>JAWNNW010001069.1:6925000-7525000 GCA_035044465.1 Scaptomyza tumidula
TGAAGGTCCTGGCTGACTGGCTGGCTGGCTGGCGGACTGTTGTACAAAATCGATGAGATGAGTGCACAAGAATGGAAAAATTTGCACTTAGGGTGCATTGCGACCCCCCAATAACAAGGCACATATACTATATATCTAATCAAAAGGCGTTTCTTGACAACTTGGCCTTGAGCGCATAAATCGACATCACTCGCCCCCACCCCTTGTGTATACACCCCCCCCCCCCCTCCATTTGATTTAATTGGATGCTGTTCGTCTTACCAAAAAGGGGTCGCAAATGTTTCTCGGGTGTGTGTGTGTGTGTGTGTGTGAGCCACAATTTTAATAATGCCGCACACGTTAGATAAATTAACGAACCGGCTGAGATGCGTAATTACAGCTGCTAAAAGATATATGACCCTAACAAAAACAACAACAGCAACAACAAAAAAGTCTTGTCGCTTTTTAGGTCTTACAACTTCTCAGTATTTATGTATGTCACACTCATAAAAAAGTCATAAAAAAACAACCGTTGTTGTTGTCGTGCTTTTATTTTTAGTTTTGGAATCATTTAAAGTTGAGATGCGAAACCGCTAAGAATTGTTTCGCTTATGTTTTAAATTTTTTTGCTAATTATACCGCTACACTCGAACATTTTCAATGTCATACGAAAACGTTATCGTTTCGAAACAATAACAACACCATACTTATTATTTACACAATGCTCCAAAACTAAAAGCAACAACAACATTTAACAGCTGCACTTCAAACCAACGGCATTGAACATCGACAGAGTGGATTGTGCAGATGTGGAAAAGACCTTGACAGAAAGACAGACAGAGAAGATACAAATCGATAAGCCATTACAAAAGATACAAGATACAAAATCATATTCAGTTATAAAACAATGCAGAAAGTTTTTAAACAAAAAATGTATAAATATTTTTAATAACTTAAAATTCCATTCAGTAAATAAAATCTTAATAAATAATTTGAAATAGGATTACGATTACCACAAAAAAGATTATGCCAATAAAAATTCTCAGCATAGATCATAAAATAAATACTTAAAACACTGTTTCACCTTCCTCTTCAAACCCTCCCTCCCTCCATCCCTCCCTCTCTTTCCTGTCAAATGACAAGCGACTATTTTTAGAGCTAGCATGAAAAAGACACAAAACACAGCACAGCGTTGAGGGCGGCAGCAAACCAAATAATAAACGGAAAACAAGAGAGAGAGAGGAAAAGAAATTCATCAAAAAAAAATAACGATTGTTTTTATTACAATTTAAGTTAATTTTATTTTATATCTTTTTTTAAGCTTTTTGCATATGCAATAGGCCACGTTTTTTAATGAAGGCGCATGCCACAATTTTAATTAAAGTGAAAATCTTGTGTTTAAAAACGAAGCAAAACAAAAAAGCAAAGAAAGTTTGTTTTTATTTTTAGTTGAGTGGCGCTTGGATCTGCTTCACTTGGTCGAAAGACAGACAGACAGACAGACAGATAACGTGATCGTGATTTTGTTTTGGTTTTTTTGCTTTACCAATATCTATTTTTAATGCAGGCCCGCAATTGACCCGCTTATAAGCTCGGCTCGGCTCGGCTCGGCTCGGCTCGGCCCAGTGCGGCTTCAGGGCCTGCAATTTGCATTACAAGTAATAATATTTACGTGTTAAATTCGATAAAATGTATTTTTGATGGTTCGCATACACTTTCTATGCATGATATGCCAACATTACTAAATTGTACATTTTACACGATTTAATGCTCAAGTTTTTGCGTGTAAATCATTTATGCAAATTGAATATTGAAAAAAAAAAGAAAAAATACAATAATTGTTCATTGTAGCTAACAATATCGCGACTTCTTAAACAATGCACAGCGATTGAGTCTTTTATTAAAGAAAGCCTGGGTGAAAATATGTTTAAGTTGATCAATAGAAAGATATTGTTAATAAATAAGAATGAATTGTTACGTTATGCGAGTTGTAAAGAGTATAAGACTTAAGGCGAATCGGATTTAATCGGACAATACTGTCGAAAAACATATGTGAAATGAAAGCTGATCATGTTTATGCTAAAGCTTACAATAACTCCAATAACACATATAACTGTAGCTCAAATTCCGGACATTTGTTCGTACATTTGTCGCCTTTAATCCACAAACAAATATAAAAGCTTAAAGCTTTACAACTGACAAAACGCAACTATCAAAATCCAGCAGCCTTTCGACTTGAGTAAAGAAAAAAGGATATGGTAATCGCTAACTGCGTGACTCTGTCTAGACATGCAATTTCATCCTGTCGGAAAGCTGCTGTGCCAGCAACTTTACCAGCTGCACACACACACACACACACACCTTTTGTAACTATAGATAAAGAGAGCTCGGGGGTGGGGGTGGGCTGCCTGATGCCGCCTGTCGAGGCGCTGTATGAAAACTACCCCCGAAATTGCAATCGAAATCGAAAACGAATAATACTACAAAAGACAACAAAAAGAAATCGAATCGAATCGAACTGTAAGCACTAAAAAATCCCCCTACCCTAGCGATTTATAAACAGCTGAAGCAACGGTTTTATGCGTGGGGTGGTAGTATTCAGGTAAGCTTGCCAAAAACGGGCGTGTCAGCAGCCATAGCAGGCTTAAAACACAGCTGTGTGTGTGCCAAAGGAGGCCGTGGAAAAACAGTTTAAATAAATAAATCAGTTGACTGGAATGGACCCAAATATATGAAAAAAAAAAAAAACACACAAATATGTAGAATATACAACAGTAACAACAAGAAGAATTTAAAGCTTGCGGCGCTCTCATATGGCTAGCCGCAATTTACATAAAACAAGCAAAACCAGTTTTTAGTATCTTTTTTTTTTCTTTTAATAAGTTTTTTAAGTCGCGGCACACGAAGTTCTCTTGGACAGAGAGAGAGAGAGAGAACGAGCGGGAGAGTAAGAACAAGAAACCGCAAGATGAAAAAAACGCTTACAGCACGCTTGCACTTTAAGCTTAACTCACAAGAACAACAACAACAACAACAACATCAACAATATAAGAGCTTTAACACATAAAGAGAGTAACTTACCCATAGCTCCGTACCCCAACTCATTTTGTTGGAGTTTGGCGCTGCTGCTGCTGCTGCTGCGTTTTCTGACTCTGCCAGTTTCTGCTGCTGCGCTAACTGCTGCTATTGCTGCTGGTTATTTTGCTTGATCCGTTTGCCACTGTTGTTGTAATTATAACGATGTGAAGTATTATTAAAGAAAATTAAAAGTAAGAACTGAGAATTTTGTTTCGTTTTCGTTGTGAGCAAACAACAATAATAAACAGAATGTTTAGAGAGCAATTTCCAATAGCTGCGTTCACATACAAAAAAAAAAACGTTACGTTACGGAGAGCGCAGGTAAACTGCAAACGTGTATAAAGGCAAAAGCAGCAACGCCGGCAGCGACGGTGGCAGCGGCAGGTAGAAGACCAAAATGGTTAAGGAATTTGGAATTTGGAATGGGAACGGGAACAGGAACGGGTATGAAGATATGTGGGTATAGGGATTTGTTTGCCAAGTGCTGCCAATTGCCAGCAACAAATAAAACCGGCCGCCGTCGCTGCTGACGTCAAGAAAACTTTTAGTGCACTGGCATTCGCTGCAGCCGTGTGATGAATCGAGAGAGAGAGAGAGCAAGAGCACGCGAGTTTTGAGAGAGTAACTGCATTTCGTAATTGGAAGAGCACAAGCAAGCAGAAGGCAATTGGAATTTAATAAGCAATCATGTATTCATTAATGGTTGTCGATACAATTATTATTATTTAAATAAAACATATTTCCCAGCGCGCGCGTCTTTTAATTGAATTTGTTATTAGTTTTCATTTTTTATTTAAACGCTTGCAAACAACGAACTGCACCAGCAATACAACAACAACCACAACGACAACTATGCGATGCCAGGCCAAACAATAGGCAAATGTGCCTATTGTTGTCTTTTTTACATAATTTCGCACACACAAACACAGCCACACATACGCAGCCACATATAAGCACTCACACACACACAGCAACGAACATAGGCCGAGTGCACGCACTCTGCTTCTTCTACACCTCGTTGCTATTGCTTTTTCGTTTACCACTAAAGTGCAGCGTTTAGAATTTATCGGTATTAATGCCGTTGTTCAAATGTTGCACAATATTTTATCACACTAATATGCGCTTGCACTTAGTATGCGTCATAATTTAGGAGACATTTGCACACACACACGAACACAATTAAATTGTTTTTTTTTTCGTGCGAAAACAAACGGTATGCGGACCATCCGTGTCTTTACCTTCGGCGATTCGTTTGCAACTAAAACAAAGCTAGTAAATGTGACCACACTCGACATCAAGAAAAATACTTGCTCAACAAAAAATACTATAAAAATACCACTCTGTAAAGCAATCGATATAATGAGCTACCGATAGTCAAGTAACGATTGATTCGCATTGAAGGTAACGCGTTTGTGATAAAACAGCTGCGTTATTTTCAAATTTGAATTGTCTTGTAAAACCAAATCATTTTGTAACAATTACATATAATTTATTGATTTAATTAATAACTTACTAAATAGCGGACATTTGCATTTCGTTTGTTTTGCTTGCTCATGCAGCTTGCAACTTAAGTTGTTAAAATAACGCGATTGCGTTAAATTATATACAGTAATGTAATAAGAATTACACAAAAAAATGTTCATTTTAAATCGCATCGCTTAATAATCAAAACATAAAAATATATATGTTTGTATATACGATGTTTACGCGCAGTACAGTCATTCGATATTGTTTCTACTGAAATTCATGCCAGAGTATTTTTTGCAAAAGATTCGAGACTTAATTGTTAAATATAATTAAAAGAATAAGGCTAAGAACTTAACACACGACTCGACAAATATACTAATATTTCGAGTATATCAAGCTTAACTAAAATACATTGTGCCCCGTAATGTTGCGACTTCCAGTTAATTTATCCTATCTAATTCGCTTGCAACAAGAGCTCAGCAGCCATTTCCAGACTCCAGCCAGTCTGCTGCAGTGCGTGCTCACATTGCGGCCTGCCGGCGACACCCAATCGGGTCAATTGATCGATCTTGTAGTGACGCAGGGCAAGCTGCACATCTCCGCTGGCGGCACGCAACGCATTTCGCACATCCTGCTCCACAGCGGAGCTGCCTAGCTCGAGGAGCAGCTGTTGCAGTTTCTCCTGCTCGCGAGACGCCTCCGCTGGCACCGGTGCATAGAGTTGATGGGCGCCCTCGAGCTGTTGCTGTTGCTGCTGACGCATCTTGTCCAGACGTCGTTGGATTTGCTGTGCTGACAGCGGTGGTGGCGCTAAGGGTGCGGGACGATGTGGACGCAAATAGTCATCGAGGGTGACCTCATCGTAAATGGCAGCGTTACCATTGGGCACCTGGCCATAGTAAGTGGAACCGGCCATGCTGCCGGCAACGGGATCATAGCGATCCCCACCCGTTGCCACACTGCCGTAAAGCGAGCTGGATGAGGCATAAACACTGCTTTTCGGCGCTACCACACGATTCGAGATGGCCACAAACGAATGATGCGTTTCCGGCTGCTGCGGCTGCTGTTGTTGATGTTGATGGTTTTGATACAGTTGCTCCATGGGCTGCTCGGCTGGCGGTTGGGCATAGTATTCCGAGGGTGGCGCCGCCACACGCTCATACCATATGCGATTGACGAGACTCTGTGTGGTATTGGTTCCAGCTGCAGCTGCAGCTGCTGCTGCTGCATCCACATTGTTTTGCTTGGGCGTTGGTGAAGCCTGGCTGGCATTGGATGTGGGACTGGAGTGATTCGAGTGATTGCTACCATTTTTCAATGGTGTGAGATTCTGTTTGTAGACCATATCCTTGTTGGCATACATCTGTGCCGAGTTGCGTTGGTAATCCTCCTGCGCCTTATTGCTGCCACTGTACATGTCCTTCTCCAGCTCAGCTATGAAGGACTTGTCCAGCAGGACACTCTCTGAATTCTGCTGCGGCTGTACACTTGTGGTTGTTGTTGTAGTAGTTGTTGTAGAAGAAAAGTTATTGATTTCATGTCGCTCCAGCGAGAGATTGCTCAGATTGAATTGCATGGCAGCCGATTCCAGAGCAGGTATGTTCTCCTTGTTGGCATTTCCGTTAGCCAAAGTATCGTTGCTCGAGCCGAAAAGACTCTTGCGTGCAGCTGGACTGCCATAAATGGGGGCAGCAGCTGGTACTGGTGCATTCGAGTAGAGCATAACAGCGCCAGCTGTGCCATCCAGATTGCTTGTATCAAATGGATCTCTGCCTGGAGTTTCCCGCTTCTGGGCAAATTCCATGGTATTGGAGTAGGTGGGCGGCATTTGATAGGGCGGCGGCTGCAGCCGTGCGGGAGATACTCCTGATCCAGCTGTCGTCTCAAAATCAAACTGCGGCTGCTCATTAAAGTAGGTGGGCGTAGTCGGGCCTGAGGAGTAGGCAGCAGCTGCAGGAATTTCATTAAAAGTGGGCACATCAATTGGCGCATCTAGCAGACAAAAGGAGCTGTCCAACTGCAATGAAGAGCTATCTCCGACAGCAACCATTGCTCCCACTGCATTCGGTCGCAGCTCCGGCGAGATGTCGATCAGGATGCCCTCCTCCTGCTGCAGCTGATTTGGTGGCGGTGGTCGTTGTGGTCCTGCAACGCTCTTCTGCTTCACAGCATTGCGCCGCTGTAGACCACCAGCCTCATTGACCAGCTTGTTATAGGCAAACTGCTTGGTGGATGTAGATTTGCGCTCCTTGGCATGTCCCTGGGCAAGCTGAGCCGCCGCTTGAGGGGTTAATGAGGCGCATTTGCGTTGTCGCTCCTCGGAGCCGGGTGCATTGGCACCACCCCAACAGAAACCAAAGGGTGATCCATGCGTGGTGGCATTGCCACGCAGTTGGACATCACCGATACGACGCTGCTCCAATATCGCACGTGGAAAGATGCCAATATCATAGGTACGCTGATTCTGTCCCTTAATCAACTTCAGCTCTGAGCGGCCATCAATGATGGCTATAGAGTCGCCCGACTCAATTTGCAATCCCTTCGAGTCATGATAGCTGCGTGCGGCACGCATCACTGGTGGCGACATGCTTGCCAAATACTCCCTGCAAGAAAAGAATAAAAGATAACATACTGATCCCAATAAAACTATATGCATGTACTACTTACTTGAGTGCCGCAAAAGTGGGTCGTTCTGCGGGAGTTTTGTCCCAGCATTGGAGCATCATGGCATAGACATCCGGTGGACAGGCGTCCGGTTGATGCAGTCGCTCACCCTCGCGATCGATCTTGCGCAATATCTGCGAACCATTGAGTCCCACCCAGGGATCCTCGCCGAAGCTAAACATCTCCCAGAGCGTTACGCCGAACATCCAGGTGTCCGAGGCATGGGAGAACTGACGAAAGCGCAACGATTCGGGTGCACACCAGGGAAATGGCACCTTCTTATGCTCGGACATCACATAGCAGTCATCTTCCTGGGGCAACGCACGCATCAAACCAAAGTCACCAATCTTGATCTTATTCCCAGCAGCCAACAAAACATTGCGACAGGCAAGATCGCGATGCAAAAAGCGTTTCTGCTCCAGATAGGCCATGCCAGTCACAATCTGCACTGACCAGTTCCAGATGTGGGTGAGTGATGTGTGGCGGCATTGCTTGCGCAACGTATCCAACAACGAACCGCGCTCCGCCAGCTCCGTGATCATCATCATGGGCTGTGATAGCACCACACCATAAAGACGCACCAGATTGGAGTGATCCAAGGCATGCATTGCCTGCACCTCGCGAAAGAAGTCATCGATGATGCCCGGCTGCGTCAGATTATCCGACTTAAGAACCTTAACAGCCACTGGAAGAACCTTGCCCGCCGGCGACGCACTCCATTCTCCACGTCGCACCACACCAAATGAACCATCGCCCAGCTTCAGACCCAGCGTGATGTCCTTCTCGTGTATCAGACAGGTTAAAGCACCTGGCTGTGGATGCTGCTGCTGTTGTTGTTGCTGCTTCTTGGACGAGGGTTGCTTGCCGCCGCCAATAAGCTTGGACAAAATATTCTTGCGCCATTGATGTGCCTTCTTCTTGCGAACTGCCTCCATGAGGCGCCGAATGGCCGGCTTACCCAGGCCACAACGTTCCAGGTCATCGGGCAAAACATAATCGAAGTGCGCCAAACGGGTTACCTGAAGATCATCTCGTATGCGTTCGAGGAACTGTTCCAGTTGAACCTCACGCAGCAGATCCTCTAGCCAAGCCGTCTCGCTGGCGCCTCCGTCGCCGCCAGCTGGTGAACCCATAATGGCGTCCACAGCAGCTGCAAAAATGAATTTCATATGAAAACAGTGTGAAATGGAATTGAATATTTAACATTTATAATAGGGTTCCTATATGGTTGTCAAGAGTTAAATCATTTCTTTGAGATTTCTTTAATCTTTTCTATTTCGAAACATTATTTTCGAATGTTATTTCTTTTACAATTTGTTTGGCACAGTTTTGAAAAGGTGAGAATATCTCTTTTGTGTGCGCGCAACATCAATGTTTGTTTGTTTGTTTGGTTGGGGTTTTTTTGTCTCAAGTTGAGGGCCTGAGGGACTTCCCACGCTCAGGCAATTTGAGAAAATAGCATTTGCATGCCAGTCACGTCAGTTGAGTTTCATTATTTCTCTGTAAAAGCTGTGAATCGAGTCTAGTTTACTTAGCTCCAAACATGTTGAAAAGAGTTCGAATTCGCTTTCAAACATGTTGGCAGCAAACACACACACACAGCACATTTTTTGGGCAACCGAACAACGAACTTGAACCCTAGAAGTCGACACATAATTGGCATAAGCAGTCGTCAACTAGAGAAAGTGCCGAATGACAATTTATGGACAGCATAAAATTAAAATTGCCGACGCGCAGCGACATCGCTGCTTTATTATCAATAGCAGCCCGCAGAGGCATTACGTCAGCTGCAAAATGGTGACGGCGACTGCGACTGCGCTGCACTGCGCTGCTACAGCTGCAATCAAGTGGGCCACGCAATGCTTGTGCATGTGTGTGTGTGAGAGAGTTGGCGTCTGAATGAATGCAAGAGAGCGCAGCTGCAGCTGCAATAGCATTCGTGACGTCAAAAGTAGGCTCTTCGAGTTTCTAAAGAATTCTTGGCGCGTGCTAAAGTTGCAGTTATTGACGATGAGTGTTTGAGGTGAGGCTGCCGTTATTTTTGTTGTTGTTGTTGTTGGGGGCAATGAGTTTAAAAAATGAGAACAGCTCCTATTTTTAGAGCTTGAGTCAAGATATATTACACAAAGAGATAAGCTTTACAAAAAAGCTTAAACTAATCATAACGCTTAGCGCACAAAGCGTCCTCTCTCTCTCGCTCCCTCTTGTACGACGGAAACAATTAACTAGCATTGTAAAACGGATGTGGGACAGTAACAACGCCCCTCAGTGAGCGGCTTTATTTCAAAAAACTATTCAGCAATCAGATTCTTTGTGATGACAATCAAATCACCACCCGAAATTAAAACAGTTGCAGAAAACAAATGCTTAAAAAACAAATTCGAGCAGTTGTGCAAATTCCCAAAAGAATCAAAAATAAACTAAGGGTGTGTTTAGAGTGGTCGACAAAAAGATACTCTATTTGAGATTTTGTTTTTAACATATCAACTTCAACTCAGTACAGATAGGAAGGACACTTACCGAAGCAAGCTTCTGGCGAATGGGTTTGGTTTTTGGTTTTTTTGGGAACAGCTGCAGCCGCTGGCCGAATAAAGTCAAAGGCTTCGGCTGTGGCTTAGCGAAGCGTTGACGCTTCCGTTGTCTTAGCTCTCTTTGTTATTGTTGTTATTGTTTTTGTAGTCGGCTGCTGCACTTTGCGAAACTTCCTGTCTCTCGGACTGGCTGAACAGGTTGTGAAGATGAAAATGAAACTCAATATGTTTGCGCGCAGCTTGGATGGCAACAGCAACAGCAGCCGCAGAAGCAGGCGCAAGGTGAAGGACGTCGGCGTCGATGTCTTCTTTTTTGTTTTTGGTTTTTTTTTTGGTGTGCGTATGTGTGGGTGTGTTGCTTTGTTTACGCTCGCTGAAAGAGCAGCTGGCTGTGGTGTTATTGCTGTTGCTGTTGTTGTTGTTGCTGATGAGTTTGTGCATGGAAATTGGCCATCATCGTTGTCATAACGGACAAGTGGAGAAGCCGAAGGAGGCCGCTTAATATTAATTTATTTGCTGCTACGCTGATGGGGCCCCACACAGAAAATGCAAACACACATACACAACTATAACAAACGCTCTTTCCCGCTGCTGCTGCTGCTGTTGTTGTTTTTGTTGTTGTCGTCACAGTTTTTGCACAAATTTTCTACAATTTTTACCCCTTCGTTGTGGATGTTGTTGTTGCTGTTGGTGTGCGTGCCAGCGTTTTATTTGTGAATTACATATTCCTCACATTAGCTTTGTGTAATTTCGCATAAATTAAACAAAAATTAACGTTTTTCATGGAAATGCGCGCACGAAAGACAGCACAAAATAAAGATAGCGAAAAAAAAACGGAGGGGCGAATGCACGAAACGAAGCTTCAGCGACTGCGACATCAACAGCAACTGCAAATTGTTGCGCGTTAACAAGCACTGCACACAAAGCTTTTTATTCGAGTCACGTTTACAGCTTGTTGTCGTTTAACAAGCTGCAAACAACAAAACAAAGCGCGAGGCTTAATTATATTTAAAAAAGAATTTCGCTGGCAAAACCCGTGCGACACGACCGCTTTCTATTGATGTTGATGTTGTACCAATACTGCACTGCAAAGTAACCAGCTCTCATTTCCCGAAATATGCCATACATTAATCGTAAAAAAAAAATACTATCATACGATCGCATTGTCACGCAGCTAACTTCACGCGACGCAAAATGCTTCACAGCTGTGGTCACATTGTGAATGTGTTGTTGCTTCTTCGTGAATGGCAATTGTTGTTGAACACACGTGCGGCAGGCTTGATATCATTTGTGAGCTTTATTTAATGCCAAATCTGCTTAAAAGTAATTGGAAAAATGCCGGCAGCTGTAGCTTCAGGTGTGCAAACCAATGGCCCATTGAAAAATAAAAAAATTGTGTTCAATGACGACGGCGAAGCACTGCCAAAGCCAAACAAACAGAAGCACAACAAAAAGGCTCCCACACAAAAGCAACGAAACGTTAGTAAACCTGCTCCTAATGGTCGAGAGCATGTGAAAAAGCCGCAGAGAATTAAATTTAGTGATGATGAGGACATAGAAGAGGTGGAGATAAGTGATTCCGCTCAAAGGGTTGAGCCAGCGAAAAAAGGCAACCAGTTGCTCTTGGACGCTGCTGGAAAGGTGAAAAAACCGCAGCGCATAAAGTTTGACGATGATGGCGCTAAAAAGGAGCTAGCTTCTGAGAGTGAAAAGGACAGCGACAACGATGATGCTGTGGAGGATGCATGGAAGTCGAAGTCGAAAAGCAATAAATATCAGTCTCATACAGACGACGATGATGCACAGAAAAAATGGTATCAAGTGGTAGGATTTCTCTACTAAGTGGTGTTGATTTTTTGCATTAATAAATTTACTTGTAGTTCACGGAATACCCGAGCAGTGATGAGGTGCTGGACATGAAGGAGAACGAGCAAATGGAGCTGTTTAATATGTGCAAAGCTTCCTTCGAAGCAGAGAAGTCAACGTACAATAGGCGTTAGTTTTTAATAAGTTAAATTGTTTCATTGTAATTAATTTCTGTATCAACTTTTACAGGAAATCCAACTGATGCACGATGGCTGCAAACTGCTTTACATAAGGGCACAGCCAAAGATCGAGCCAATGCTGGTGCCTTGCTAGTTACCAGCAATCCCCTAGGCAACCTGGAGGCACTCTCCAATTTGATTAACTTTTGCAAACTGTCAAACAAGAGCAGCAACGATGTTATTGCAGTGCTGACGGATCTGTGGCAGGAGGTGCTTTTGCCGCCACAGCGTAAATTGTTGTCGATACACATGCGTGGCGCGGACTGGAAGCTGTTGAAGAAGCAGGAGCTGCACAAGGATCAGTCGAAACGCATCTATGCGTATTGGTACTTTGAGAACGAGCTTAAGGATCAATATCACGAATATCTAAAGAATCTAATGCAGGGCCTACAAACGGGACAGGAGCACAATAAGACAGCTGGCATTGTGGCTGCCGCCAAGCTGTTGGCTTATGCACCTGAGAAGGAACAGATGCTGCTGACTATGCTGATCAATAAATTGGGCGATCCCCTACCCAAAATTGCCTCCAAGGCATTGCATCATCTTAGCGAGGTGGCCCAGAAGCATCCCAACATGTGTGGTGTCATTGTTGCTGAGGCTGAAAAGCTGCTCTTTCGTAACAACATCTCAGAGCGTGCCCAACATTTTGCCCTATGTTTCCTCTCCAGCATAGCGCCATCTGGTCGTCCCGAGGTGTGCACCAAGCTGGTCAACATCTGCTTTGCACTGTTCAAGGTGCTCGTGCAGAAGGGTGCCGTCAACAATCGCACCATGCAGGCAATTTTGAGATGCCTGCAGAAGGCCATCACAGAAGCACAGCCAGCAAAGGGCAGCACCGAACTGTTGACAAAGGAGATGCAGGATACCATTTATCGACTGGTGCATTTGGCCGACATACGCGTTTCGGTTCAAACGCTTGGACTGCTCCTCCAGCTGGTGTCTGTGAAAACGGAGAAATCCGATCGTTTCTACAATGCGTTGTATATCAAATTGCTGGACCTCAATCTTATCAACATTGGAGGCAAGACAGCGGCCCAACTGCTGCACATTGTACATCGTGCCATACACATTGACAAGCATGTGGCCAGGGCCCAGGCATTTGTGAAGCGACTGCTCCAACTGGCGCTCTATGCGCCACCCAATATGTCCGCCGGTTGTCTGATTGTTTTGCACAAATTATTGCGCATGCGCCGAGAGCTCATTGCTGGCATTGGTGATGTGGAAATGGCAGAGAGTGCAAAGCAAGTGTTGCCACCTCCTGCTGCAGAGGATTTGGATAAATTTGGCAGTGATACTGAGGAGGTGTACAAGGATGCAGACGTTAAGGAAACAGATGCAGCTCCAAAAGAGGAAAAAGAAGATAAAAAGGATGCCGTTAGCAGCAGCTCTTGGAATCATATTAAACTGGCTGCCACCGAATCCAAGGTGCGCAATATTGATTCCTGCAAATATGATCCGTATCATCGTGTTCCTGCTTTTGCCGGTGCTGGCTATGCGCTCCGCAATGAGCTGCTTTTGCTGCGTCAACACTACCATCCAACTGTGCAGGTCTTTGCGGAACAGATATTGTTGGGTAAGTTGTTGTGTAATCAAAGAATTTATATATCTTAAATGCATCCCTATTAAATTTTTTTTTAGAGAAACGTATTGATTACTATGGGGATCCGTTGCGTGATTTTGCACTACCGCATTTCCTGGAGCGTTTCGCTTTCAAGAATCCCAAGAAGTTTGACCATCAGCAGGTTACAGAGACGGCTCACAAACGATACACGTCATTTGGGGCACGTGGCAAGCCAGTTAAGTCGCTGACGAAAACCACTTGCACAGAAGATGAAATGTTTATATTCAATTATCTGGAACATAAACGCAAACAGTCTGAGCTCATGGAGCAGAACAAGAAGCAACAACAGCCGAAGGTTGAGGAAGAAACGCTCGAAGCGGCTGATGATGAGGAATTAAAAGAGGGTGAAGTGGACGATGATGAGTTTGAGTCCTATTTGGATGGTTTCTTTGGCAAGAAGGCCAAGGAAAGTGGCGAGGAAGATGAAGATGAACTCAACTTCCTGCAGGAGCTGGGCGGTGAGCTGCAAGCGGAGAAGTCCAAAAAGAAGCAAAAGAAGAAGAAAGAAACAGAAGTTGATGATATGGAAGACGTTGATGACGATTGGGGTGACGATGCTGCGGATGAGGAAGCGGATGAGCAATCGGGTGCAGAGGAGGCCGACGATCAATCCGATGATGAGACAGGGTCACTTGATTTTGAACATATGGATGAGAACGATGAAGATGACGACGAAGATGATGATGATGACGATGGTGCTATAAAAATGGGTGGCGATAGTGACACAAGTGATGCGCCCGAAAGTCCGGATGAGGATGAAGATGATGAGGATGTGCCCAAGTCCAAGAAATCACGCAAAACTGCAGGACTAAATGAGCGTGGTTTTGCTCAGAAACTTAAACACAGCAACGGTGCGTATGATATATTTTTATGTTCCTTATTCATGATTGATATTTATATATGTTCAATCGGTAGATATGAGCTCGTTGTTTGCTGCTGCTGATGACTTCTCCGCGTTGCTGGAGGAAACGGGCAAAGCCAAGGGTCAAGGCACCAGCAATGCTATGTTTAACAAAGACAAGTCATCCGATAAGCAAATGAACTGGGAGGAAAAACGACGCTCAAATAGCAAAAACTATACAAGCAAGAAATTTGGAGGTGGCAAAAAGCTAAAAATTGGCAAAAAACGAAAACATTAAGAATGCAGAAGCTACTCTTTAAACTTTTATCATTTATTTAGAAATCAAAGTGTGTTTATGAATTATGTAAATAAATACTTTAAACATATAAAATGTTTGTGTTGTTTATTCTGTCCTTAAATCTATTAATAATATTTTTTTTTTTAACCATATATAGATATATGTACAAGCTGTGGTGACTTAAATTTAGCAAATAAATGGTTTTTTTTTCGTTATTGTTACATCTAAAAACAACGTACCGAATATATGTTTATGTACATACGTTTACACTCTTCATATGTTCGTGTCATTTATATGCTAAATAAAGATATTATTTGCGATTTGATTGTTGATCTTAACTTATACTAGATTAGTTGGTACCGTCTCCCTATCTTGTGGCTGTGTGTTTTTCTTAAAAACATTTATGATTCTATATATCTATTGTATAAACAAAAATAAAAAACCTCTCATAATAATCATATTTAATGCTTAGTTTTTTTTTAAAAATTAACGCAGCATTTTGTATTTTGGCTTACGTTTGTTAATTCATTTTCATTTGAAGTTTTGGTTTAACATTTTCGTAGTTGGTTTTCTTTTTCTAAGGCAACTTGTTAAAAGGCAACTTTAATTTATTATTTAAAGTTATTTCTCTTTACAATAATTAATTTTTTGGGGACCATGAGCTCTTAAAATGGAGATATGTTACTGTTGTTGTGTGTTTAAATAAAATAATTAAAAAAGTAAATAAAATTTGTGTTATATTTTATTTTGTTTATTATTTAAGTTTATTTCAATTCAATTCATACAGATGAAAAACTTTTTTAATTGCTAAGATTTAAAGGTTCTATATATTTCTTTTAGCTAACAAAACAAAATGAATAAAACATAAAAATAAAACATAATTTAACAACTGGAAAAATTAAAAATATATGTTTATAGTTATGTTTGGATAGTCAATCGTAAATAGGAGATTGAACAAATTTTAATTAATATTTAGCGCATACGCAAAATTTGCATAGTAAATGAAAGAGTTTAAATACGAAAAGGGTATATTTCAAAACCATTCAATTTGAAATAAAGTGTTATAATTGTAAATTTTTCAGCTTAACTATTAGATATAAACTTAACATAGAGCACAACTAATGTGTGTATATATATGTATATATATATATATATACGTTTGAATACATATTTATATAAATGTAAGTGTATGTATGTGCATAAAATATGAGAGTATCAAATATGTATGCGTTGAATATTCCGTTCGTTTACTTTCTTAAATAACAATCTTTGCACTTAACTAGTTTACAAATTTTAATTCGACTTCTGTTTTACTTTAACTTTTTTTTTTTAACAAAAATATTTAAAAATTTACATTTAAGCTTTAACTTTTAAATTTGTGTTTTTTGTTTCATTTCTTGACTTTTTACATTAACAAATTAAACAGTAAACTAATCCAACAGAGAAACTTGTGTGTGAGGGGTATGTAGTAAATCAAAATTCAAAGTCAACTTAACCTCAAACTTAGCACGATAACAACTTCTAAACTTCTTTGACAGGATCTTTGGTGTTGCTCAATGATCCCTTCGGCCCACTATCCACATCATCATTAATATTATTATTATTATTATTATCATCATCATCATTATCATTATCACATTAATACATCTAAGCATGTATCATTGTGTACGTATGTATCTCCCTTCTATATATGTATATGTATGTTTGTTTTTATCTATTTTTGCGCGGTCGCAATACTCGTCCGCCCAGCGTTAGCGTTATCCTATTGCTACTTGTATTCGTCGTAAGCTTTTTACCCATCTGACGTCATCTGCGCCTCATTATCCGAATCAAACGCCGTCTCGCCAATCGCACTCGGACTCGCCAGAGCAACGCCAGTAGCAATCGGTGCTCCGCCGCATCGATGTCAGCTGGTGTGGGCTCGGAGGTCTCGCCTCTGAGTAGCCTTCGTCAGTTAAACACGTACCGTTGACGCATCGCACGCGCCCTTTCGGGCTGCACTCGAGTGGGTAGGCGTGGCTCCTTTCGTGGTTTTTTCTCTGGACGCACCGCTTGCGGCTTTGGTGGCGGGAAAATCCATGGTTCCTTATACAACTCATCATTGCGCTCGATTTTAATGCTGGGTATACAATAGACGCGTCGCTCATTCTTAAAACGTACCTTGAGCACCCTCTGTACACCATTGATTAGCAGACAGTATTGACGCCAGCTGGCGCGTGATTTTCGCCACGAAGCCGCTGTTTTGCCAAATCCACAAAAGTCCTCTTGTGGAGAACGTGTCATGATACGACTGCTTGTTGGCACTACAGGCAGTACAGGCACTACATGCAACACTGGCTCCACTGGCGGCAATGGCAGATCGAGCGCAGCCTTTGAGTCTTCCAGTTCTGCTTTCGTTTCAGCGATTTCATATAGCTCGATCTGGCGTTGTTGTGCACGTGTACGATTAGTAACTTCGGTATCAGCTGTTACGGGAGATGCATGTGTAGTGGGTAAAGGTGGTGTTGTTGGAGGTGGTGTCGGTAGATCAATTTTAGCAGGAGGTGATGGTGGAGTTGCTGGTCGAGTTGCAGCTTCATCTGGTGGTGACATTTGCATGTTGACATCTGAATCAATGCTCATTTGGTTGTCTACATAATGGAAGTCTATCACTCCAAATATATCAGTTTCCTCATCAAAGCCAAGAAAGTCCGGTTCTATACAGTCGGCATCAAAGAGACTGGCAATGCCTTCATCTTCATCGGATGTTCGATTTGCATCCAGCTCTACTGTGCTGGCCCTCTGTATTACTGTCTCCAGGGTGTCGTCACTGTGGCACAGGTCATCGGTGTCTTCCTCGAGCTCCGATAATATGTCCGCATTAAGATCGCCTGCTTCTCTCATCCAATCGCTCCTAAGGATATCCTTTAACGAAGGCCGCTTAGCCGGATCCCATTGCAGGCACCAGCTCACCAACTTTCTGAATTCAGGACTTGCGGTTAGCCAGCGCTTCGAGCGCTGATTGAACGATTCTCTTGTGATGCGTCTGCGCACCCTATGATGCTCATCAGCGGTATGTTCATTATCGCCCTGATAGAGACGATAAGGGCAATGACCAACAAGCATTGTATAAAGTGTCGCACCCAGACAGTAAATGTCAACAGCTGGCGTATAGTTTACGACATTGCCATCCATTAATAGTTCTGGTGGCGCATAATCAAGCGTGTAGCGCGGTTTATCCTTCCAGCTCTTGAAACGACTGTTATAGCTGCAAAAGAATATTTTGTTAGATTTAACGATTCAACACATCTGTAAACAGCATTTTTGTTCTTACCATGCATTTCCAAAGTCGAGCAGCTTAACTTCCGTGTTAGTTGGGCCAACAACGATTATATTCTCGGGCTTGATATCACCGTGTATAAAATGCTTTTCATGCACATGCCGCAACGCCAGCACCAATTGCAAAAAAAAATCACGGCAAACCTGTTCATTGAGACTGTTCTGCTGCAAATAGGCGCTAAGTTCGTCGCCACCAACATACTCTGTGATTATCCAAATTTCGCACTTATCACGAAAGGCGCTATGAAAGTTTATTATGTTTTTGTGCCCATTCTCTGCTGAAGCACATGATCTAAGTGCATCCACTTCGGATGCACGAAACTTGGACAGGGGTATCACCTTTGCCAAAAAGACCGTAGAGTCCGTTGTGTCTGTTACAAAAAAGCAAACGCCAAATGATCCTTTCGTAGTTTGTGTTCCCAGCTCTAGCTCATCTGGTCGGGTGGGTATTGTCTGCAAGGCGCGAAGTTATTAATTAAAGTTACTATAGAATAGCTAGAATAAACTTACGCGAAGATTTTTATTGCAATATTCAATTTGGCACTGACTATCGCGTCGCATTTGCTCCAAATGCTCCGGCGCCACATATGTGTAGCCACGAAATAGTCGGATGCGTGAGGGCGGTGAATCACATTCCACATCCTCAGGCAGTTGATCAGTGAACTCGTTGCTAAAGTTTTGCACATCATCCTCGGAACTGATTGTGGGCTTGTAAGGCGCTTTGCGTCGCTTGTTGCGCAAATCAATCCAATTGATGCCGTTGAAGAATGGATGTTCCTTGATCTCTCTGGCATCACGTTGATTGCCACCCAATCGACGCTTAGGATTCTTTTCCAACATCTTAAGCACAAAGTCACGAGCGTGCGCACTGAACGATGATGGTATGCACGGCTGTTCCTTTTGTATGCGACGTGAGATCTCCGATTGCTGACTCTGACCATCCGAGGTGGCAAACGGTGAAGCGCCCGTTAGCAACTCAAAAGTTAAGACACCCACCGACCACCAGTCGACAGCACTGTCATGACCGGGCGGCCCAGTGCGTATTATCTCTGGCGCCATATACTCTAGAGTGCCACAGAAGCTGTGCGCACGATATTCATTTTCGAAGCTGAGTATCTTGGATAGACCAAAATCGGATATAACAATGTGTCCGTCGCCATCGAGCAATATGTTTTCCAGCTTAATGTCACGATATATAATGCCCAGTTGATGCAGCTGCTCCAGCGCTAGCACCACCTCCGCTATATAAGCGCGTACTCGCGACTCATCAAAATGCTCCGCCAGGTATAGATGTGTGAACAGCTCACCGCCGTTGGCAAAGTCTATAAGAGAGCATAAGGAATTTCCAAGTAAATCAACAATGGCGATAATTTGTCAGTTTTTGTGTCTTACCCAGGACTAGATAGAGCTTCGATGATGATTGAAAAGCGTAGTGTAAACCGACCAGGAATGGACTGCGCTGCACCGCTTCAAGTACCTGCAAAAAAACAAAGAAGTTTTTTTTTTATAATATTATGTATGAACGAATAATGTAGTAAATAAACAGCCACAAATCGATATTAAGCTACACTTTAGCCTATCGATTATTTTCCTAAGCTTTGTTGCGTGTTATCTGTACGTTTTTGTTGGTTAACGCTTTGTTTACTTATTTTTGTAGTTGCTAGGCTGCGAGCCTGAGCAACTACAGCTGTTAGGGAATTTTCAATAAACATAAATATCCCAAATATACCCCAGCTTTAAATAATTACCCATTTCTGTTTGTATTTTAATAACTACCTTCTTTTTTGTGTAAACGTATCTTTTTGTGAATGCTTGAAAGTGAAAATATATTTTTGCGTTGTTTCATTTCACTTTAAATTTATTTGCTTCATCTTTTTTTCATATTTTTTGCTCTGATAGACTATTGTGAAGTATCTCTTGTTGCATACACAACTTTCACATTTCACGAGTTTATTCCTTTCCTTTTTTTGGCAGAAACAACAATAACAACAGTACACAACGCAGGGCGGACAACGCAAGCAGGAAATTTATATACAATTAAAGCCGGTAAAGCCCACTCCCCCTTGCTCTTCACACACTGATCACACACACACACACACCTACCAGACACACCAGACCAGCATGCTCTGTATGTACGTGTATATGTTGCAATCTGGGTTAGTGGCACAAGCGTCATAGTAGTCTCGTTGTTTATGTACCTTGAACAACAGTTCTTCAAGTGCGTGTGCGTCGGTGTGAATCAGTGTGTGTGTTTGTGTGTGTGTGTAATTGTATTTGGACAAAGACAACGCAATGTACAACTTGTGAATTATCCGCCGAACAAATGCCCTTTTTATCTACACTGTACTCTCTTATTTCCGTTCAAGCTACACCTGTTTTCAGTTATTTAACCAAGATTTTCAATTTGGTTTGCTATTTTCAATGCCGCAAACCGGTCTAAATTGTATACATACGTACATATATACGTAGTAGATCAACTTGCTCTCTTTGGCGCTCTCTCTCTCTATATCTCTTTTATTATCTGCCCACTTACTCCAAAAATCACAGTTAGCTTTTTGCCGGTGCAACACGTTGAGCGAGCTTATTTAGTGTACGTATGTGTGTATGTGTGTAACGAGCACGTTTAGATTCTTTCTACGATGATGGCCCCCGCCGCTACTTCTTTTACTTTTGTTCATCTTTTTTTTCTGATGTACGTGCAGCAAGCGAAGGTTTAATTTCAACTCACTGCGATTTTCGATCATGTAACAGTAAAAGCAAAGTAAAATAACCACAAAATGAAATGGCAAACTTTAATTTCGACACGTTTCGTCTTTTTCTTTTGCACCGCTTTTCCAATTTAATCTTTTTATTGTTTAACTTACCACACGCTCCGTTTTTGTATGCTCAGCCGTTTTGCGTTTTTGCACCACGGTGATTTTATTAAGAACCTTCATTGCATACAGTTTGCCGGCATCGTGTCTGGTCAACTTACGGACCAAGAAAACGCGTCCATAAGCTATAAGGGATAAAAATATAGTATAGGTTGGAAATTAAAATCTGTTGTTATTGTGAAACTGATTTTTTTATGCTTACCTCCAGTGCCGAGCACGCGAACGATTTTAAAATCATTAAGACAAACACGTTCATCGCTGTACAGTTTGACTGTGGAAAGACAAAATGGAAATGCAAATTGATTAGCATAGGAATTATTACGCTTATCGCCGAGAACAAAGCAAAGCAAAGACAAACCAACAAAAGCTTAGCACACCACACTGAGCGGCGATATTGTACACACACACACGTATGTTTATGATTGTGTTTACCATGTTCCATGTAGTAAAGGCATGTGATTAGTATTATCGCACCATACTCACTGAGCAGCACGTGCGACAATTGATATGAGCAGCTGATAAAACGTATGCATTGCAATGCATGCAAAAAGACAGAGAGAGCAGTCACTTTGCCGCTGTGTTATCGACATGAGTACATACATGTATGTATGTACATTTCAAAGTGTGTATATGTATGAATATTGTATAAGGACAATCACTTGGGACGGGCGTCATTGCAGCAGGTGGCTGACCCACTGAGAGAGCGTCTTGTGTGTGTGTGTGTGTGTGTGTGCAAGAAGAGCAAAAGAATACGAAACAACCAATCAAATGCGAACTGGCTAACCAACTCTCCCTACAGATTCTCTCAATGCCTACAGCTTTAACGGTTCACTGGCACCGTCTCGCTTTTTCGGCAATTTACAAATACTATGTGATGTGTCCAGACGAAAACACAATACATGGAAAATTAAATAAATATTCCACACAAGACTCTCAAAATAGTCGAAAGAAAGTGTATTTGACAAGCAGGCCGAAGAAAAGAGCGCAAGCACGCGACAGAGATAGAAACCGAGTTGAATGGCATGGCTGGACGTTTGTCCTTGAACCTGTGGCCTTTTTGATTTCGGCTATTCGTGCCAGTTTTCAATATTAGTGTTAGTCATTTGATTAAGAACGCTATCAACAAATTATAAGTGCTGTGAAAAACTGACGATTCCCCTGCGTTCATTCAACTCTTTTTTAAATTCTGTTAACAACGAAATTTCAACTTGTGGTGAAATGTTCTTAGCGCATTGACACAGCCAAGAAAGGTTAATAATTACCCTGCTTATTGTTATTGTTTTTGCAGTTTAACCAGTTACATATTATATTCAATGTTATATATACAAAAACAAGTTGCTAAAACATCTCGGGGCAGTTGATTCATGTGCGAATTGTTTTGTATAGGGAGCAACGAACCTAATATTGACAAGCTTTTACTTGCTCTGTGGGTGGTAATAAGAAAACACTCCAACAACAATATTATTCTTTTGAATGACAACAAAAACAACTTTTAAGGACAAGCAAGAAACAATTTTACTTTAGTTGACTAATAGTATAATTAAATATGTAGCTTGAATTTGCGAGATTATATTATATGGTCTTCTATAATACTGATAACACTGTTCTAAGAAAAAAACGCTTATCAGTTAAAATAAAACTTTTAGCAACACTAAAAGCAGCAAATGCACAACTTCAAACTTGTGTATTGAAATTGCTCGCAATTGCTAGCAAAATGACCGTTATAGTAATTATTTTATCAGTGCTTTTTATTACTAAACAAACAAAATAAAAATTCAACAAGTCATTATTGGCATTGATGGCAATGCACATATATATTCATATGTCTCTTTAGCAGACTTTTAAATTGTTTAACCACAATGCGGTTTGTGTTGTTGTACCCTGATCCCATTAAAAATGGGTAAAAAAAGGTATAATGGTTTAGTGCAAAAGTATGTAACAGGCAGAAGGAAGCCTCTACGACCCCATAAAGTATATATATTCTTGATCAGCATCAACAGTCGAGTCGATATAGCCATGTCTGTCTGTCCGTATGTATGAACGCGTCGATCTCAGAGACTCCAGATTTGGAACTTAAGCTTGCCTAGTCCTCGCCTAGGCAGTACAAGTTTGTTTCCGATTTTCGATAACTCTTCCCGTTTTCGATATACACATGGGATCGATAACAACATAATCTTGAATTTGGGAAACTTTGATATGACATTTAAAAAATTAAACAACATTTTTACTAAAATTTTTTACACATACACACACATGCACCCATGAACACACACACATACACACATACACACACAGACACATACTTTCAAGCTCCGAGTTTACACCTAAAGTATCGAGTATAAAATTCAGGGTATCGTCTAGGTCGGGGTATTTCGACACGAGCCTGCTTATTTGTTTTTTTATGTTTAAGTTAAATGAACGCAATAATTATAAATATAAAGTATGATAAACAGCTGCGTTTTGCAAGAAACCACAAAAATTACTTGAAATTATTTCGCTGATCTGCTTTTATTTGAATACATTCCGTACCTAAAAGAACTATGTAAATAAGCTGTTAAAGCATTTAACAAGTTCGGTCTGTTAAAAGTTCGTCAAACAGGGTGCGGAGCTGTACACACCACAGAGAGCACACAGCCGTGTGTATGGCACGCATAAATAAGCCTACGCCTTAACCATAACGGCAAGTGTCTGCTTTCTTAATGGACGATCTGCAGCAAGCATAATAATAAAATGCAGCGTTCTATGAAGGGAAGGTGAAGTTTTTATTGAAGCTCAAAGGTAAATAACAAATCGCTAATTACACACAAAGGCCAACATGTTTCACATGCATTTCATGTTTACGTATGTGTGTGTATGCATCATAATGTAGTTGTTGCTGGGTCGGCACATTGCATTGCCAAGTTCAAGTAAATCAATTACTTACACACGCACGCACACTTGCATACGTAGTACGTATATGCAAACAGTAAACGTCATGTCCAAGCATCATCTGTTATTACACTCACTGTTATTACAGTGAGGTGAGTTGTATTTGGGGTGAATTACAACCGGAAAACACACGCATAAACACCCAAATAAGAGCCCACACACACACACACACATTTTGTATGTGCTAGTTTGTGTTTGTATTGAAGTATGTCAAGGTTAAATGCATGTGCCCCACTTTAAAAGGACTAGTGGGAGATGCAAAGGTCGTTGCGGTCTGTACTGACCAGACCAGACCAGACCAGACGTAAATAGGTATCAGCTGGAAGCAATCAAGTCTAGACTAATTCAATTAACTTACCATAGGAACGCAGGTCAGTCAAGTTCTCCAAATCCTGCTGATGCGACTCATTGTCCAAATCCAATGGCGTACTATTTGTAATGGGTATTCCCTGTGTTTTGGGTGATAGTAATTCTGCTGCCGCTTTTGCTGCTGCTTCTGCCTCTTTTGCCGCTGCTGCTGCCGCTCTTGCTATTGCCTGGCCGGGGCAATTGTTAATGAACCTGTTTCTGGGCAAACAGCTCTTACTGGTGGTGGGCGTGTCTTCAATTTCCAGATCGCTTTCCTCATCTGGTTCCTCATCGTAAATATCATTCTCCTCGCTTTCCGCATCCGAAATACACACAATTTCCGGCACAATCTTCGACGATGACTTAGACGTCGTTATGGATATGTTATTACGGTAACTGTATTCTGTTCGTGTTTTCGTCCTAGCTTTAGGCTGCTCCTTCTTTTTCTTATTGCTTAAACGCTCAAACGTTTTGATAACATTGTTGTTTGTTCTCTTGTTGTTGTTATTGTTGTTGTTATTACTGTGGTTGTTGTTGTTGTGATTGACAGTTCTACCGTTGTTGTTGTAACGCAGCCCAGAATTTGCTGTTGTACTCGCCTCCTTCAACTTGACATTCTTGCTGCTATTCCCATTCGTCAAGTGCTTCTGCTGTTCATCGTCGTTGCTCTGTCTTCGTCGCTTTGTCGCTTTGCTGTTTCCATTGGACGTCGCTGAGTGTCCATTGACAAGTTGTGCAGGTCGCAACATTGTTTTGCTATCCTCAAACGCTGGCACCGGTGGCGGCTGTTTGCGTCTGCTTTTGGTGCCGCCTGTGCTGCTGCTTACTATTTCACACTGATTGTGCAGCTGCTGCTGTTGTTGTTGCTTCTGTATGCGACTCATTTTGCGTGACAGGATTGTGTAGTACCAAACTGTGTTTGCTTATTGTAAGAAACTGTTTACAACAATTTGCACCAGCTGATTATAATGTTTCGACAAGGAGAGCTGTAAAGAGTGCAAGCGAAACAGTTAAGCGCGCTCTTTCTCTATTTTTTGTACAATATTGTACAGTTTGAACTAGAGATGAACGCGTGACATACTTCGTAAACAATAATGAAACACAGCATTCATTGCCTTTTCAATATTACACCAATTTAGTACACAGAAGTAAAAAAAAATAATTTTCAAAATAAAGTTTTTTATTTAAACACATTTAAATTATAATGAAACGAATATTTTGCTTATCTTGTTTGGAAAAAATTGGGCGTTTCTTTTACACGCAGGCACGAAGTCAACACACGCTCATCTCTAGTACAGTTTGGACACAAGCATCGACTAAAAACTCTTTACAAGATCAACCACAACTCACCTCAAAGCTACAAAAGGCGCAAATTTTTAGGCAGTAAAAACACTATACAATTGCGTGTGGCCACTTTAAACACTCTTTATTGAAACAATTTTTTTCTTATTACTTACATGTGCATATTTTGAGCCCAGTTTTATATATTATATTATTCAACCATTTGTTAATACAAAATTGTGATTATCACAAAATTCATCAATTGCGTTTTGCGCCTGCTCTTCGTATGCACTATTTTTCTTTTGCCTTTTTGCTGTTGTTCTTTTTTATTACTCTCACACACACACATATGCGCTGGCGTTTTTCGGCTACGTTTCACGTTTGTTTTGTTTTGACTTGCAGATTCTACAGTGCAATAAGCTTGACTTATTTAAAATTCCAAGTGACGATGAAATCGATTTTGGCGTTAAAAAACATATATTTACTTTTATTTATATATGTATGTACAATACGTGTGGATTTTACAAGTTTTTACCGCCGCTTTCTACTTCACATACACACACGCACATAAAACTAACACCAATGCGGCGCGACGCTCTTTGACATCTGCTTAGCACTCTCATTCTTTGCCTCTTATTTGCTGTTGCATGGACAATAGAGCACATTTTTGTATTTATTCAATTCATATTTGTTATTCTACAATCGCAACCAATTGCAACTGCATTCAACTCTAAGTTAATTGTATCAATTGGTTATTTACTCATTGGAAATTTGGTAATTTCGATAATTTCGCGACAACACGACCGAACACATTGAAGTTATTTATAAAATGAAATGGTATGTGCCATAATCGATATGTCAAAATGCATGGCATACATATATCGATGATCAAGTCTACAATAACTAGACACGATGTTATTTTCCATGACAATTAAAACAATTCAGATATGTAGGTGGGACGGTCTGTCGTCTTCCTTGTTGGAAGAAAAACTAAGACAAGTTATTGCTATTATACAAGACAAAGTTAGTAGCTTCGAAAGACACGCAATGTCTATCGGTAAGCATTCACAATAAACGCAAAAACAGCTGACACACGTGGTCTATCGCCCAACCGACACCATAAGTTAAAATAAATTTACTCAATTAAGTACAATCGCTTGTTTAGTATTAAAATTGTTGAGTTTCGTTAAGAACGCTTGTGAGAAAAATTTCAGTGAAACCTCTGAATCTCGTGATTCCTTATCCATTTTTATAATCTTAGCGTCTACACTCATAAGAGTCAAGAGTTTTAATTTGTATAATCTGGTTGAAACGAAAATGGCATACCAGCAAGGTGGAATGCCAGATCAATCGTTTCTTTGGGACGTATTCCAAAGGGTTGATAAAGACAGAAGCGGTCAAATATCTTCAGATGAACTTCAGGTGGCTCTTTCGAATGGCACATGGTCGCCTTTCAACCCGGAAACAGTGCGCCTTATGATTGGAATGTTTGATCGCGAAAATAGAGGAACTGTGTCTTTTCAGGACTTTGAAGCTCTTTGGAAATATGTAACAGATTGGCAAAATTGTTTTCGTTCATTTGATCGTGACAATTCTGGCAATATTGATAAGGAAGAGCTTAAAACCGCTCTTAGTACCTTCGGATATCGTCTCTCTGACCAACTGGTTGGAGTGTTAATTCGTAAATTTGATCGTTTTGGGCAAGGAACCATTCTTTTTGATGATTTCATCCAATGCTGTATTGCTTTATACACGCTAACTGCAGCCTTCAGGCAACACGATACCGACATGGATGGCGTCATCACAATCCAATACGAACAGTTCTTAAGCATGGTCTTTTCACTAAAAATTTAAAATATTATATTGTCCATATTTACAAAGCTTTTTTTTCATCACAACATGAACCTCATGTAAAAAATGTTACAATCAATCTCAGAAAAATCAAAATAAATTTGATAACTGAATAAAAATATATATTATTATATTTGCTGCTTATAACCTTTAATCCAATTAATATTTCACCATAATTTCCTGTAGCGCTTTCCGTTCTAAGTCCGGCACTTTGCACTCTTCCGCTGCATATCCCACAGCAAGCAAAATTAACAATTTCTCATTCGCAGGCCGCTCGAGCAAACTGCGCAAAGCTGGCCCACAATTTAAAGGCGTGGTGACCAGGGAGCACAGTCCTGCCGCTTGTAGAGCACACAATAGCACACCGGCCGCAATTGATGTGGAAATCTCGTTGTAATAATGCAGCTTCTTACGACCATCTGTCGTAGTACCATGCGTTTGCTTAAATATCAAAACGAGATATGGCGCATCCGTTAAATATGGCTTGTGAGCGTTTGTTTGCAGAGGTCGCAAATCTGTCACCCACTGTGCCTGCATGCGTGTACTATAATTGATATGCTCCTCATGCTCCACAATCGCCCGCACGGACTGCCGCATTGCCAACTGCTCAACCACACAAAATGACCAGGGTTCGGTGTGGGCACCACTAGGTGCTGTTCCAGCTTAACGTATGCAATCCTCCAGTACGTCTATGGGTGGCTTTCGATTCGCATTAAATGCGCGCACACTTCGACGATCGCGCACCAGCTCATAAAATAGTCTAGCTCCGTTGGGATTGAGACTCCGGCCAGGCACAAATGGTACATGTGGTTTCTCCGCCAAGGCTGGCAGCATTTCTTGATTCTGGGCATCAGCAAGCGGAAACTCAACTGACAATCAAAGGTGAATGTTAGAAAACTCGACAAGTTCCATAAACATTAGGCTTACCTGCAATATCTTCTACACCATCCACCAAATTATCCTCTATCTTTCGCTTTCTGTAGATGTTAATGTATTTTATAGCTAGAGCGATTAGAAAACCCAGCAGAATGCTTGGCCAATGCTTTAACAACTTTGAACTGCTCAACAATGCGTCCATATTCAATCGCAGCCCTCGGGTAACTGACCAGCGATAACTCACCATAAAGCGAGAGAAGACTTTCGCTTATCTTTTTCGCTAAACTTGGTCAGGGTTGTCAAATCGGCTGACTGATAAGAGTCCGATTTAATTGCGATTTTAACGCTTTCGACAAAAGGGACAATGAGCTGTCTTTAAGTAATCCAGTCGATTATTCTCCTTGGGGGCTTCAGTTGGGCATTTTGTAGGATCGACTTTTGTTTGCATCAATTGACGCTTGTTCATCTCTCGCAAAATCTCAATGATGCGCCACTTGGCTTCGTAGTAAATAAAATCCGGAGCGGTACCAAGTTCGGTTCTTATCATGTCGCACAACATTTGCACCTGATTCTCGTCAGGTCTTGGCTGACAGTTTGTTACTCTAGCAATTTGAGAATATTGACCACAATTGGTATGGCGCGTTTGCATAGCAACATATGAGTCCTGTAGGTTCCTTACAGGAGGCGTATATTGTGGATATCGGTTATGATCAGCCTGAGGTGGTTTTTGAGTTTGGCGGTAACCTACACGAATGATTGCAATTCGTTTGCGACAATCGGTTGGACACTGATAGCTTGGAGGCTTCTCTAAAGCCTTTTCGTTAAGTTTGGCAGTTTCTTGCGAATTTTCTTGAACTGGATCATCGCCCTTTGACTCCGCTTGTAGAAAAGAATCTGATTGCTTATCTAAAACATCGAGCTGTTTTGGCTGACACTGTTGCTCCGGCTGTTTCTCTTCCTGTTGTGGTCGTGTTTCTTCTTCTGTTGTCGGCTCCTGTTGCAACTTGTCTTCTATTATTTGCACCCGTTTCGGCGATTCTTTTAATTTCGCTTCTGATGTTTCCCTTTTGAGATTCGATTTCTTACGAGAACAGGGAAAACAATTATTATCTGGTGGTAATCCCAAGGCATTGGTCATGCTGCTAATGATTCCAGACGATTTGTGTTTAATATAAAAACTTTTGCACGACATATTGCTTGCTCCAGACATATTTGAGGCTTTCTCTGCTAAGCTGTTGCAGCTAGAGCGGTTGGCCAGAAAGGGCTCCAGAAAGAGAAACTCATTGTAGTATTTGATGGAGGGCATTACGGCTTCTCCATTCTCATGATAGGCATTGTGAATGTTGGTGTATTCACGTTCAAAAAGCTGACGCAACTCCTGGATTTGAGCTTGGAGCTGTGCACCGGTTCTGTTTGGAAATGATCGGGCTATATCCGAATAGTATATCATTTCAATTTGATTGTTGCCATACTGCGAGTGCTTGCGATTATACAGAACTTCGTACTTTGCATATAAACTTATCAACTTTCGTATGTCTTCATCCTTCAGTGGCACCTCGTTATTGACTTTTGTTTCATGTTTTTTGGTTTTGTTTCCACCCAATAACGGTAACTGTTTAAAAAAGCTGCGAAAACCTTTAAGCTTTCCATTTGTTTTGATTTGCGGCTGTTCGGTGACTTCTCTTAGAGTGAAATTTCTCAATGAGGAATTGGAAGGATTTTCCTTATTGAAACTCGATTCCGGTTGAGGTGCGCTTCGCGTGATTTTCGAATTGAAATGATTGTGTTTCTGATTTTGTTCCATTCTCAACTATTTGACGCTTTAACAAGTAGACACTGGAGTTTGTGGTTAGTTTAGGTACTAAGTCCTCAGAAGGCAGCAGCATTATTAATGTTATCAAATTTAAAACATAATTTTAACGAAATAGATTTTGTTTATGAATTTTGAAGTGTTTTTTTTACGACACACAAGAAATGTATCAACATAAAGTTCAATGTTGCACAGATAGCATATTCGAAAATTGTGTGTTTTCGTGTATAAAAAAAATTATTCCACTACTATGTTAAATTTATCGATAATAAGTTGGGGAAGCTGTTAATTACAATTTGCTGTTAAATAACAGCTGAATCCATCTGAGTCTGTAACAGGCAATGGGACAACAACAAAGCAACAAAAACAAAAAGTTACGTGAAATATAAATGGAAAAATAAGGAAAACAGTAAATGGACATGGCCAGCCGCGTTATTCCAAAATAAGAGAATTCGTTGTAGTCGAACACTCAGTGTCAGTTAAACAAGTTATTCAATTGGAACTCAGAGCTGGCTGTGTGTTTGGCATTGTGATTTTGGCATGTGACATTACGCGTAGCAAATATGTTATAATTGCTGTCAAATTACGCTAGAGGTGATAATTATAGTTTACAACTTTAACTTTGACAGATGATCAAACAAAATTACCAACAAAAAAACGTACCCGCATGTGTGTGCACCCTAATTTCTGCCCGGTTATTCAGCAAACTAAATTTAACGTCCACTAATACATACACACACATGTGAAAAGTGCAATAAATCAATGCCCCAGCAGCGAGAAGGCGGAAGTGACTAGAGAAAGCAGCAACAATAAACAGCACAAGACTGAGCGGTTATAACGGAACATTGACAGCAACAAGTAAAAAACAAAACCATTTTGCACTACATTTTACGTCAATTTATTGAATCCAACAACATAAAATGGACGAGGTTTTCTCATTGCACATGGAAAAGCTCGATGTATATGACGGTTAGTAAATAATCATGCTTAAAAATATGTGAACAGTATTAAATAAATTAAGAGCAGTTGTTCGTTTGTCATTTTGATTATTAATCATCGTCGCCGTCGTCTTCATCAGATGTTTTCAATATCTCATCTACTTGGCGATCCTGCTCTTCGGTCTTTTTGCCTTTTATGATTAAGTTTCGCAGCGTACTAATGTGCTTCTTTTCAGCACCTATTTTCGCTAATAGTTCAATGTTTTCATTTTTCAATTTTTCTATGCGATATTTGCGATCCTCAGCAGATTTCTTTGATTTTTCACGCGTGCGCTGCACTGCCTATTTAAAAATATAAAATAAAAATTGTATATTAAGTAGTACGCCACAATTGCCCAGGTGCTATTTTGGGATACAATTTTGTTGACTAATTTGTTTACACTTACCTCATTATTTTTCTTTCTTTTCAAACTGTATTCTGGATCATCTGACTGTGGACTCCTATCTTCGTTGCCTTTGCTGGTTGATGGCTTTGCAGTACTTCTTCTCGCTGGCATTTTATCAGTGATAATATTAATTTGTATTTAGATCTTTCTCCCAGTTTCCTGTTACAAGCCAAAAAATGTAGCCAACAAACGCAAGTCGTTGTGAAATTACAACGCGAATGATGTACCAAAGCGTAATTGTAAAACATATGTTCCCACTTTGAGCGAGTGCTGTAAAACGAACAGCAGGAATTTCGCAAAAGAACAAGTTAGAGATGCGGTATTATACAATTAATTTATTGAGCAATTAGTAGTAATATTATTTACAAAAGCTAATGAAGTTATAAGTTACGTCCTCAATACATTTATGGTTTGCTCACAACTTGGTATTGTTTTTGCCTATATGTTTAAAAAAAATCAAAGTATAAGGTAAATACAATTTGTTTGTAAAGACTGATTTCTTGTATATAGTTTACTAAGACCACAAGTTGAACGTAATAAATTTTAAAGCAAAAACCAAAAACCAAATTGATCGGTTTGAAATGAACGTATTATATATTAAATAAATGTTGGAACCTAGAAAAATTGTGTATTTTTTGATAACTTATGCGACTATCGATAGCAGTCGCTATGGGAAATTACGTTTTGCAACACTTTCTTTGCGATTCATTTGCAAATAGCGACCGGCTTGGAAAATGTCTTCGCCTGCGCCTCCAAAGTCGCCGGAATTAACAGATAAAAGCAAGAAATATGATAGACAAATCAGGCAAGTATATATACACCGTTTAGCAATTTAATTGGCCTAATATGCCCATAACAGACTTTGGGGTGACCATGGACAGACATTGCTGGAAGCTGCCACAATTTGCCTGGTCAATGTAACAGCGGTGGGATGTGAGACAGCAAAAGGACTGGTGCTACCAGGAATTGGAGGCTTCACGGTTGCCGATGGCAGTACAGTAAAAGAGGAAGACCTTGGTAACAAGTAAGCCGACACCACAAAGCGTTTCCTGGTTAAAATGCGAAGTATAACAACCTCGATCGTAGTTTCTTTTTAGATTGTAGTTATCTTGGAAAATCAAAGGCACTTGCCTGCAAAGAGCTGTTACAGGAACTCAATACAGATGTCAATGGTGATTATGTAGATGAAAGCGTTGATTATATCTTGGCAAATAGGCCCACATTCTTCGATAGTTTCGACTTAGTTGTTGCCTCGAATCTCAATGAGCAGTCGCTGCTGCAGCTGGCAAACCGTTTGTGGGAGTCGAATGTTCCGCTGGTTTATTGTCGTTCTTTGGGCATGCTGGGCTCAATACGCCTGCAACTAAAGGAGCATTGCATTATAGAGGCTCATCCGGACAATCCAAAGTTTGATTTGCGTCTCGAGCAGCCATTTGATGCTTTGCGCGAGCACTTGGAAGCCACAGAGGTAACAAGCAAGATGCCCTGGCTAGCGGTGCTATACAAATGCCTGAAAGATTGGCAGAAACTGCAGCAATCTGGACAACTAGCTCCTAGAAACTTCAAGGAAAAGAATGAGTTGCGCAACTTAATCGAAGCAGGAATGAAGAAGGATGAGGAAAACTATGAGGAGGCTGTAAAAGCGGTCAACACAGCATTTGGCGCTGGTCAAATACCTAGCTCTCTCAAAGCCATATTTGAGGACGACGCCTGTGAGCAATTGCACAAAAAGGTATGTTTTTATTATTATTTTTATCCCAAACTATATAAATATTTTGCATTGTTTCAAAAGAGCGATGTCTTTTGGATTATGGCCAAGGCACTTAAGCATTTCATTGTGGAGGAAAACAAAGGCTTTCTGCCCCTGCCCGGAGTACTGCCTGATATGACAGCCAGCACAGATTCATACATAGCTCTACAGCATATTTACCGCCAACAGGCACTGCAAGATGCTGATCAGGTTTATCACAAATGCCAGCACTACCTCAAGCAGTTATCCCTGTCGCCGGACACCATAGATGAGCGCACGGTCCGCTTACTTTGCCGTGAGGCTGCCGGTCTGTCTGTGCTACGTGGGACACCCATTGCCGATGAGTACGAGAAAAACTCTCGCCTGCTGCCATTGGGTGAGTGTTTATAATGCACAACAGTTTATGAATGCTATTTATCTTATGGATTTATTTTCAGTGGAGGAAAATGAACTGCAGGGAACTTTAACCGCTTACAGTTTTGCCCTACGAGCTTACGAGCGATTTTTGAGCGAGTGCGGCAGCATTCCTGGCGAATGTGCTGTTGAACAGGACATTGGGCGCCTAAAAAGCATCAGCAGCAAAATGCTTAACGATTTGGGCTTGCATGCGACCATCAGTGACGATGTGCTACACGAAATATGTCGCTATGGCGGCGCTGAGCTACATGCTGTGTCTGCTTTTATTGGTAAGTAAGGTAAAACTTATTAAAAAAGTAAATTATTAAAAATAAACAATTTGTTTACAGGAGGCTGTGCTGCGCAGGAAGTGATTAAGATCATTACCAAACAATACAAACCAATTGATAATACATTTACCTATAATGCTATCAGCACTGAAAGTGTTACGTTGAAGTTGTAAACCAATTCCTTTAAATACAATTATATTAGAATACAAATAATGGATATGATCACCAATTTGAAGAGCACGACTCGTATTTTAATCATTGTGTAGTTTTTATTTATTAATCATATCTCGGCTTATGTTCTAGATATTGTAAGCAATAAATTACACATGTTTACGCTGTAGTATCCTTCAAATAGTACTTTGTGTGTATATGTCAGTGTTTGGGGCTTACAGTATGTATGTAGTATGTGTGTATATTTTATTTATTTGTTTTGTTTTTTATAAAAGCCCAGACCACAATCGTTTTTATCATATGTTATCTTACATTCCTGTATTTCATTTTGTTTTCATATGCGGGGTTTATTTTTATTTTTTTCTGTAATTGTTATGCATGGAAATACGTTGGCATCATTTTGAGCCAAACGCAAATAGTTGACTTAGTTTAACATTTACTTTATTGTGTGCTTTTACATGTACAAATTGATGCTAACAAATATTAAATGAATAATTAGTACATTATATCATTTCAATAGGCATTTACTTACAGTATGCTTGCTTATAACAACAATTCAGTATATTTATGTGTTTTAACTTATTTTGTTTCGATTTAAACTTAGTTTTGCTTCTGTTCTGTTCTGTTTTATGTTTTATATTTTTGTTTTAAAGTTATTTCTAATAACTTTTTTGCTAAGTGTCTATGAAAAATCTTTACAATTAATTAACAAAAATTTACATAAGATGATGACTACCAATAGAACAATTTATGCCTAAATTCATTTAGTTGTTATTCAATGTACTTGTTTATACAAAAAATTAGGCGTCGGGTGCTTCCAAATTGTGTGTTAACTTTACCTATATGTGAACACTGTATTGCTCGCAATCCAACGCATTAGCAGCAGGAAATACAATCCGATTATATATTGCCACGTGGCAAGTGCAGCACCTGCACCACCATGATGCAGCTCAGCAAAGCTTTCGCCTATGAAGCAAAGAATTTTGTGAACTGTTATTGTATTTTTATACACATTAAAACTTACCATTTAATATGTGTACTACAATTGTAAAATTTTGATATTCACTTATGGAGCACGTATAGTTGCCGGAATCAGCTTTGTGTATTTTGGCAATAGACAAAGTTGAATTTGCACCATCCTCCATCAGTTCAGTTTTAACACTATAGAATTTAGAATAATATAAAAATGATTTAAATATAACAAGAAGAGTTAAGAGTAAAATTTTAAATATCGCTACCTTACGCCACCTCGTGTTACATCATAGTTGAGCACATTTTCGCTGTGTTTCCAAAATACAACGGAACTAGTCATGGCAACATTGCGTACCACACAGGATAACTGCAACGTTGAATCAATCTCATAATATTTCTCCTGCAATGGATCGCCATACTCATCGACAATCATCACTTTGGGTGCTATTGGGCATTGTTAGAAATTATTTATGAGGTCCACATGTGGGATTATTATTAAATTGCTCACCATTTACATGCAAATTAATTTGTATGACGCGGGGCGGATGCGTTGAGATTTGGCATTCATATGTCGCCTCATCATCTTTTTTCACATTCAAAATTTTCAGTCGCCAATTGTTTGGATATTGAAATTCCATTTTATATCGCTTATCACCCGTATACGCATGCAGGCCAACAGTCAATAAGTCCAGAGCATTCTCCTCATTAACTCCACTGCGACGCACCCAAGAGACCTATATAACGTTTATAAAATATTCATAGATTCTTCAGCAGCTTTCTCTTAGTCTACTTATTCCCTATCTTACTTACAGTCTTATCTTGCAGCAATGATATTCTGCAATTTAAATGAATGCTGCTGCCAGCCTGTACAGTCATATTTGTTGGTTGCCCAACGCGTTGTACGTCCTCGAAATGTGGCCCGTATCTGAAAAAAAGAAAGTAAGCATGTGACTAGCTTTGAGTAAATAAAAAACATGTGTATATACTATGCATTTTTATTGGTCAGCAGGTGTGTCTATAAGAAGTACACTCATTCAAACACACACACAAATGCCGCAGATTGTGTGTGTTTCCTTATGCTCAATTTTTGTTGCTTGAAGCAACAGTCTTAAAAGTTAAAGTTCTGCAAGGACCTTTGGTAAATTGTTTTCATTGTTGGTTGCCGGGGTCAAAGCACAATTGAAGTGGGCGCTAAGTAAATAAGACAAGCTCAATTTTTTTTTACCCTGAACCCATTTAAAATCGGTAAAAAGGGTATAATGGTTTTGTGCAAAACTATGTAAAGGCAGAAGGAAGCATTTCCTACCCCATAAAGTATATATATTCTTGATCAGCATCAATAGCCGAGTCGATATAGCCATGTCCGTCTGTCCGTATGTATGAACGCGTCGATCTCAGAGACTATAAGAGCTGGAAACTCCAGATTTGGAAAATAAGCTGGCCCAATCCCTAGGCAGTACAGGTATGTTTTAGATTTTCGGTAACAAGCAAATCTTGAACTTGCTGAATTTTGTTTAGAATTTTGAAACATTACACAAAATAATGACAACCTGCTAAAATTTTATTGAAATCGGGTCAGAAAAATCGGATATATGGAACATTGAAGTCGAGTACTGACTTGCAAGCACTGATTGTACGCGTAAGATGTAGGGTTCAGGGTATCGTCTAGTGGGGATTTCACGACTAGAGCCTTGTTACTTGTTTTATTGTTTACTTTCCAGTTATAATTTTTACAAATTACAGATTGTATGTCACTGTATAATTAGAGACTCATGTGTATTAAAAAGCTCAAAGGCCATATGCCTAGTTATTATTTTTTTAAAATATCAACTTTGTTGTTGGTATTAGTTATGCTTTATTGATGAATACAGTGGTATTGAAATCCCTTGGCATGTTATTGCAATTGCTTTTCTATTGCCGAAATTTAAAATATTTATTTGCCCAAATTAAATTGGGGCAGGTCACCCTTTGGAAATAGATATAATAATTTATGCTATTCAACAACCACTGAATAAATTATTTTGAAAAGTTTGATAAAAATCTAGTCCAACTCACCTCTGATCGTGATGATGATGTTTATTGGCCGATGAGAATGTATCAAAGATATAGTTTAACATTGGTGCATCGGTTTTCTGCTGTTTGGGCAATATATATAAACTTTCCACTTTCTTGGCAGAGGTGCGTATATGCGTCCTATCCACTATGGACGCTGTCGATTGCGTTGGCGTCACCACGGATCCATTGTTGTTGGCAGTGTTGACCTGTTGACTGTTATTGGCAACGGTTACCGTTGTTTCTGGCACATTTCCATTGATTCGTTGTGAGCCAATTTGTTGAAATGTTCCACCGTTGTTGCTGATGGAGTTTTTCAGACTTGAAGCGCTCTTTTCGTGTTGCGGCACATTTGATGCTGCTGCTGCTGCTGGTGTTCTTACAGTTGATGCTTGTTGCGAGCTAAGCTGCGATAAGGATAATAAATCTTGTGTTTTTGCATTCATTAGTTTTTGTCTGCCATTCACTGTGGCGGCCGGCGTTGTTGCCGTTCCCATCGCCGTTGCTTTTGGCTCGGCTCTCTCATTTTTCTCCCTCGTTGTGTTCAGCCCCTGCTCCATGGCAATGACGTAATCATTGGCAGACATTACAACGTCATCCACATCAACATCAGCATCAAAGGCGTTATCTGACTCGACAGCAGCTGCTGCTGCTCCCGCAACGGCATAGGAATTATCGATTTCATTAGAATCTATGGCGCATAATGAAAGAAACAAGACACAAATTAAGTTTAAGGCCATTTGGTGTGCTACTTATCTAGACATATAGTATTACTTCTCATTTGCTTACTTTTTAAAAAATGGTTTCATGTAAGAGCTTAACCCTGACCTTTTATGTAGCATACTTATTTGGGCACTTTGACAGTAAGGAATTAAAGCTGAGAAAAGATCAACTTATAATTGAAAATTCTTTCTGCGATATTAAATATATAAATTGACATTTAATCAATTTTTTAATTCAATACGCAAGGGTATTTAGTTATCGTCACGCCTTTACGTATATCTTTCTTCATCTTCTTACTACGACGTGATTAATTTCTTGTAATAAAGTTTCGGCATTGACGGAAACGTTTTTTCTCATTTCTTTGGGGGTCAACTTTGTTCGTGTTAGGTTAAAGCTGCCAGCGACTTTCGTTGAAAAAAAAACGTATCTTAAGCTTTTCAAAAAAAATTACTTTAGATTAATGAGTCTATAAATAACATGGTACACGTCAATGATCTTACTTATTCTCTTATTTATTACATGTGTTTAACACACACAATGGCAAATAAAATGCTGTGGATAGGCTTTCACATAATATATGGTTTAATTTTCTCAACGAAATTTTTTATAGAGTTTGGACGCAAAATGTTTCAGTGTATTTATTTAATAAGTTCTTTGCAACGAACTGAAATATTTATAAAGCAAAAAATCCACTCATACTCTATTTAATCAGATGTCGCTAAACTCAAGTTCAAAGAAATTAAAGTTAGTATTTTCTGCGAATATTTCACAAAAATGTACTTTGAAAGATGAGCTTTCATTTGACAGCAGTGCCAATTTGTAAGCGCGTTTTGCTCTTTCTCGAGTCACTTATTGTAGAGTTAGTTGAAGGACGCTCGAGTGGGCGTAGTCTGTCGCCCCAATTACCCACACACACATATATATATATATATAGTCCGAAGATTTTTCTGTCAGTTGGAAAACCGCAGAGTTCACGAGTTTCAGCTACTTACCGTAACTAACACGTAACGTTGTTGTTGGCGACTGCCTATGCTGTTGATTGTGTATGTGTGTGTGAGTGTGCGAGTGTGTGTATGCAACCGCTGCAAATTGAAATCCAGCCAATGCCGCTGCCGATGCCAATGCCGTTGTTGCTGTAGTTGTTGTTACTATGGCTGGCTTTTTGGCAGCAGCCTCAGCGCTAACTGCAGATGTGCCCAGAAGCGTCGAGGAATCGTAATCGGTTGGTGGAAACTCCTCGAACTGTTGACCACTGTTAAACGCGTCCATGTTAGCGGGTTGGGCCTGTGTCTGCAGCACTAAACCGCTGCCCAATGCACTAACGGTGCAAAGCATCATGGTTGTCAGTATAAATAATTGTATTAAATTGCATATAAAACATTCAATTTGGCTTGTTTTCGTTGCACGTTTTGTTGCTGTTGCGGTTGAAGGTTGAAGTATTGTTTGTTTCGTTTTGGTTTTCGTTTTCGTTTTGATTGTGTTTTTAATGCGTGTTGTTGTTGCTGCTCTTGTTGTTGTTGCATTTAAACGCATTTTGTATTTGTGCATTCCTTTTTGGAATTTGACTTAACTAAAACACATTTCACTAACTGCATTGAGCTTGTTGCCACACTGCCAGCCTGCCTGCCACCGCCAACGTTGTTGCCAATATCACTACCGCTGCAGCCGCTGTTTTTTGCCACTTATTTAACTCGTTATTGTTATTGTTGTCATTTAACAGTTTTTAGTTTTGTAGTTTTGTAGTTTTGCGGTTATTTGATTTGAAACTTTGTTCAATAATATTTGCGTTATTGATAATTGATATTCAGTTTTTAATTGGTTTGTAATTGCATTTGATTTTAGGATTTTGTCTCTCTCTCTCTCTCTTGTGCACTTCAACTAGAAACATTTACACAGTGCAATTGAAATACAGATTATGTTGAATTTTTTTCTGCTTCACTGATATCTAATGAAATGGATAATTCAATGCATTCGACTCAGTTTGTAATTAGTTAAAATAAACCGATTTAATAAATTTAGCTCAAGCTATAATTTGTCAATGACATGTGAGTGTCCCAAATAATGTTTCGAACGGACTCTGAAAGCGAAAAAATTTAAATAAAGTCTCTTTGCATAAAATCTACTTTTGTTTTATTTATATTTTTTTGTAAGCAGGTGCTTTTATGCTACATATCCTTTTTATCCTTTATGCCATTAACATGCATTTATTTACATATATGGTTCGTATTACTAGGGCAACATAAAAGCCTTCCCTCTCCCACCACCAAAAAAATAGGAGAAAAGAAAAACTGTGAACAATTCACGAGCCTACACATAGGCATAGCATGTTGGTTGCTATTGTTGTTGTAGTTTGTTGGGGGTGTTTTTTTGTTGTTGCTGCTTGCACTTGTAATAAATTCTCATAAATTCGGATATCCGGAATTATAAAAAGTCAACGCACATAAAGCAGCTGTCTGGTTCAATCACAAAACATAACTCTCGACTTTTAATGTTTAAGGTATAATAAAAATATATGTATATATGTAAATTAGCGTCTAAATGGTTAATCGTAAAAAAAAAATATGTTTGGCGTAATTCAAGAGCAATTTGCTTTCATAGCTCTATTTCGTCACAATGTTTGAAATTGTTTTAATTTTGTAATTGCCGTCGTTTATATTTATCTCTGTATGTAGTTAAATTACAGATAGAATTTCTCTAACGGCCTAGGCTTGGGCGAACAACCCACACAAATATTCTTGAGGGCATAAAACCGCGTATCCCATTTATGAGCTCCGCCCTTTGACTTTTTTTCTCTAGTATTCGATGTTTTTATGGTATTCTTAAAGCGATTTCAATTTAAGCTTGGCAAAAAAAAAGTTTGTTGTTCCGAACTTGGTATATGCATATTTATTTTGTATAATATATATATATATATAGTATAACTTGTGTGCACATAACGAACGAAATTGTCCTTTCACTTGACAACTAGAATATTTTATTATATATTTTATGGTTTTTTTCTTTTTGCTTTTATATTTGTTTTGTTATTATAATTTCATGGCATGCACGTAAAATTAGCATTTCTCTTGCAACGAAGCACACAGAATATCAAATCTGAATAGTTACGATTTCACGTCATTGTATTACACGCAAGTTTGAATATCATCTACATTCGCCTCAACGACAACATCGACAAGGACTACGACTACGACTACGAGTTTCAGTTACGGTTCGAATACGTTTGAATGTTTTTGGTTCTTAGCCGGTGCGCATTTGAGTAAAACGTCAACACGCCGTTACACTTCGTTTATGACTGTCCTTCTAAAGGCAGACCAAATCAGTGGGTTGTTGAATTTTGAATTGTTGTTGACTTGCCGAACTCATCAAAACTGGCGAAATCTCTGACTCGTTGTCAGCCTCGGTTTTTAACATGAGGCAAGCGGAGAAGGCGAAAGCTTTCATCGTTCAATTTGTTCGACTGTTGAGTTCATAACTCCGAATTCGTTAGGGGTGGTGTGGTGAGTAATTTGGGTATAAAGTCGGTTAAGCAGTGCGGCCGAAGGGGTTGTGGCTGTGGTATCAGCCACTTTCGCCTTTATATTGTTTGTAAGATAATAGTCAAAAGCGATTTAACTTTCTTATTGTATTGGGTGTCCATTTTTAATACTGTAGTCAAACATTTAAGAGGTTTCAGATGTGTAATTAATTAAAAATTATAAAGTATAATGAACAACAACTAAAGGCCAAAGCTTTACAACCTTAAAATTGCATATTTTATTTTAAATCGGCGCCTACACAGTGTATTTAAGTTATACAAAACATTAATTATAATTTGAGCTCGCATACGTATAAGGGCTCGTATACAGCATGCAACTTACCCAAAGATGGCGCCACTTCCGATTTATGCCTTAACGCAGCAAATACTTAAATACTTGAAGAACTCACATACTCAGAGCGCAATTGAACTGTTCTCTCTGCCTTTCACTCTCACTCTCTCGTTATGCCAATCAGCATCTGGTACTGTTGTGACTGTTGTGTTATCAGAAACGCTTGGATGCTGGTCGAGCTCAGACGTCCTTGGTTCGTGTTGCCAAGAGTGTCGTGTTGCAAAAAAAAAGTATGCTGCAAATAGTTTAAAGTGCGAAAACGTCTCGGCTGTATGAAAAAAATGTGAAGTTATGCTTAAAATGTACATACACAGCATTAAGAACGTGAAAAGAATAAAGCAATGACGAGATTGTCCTGTTTCTGTTATAATCAAGACAATAGCCCACTACGCAAAGGACAAGTGTAACGCTTTAAGGAATACCTAAGTATACATACCTATATATGAATACACACACATATAAACGTGAAAAGAAAAGTTGTTTTAGGTCAAACAAAAGCGAAAATCCAAACATTGCAAAAAAGAACAGAAAAGAACTGCGAACAAAGCGAACCTGGCAAAAATGAAAATCAATTAGAAAAACGCTGTTAAAATTAAGGATCCATTAAGCTCGCGACGAGTAAGTAATTAATTATGCATACTGTAAGCGTTTGCGTGCTTTAGTGTGTGTGTGTGTGATTTGATTGCTCTTAAAAGGTAGTTATATAAAGAAATACAGGAGGCAAGCATCCTGAGTTGAGCTTCTGCTTGGAGTACTCACATGTCCTGCCTCTTGTTCAACTTTTGTATGTGTCTGTAGTGTCTAGTATGCACACCTGTTTTGGTATATCGTATATATAAAAGTCACACACACAGATACGGATACAAACAGCGAAACGTCAACAGCTTGGTATCAGATCCTTCAGCCGCCAACCAAGTTGGGGGATTTGTGCTAATTGTTGTCGCTTGATGTGGTTCCCTACAAGTGCTTGCCTGCCTCGCTGCCTGACTACTATTGCTTGTTTTGTTGCTCCTCAAGATCTTGTTCGTTGCTATTCTTAGCACTGTCATTGTTGTTGTTGTTGTCGTTGTCGCTGTTGTTGACTTGTTATGTGCACAATTGGCTCAGTGTCTTTGTGTGCGTGCAAACTTGAACTAGGAGGGGTTTAAAACAGCCTCAAGTTATGAACAAGATGACCTTACTACACTACAAAATGTTACAAAACAACAGGTGGATGTGGTGTGATGTTCTTAACTATTCCTTGCTATAGAAATTGCCATTGTTATTTTTTATTCAGTGGGATTCTGCAGAGATGACAGGAAAATAGATACGTTTAAGAAGAAGCTTTAAACGAAGTGAAAAATCAGTTATATGACCTAATATTATACTATTGTTTTGTTTTTTAAAATGATAATACTATTGAAGAAAAATACTTTGAATTTGTTGGACATTCTTCAAGTTCTCGGGCATCTTATCTTCATATTCTTAAAGGGGTTTAGGTTCCTCTTCTAAAGTTTACACACAATACCCAATTTAATTACAGGATACCTTATAGTCTATAAAATTATACTTACCAGCGCGTCTGGGTTGACAACAATGAAGTGATTACCCTATTCAGAAGCACAGTTGCTTGATGCTTGCTCTCTCTCTCTTTCCCTCTCTCTATAATGGTTGCCTTTGTTTGTCCTGCAGCGCATCCGTTGATGAGCAGTTCGTTGGCTAAAAATAATACCACCAGCACACCATCACAGAGCGGGACGTCAATGTGGTTGTAATGCCGTCACGTCGTAGCGGTGGTGTTGGCACCACGAGGCGCAAACATTCGCTGGGTAATCTGCGACGGGCGCATCCGGCCTCCGGTGCCACGTGGAATGTCCAAGTGGTGCGTGGCAAGATGTCCTCGAAGTGCTTGTGGCATGCGTGTCGAGCGCTCATCCTGGGCCTGGCCCTAATGATGGTCGGTGCTGGCATGGCCACCCTCGGCTACTATGCGGATCATTTGTCCATGGGCTCCGAGCTGCGTGGCAATGTGACAGTGCGCGTGAAGAATGATCTGAAGGGCTTCCATCTCAATAACTTTGCGTATGTGGGTCCCATTGTGATGGGTTTCGGCGGCTTCATTGTCGTTGCCTCCTGTGTAATGACTTTCGAGGCACGCGACTCTGCGGCAAAGGTGGTGCCGGCTCGATTGCGTGCTGGAGGAGGCAGCACATGCAACAAATCGGCAGGTCGCAGCAATCAAGGCAGCTCCGCATCCCAGCGACGTGGAATGGGTAAGAGAAATATATATATATTAATAAAAAGAAATCAATAATATGTGATGAAATCGGCATGCCGAAAGACAGATTACAAGTAGTTAGGAACAAACTACTTATTTTTGATACAATAAAGAAAGGGTTTGATAGACATTTAAACAATTTGCTTCATCTTACGACAAACTCTTCCAACAGGCGCCCAATATCAGTCAACGCGTTGGGATCAACATTTTGGCGTCTTTCGCTCCTCTCCCAATGATGCACATCAGCAGCTGCAGGCCGTCGCTGGCGCCGCAGGATCAGCTCAGGCGCAGCCCTTCGATCGCGAGGCTTTGACCGCAGAGCTTGTCAAGTTCTCCAAGTCGCTCAGGTATTGATCTCTATTGATAAGCTTATAGTGCATTAAATCCCACATAAGCATCGCACATACTGTAAACTATGATAAAATACCAGAATCACAATTGGCTGCTACTTTCGCTCTTTCTCTCGCGCTCTTTCTTCTTGTGTCTATCTAAATTTCTGCCTCTCTGTCTATCTGTATCTGTGTATCGCTCTTTTCTGATTGCTTTGTCATCTGCCATTAGCGCATCCACACGCTACTCGCCACAGCTGTCACAGCGTCGTCTCACCTTCACTGGTTCCGTGCCCAATCTGTCCACCATCCATGCAAATGCTCATCCATCAACCGACTGCATCGACACTAATCACTCCAATCTGTTCTCGCCGCATCATCAATCGACGCTGGAACATTATCAATATCAACTGCAACAACAACAACAACTGCAACAACAACTACAAATGTGCTGCAAACGACATCATCAACATCAACATCATCATCATCATCGCCATCATCAACACAAACAACGCAAACAACAACAACAACAAAACCAACAACAATCGAGCAGCAGCGTTCGACGTAGTCGTCCATCACGTACTTCTGGCGGTGGTGCTGGTGGTGGTGGCGGTGGTGGTAGCAAACATAGCTCATCCAACACACGCATCATCAGCAACTCTTCCAGTTTGATACAGCGTGCGACGAGGGATTATACAACCTGCACATTGCTGCAGCCACCGGCAGCAAGTCGTGTTTATTGGCAAGCCTCATCATTTGATGCTGGCATGGGTGTGGGCACTGCTATTCATGCCACTCACCTTGAAAAACGCGCCGAGCGCAATAAACGATCTGATACGGCCAAGCGTCATGTTCTCTCACGTCAGCGACCCATTGAGCATGAGGAGGCTGCGAGGGAGAGGGACCGAGATCGCGAACGGGATCGGGATCGTTACAGTCCGTTGGGACACAGGCGGTAAGTGCTGCTAGGTACACTAACTGTTAGAGCTTTTTACCTATTCATTGAGTTAGTGTTAAGCTTAAGCGAAAGTTATCGCTGGACTTGCAGTACGGATCTGAGCTTCCACTCTCTTTTGTGTGGCTTTAAGGCTTTATATATCACAGGAAATATATTCTGCCTGGTACAAAAACTCTTTTCATAAGAAGCGAAATTAGACTGCTTGCCTTAAATTTGAACTGCTTGCTTTACGATTTCCTAAATACAGCACGGCAACACTGTTCGTAATTTTTAAAATTAAATTTCTGTTTGACTAGTGCTGTTTTGAACAATCTCGTATCTAAAAAATACATCATTTAAGCTATTCTATCATATACTTTTTGTAGCAACTCAACCATGTCTGATTCATCGTATAGTGGCCGCTGGACGGCACGTTGTGCTTCGGTAGCTAGTCGCACATCCAGCATTGATTCGCGTCGCGTTCAAGTGGATCTCCACAGTCCGGAGGTGATGCCCAAGTCAATACTACGCTCACCGAAACGCTACAGTGGCGGTGTTTCAGCCACGCCATCCGTTGAGAAGGAGTTCCGGTAAGTGATGCTATTCTTGGCACAGCACAAAGAACTTGTTCACAACTAACTGTCAAATGCACATACACACACACATACCCAACACACACACACCCCCAATACAGCAGTCAGATGTCAGTGTGCTCAGAGCCACCGCCCCCAATGCGTCAATTGTCGGGACAGTCGAGCATGGAACCCTCTGTGCCCGAGGAGAGTGCTGAGCTAATCGATGAACGTGCGGCCATTGAATGCAACAGTAACAGCAACATAAATGTATCTTACAACGAGATAACTGAGTTGTCACATCACAGCCACAATCTGCCACTAAAGAAACAGCGTCCCGACTTTCTGCCTCTTGGCGGAAGCTCAGACCAGCCCGAACAAAAACAAGAACAAGAGAAAGAGAAGCAACAGCAACAGAAGTCGAATCCTTTAATGCTTTATAGAAGCAATAGTTCAAGGCAGTTCTATCGGCCAAAACCCAACATTTCCAAGGATCGAGATGATTCCGTGTTCTATATACGTTCCCTGGAGCGTGGCAACAGTACAGCCAGCAATGATGAGCATATGTACGATTCTCTTCGAGTGATCAATGAACGACGCTCCACATTGCTCAAGGCTGACTCGCAGAGTTCACTGGCATCTGCGGAACGCAAGCTGAGCAGCTTCTCACTCAAAATGCCGGACATCCGGGAACGTGAGAATTCATTAGATATTGAGGAGGTGACCGCAGCAGTCGCAGCAAATCAAAAATCGGCGGAAAATTCACCAACAGCAGAGCTTGCAATAAACACAAATGATACCTAAATCGATTTTAGATAAATACTAAATAAATGTGTGCTTCTGTATTTGGTTTATGTTAGCCAACGACAGTTACTTTAAAACGTCATGTCAGAATGTTTAACAAACTTGTGGAAAAATTGGTACACCGAAAAAATTGAATTTAAGTTAACAAAGTATAGCATATAGCAACCGTCTAAAAAAACGCGATCTCAAATATCTATTTCTTTCATTTTCTGAAAATGTATTTTCGAAATTATTAGCTGTGTTATATGAACGTTAATATCTTAACTACAAATCGTTATCTGTGTGTTGCCATAGGCACTAATAAATATCTATTTTATATATTTATGTGTGTTTAGCAAATGTAGTCTTCCTACTGTTGAATTGTTTAAAATGTTCTTTGTGGATATTAACGAGCTATTAAGAATTTAAGCACTATAATTCCCATAACCACAACGTATCCTGATCTTTGTGTGTAAACGAAACCAATTCCTTGAAAAAGCACTTTAGAACTGTATGTTATTAAGAAAGATACTATATAGTATTATACAAAATACAATCAGCTTACAAGCGAAGACTGATGTTCGTAAAATAATGTTCTACTTATGGATTGAGCGCTACCAGAGTCTTAAAAATTTGTCAATTTTTGTTCACAAAGCAATACAAAAATCAAACTTTTATTAATAATTCATAATTATAAAGCACAGAGTGCACATTGAGGGCAACGAAAAAGTTCGCCATAAATAAACGAATAAGAATTTAAATTATTCTATAAAATCAAAACATTACGAAGCAAATAACCAGAAAAAATTAATTATTCACTGAGTGTTTTTTTTTGTTTTCTAATGTTAAAAAATAGTCATATATATATTAATTTGTTTCACAGATGCAACTTTTACCAACGTAAATAAATTGATAATCATATGTAATATGTAAAATGTACAATACACACTTTACACTCACATAAATATGTATTTTATATCTGAGTGTATGTATTTTAAATTGCAAGAGCTCAAACAAATGTTTCTCAATCCATGTTTTCGTATAAATGTGTTAACATCAAATAACCTAAGAAATCAAATTTAGTGCAGTCAGGGCATTGACACTAAAAAAAAGTATATATAATACATATAAATGAAGGAATTTGTACTTATGATAATTCAGATAAAACCCAAAAATGTTATACGTACTCATTATTGATGTGCAACAAAGTTTGATATTAACTGTTTATTGCATGAGAAAATCCATATTCGTTAGAGAAATGCAAACAATATTTATATTAATAAATGGAAATTATATGTGTGTTAAAATTTAAAACTGAACTTGAATTTTAAGACTTTACTTAAATCATTTTTATATTTCAAAAATATTCTGCGCACTTTGGGTAAAGATTTCTAATTAATTATACTTTTTTTCTATAGTTTTTTGTTATTTTTAATCGCACCGTTTTGGTATAGCAGCGAGCTTTCGGTTGAGTACGTTAAGTGTGGAGCAGCAGCGCGTAAGTTTCGTTTGGTGTGGAGCAATTCTGTTAATTATGAGTGCAGCAATATATAACATTTCGAGTTATGTTAAGTTTTAAGGTGCCCATAGCGCTGTTCATACCAACTATTTGTTGTTGTCTCCGCAAAATACAACATTCTAAGCGGAATTTAGTTAATTGCAACTAACAACCTACGACCAGACTTGCCACAGTTTGGATAACGAACACGCTTCCCCTTCCGTAATATCTTAGAAAACGAAACAAAATGGTATTTGGGTAAGCGAAAGAGCAAATGGGAATGCAAAAATTACGTAACCTTAAACCTAATCTGACTTGTTCCAACTAGATTCCTGGTTCGCGGCGGTCTGGTCGCTGGCGCTGTTTACTACACCAACAAAGTAGGCATCTGGGGCAGCCCGGAGGACACGCATAAGCTTTACAACAACGTGAAGGCGCAACTCTGTCCTTACGTCCAGAATGCAACAAAGCAGCTGCCCTTCGAGCTTCCACAGCTGCCAAGAGTTGGCGAAATGCGCTTCCTGGCCAAACATTACTATAACGAGGGTGTGAAGAGCTCGTTTAGATTCGTCCACATGCTGCCCTGCTATGCGGGTCGAGGCATTAAGAAAGTGAAAGACACGTTCGAAGACTTTGCCAAATCGCCAACGAGCAACGCCAGCGACAAACCGGCGACGACGACGACAAAGTAATGGTCAAAGATCTGCAATGCTTATCTGTTCAACGGCAGGCTGTTTTCATGTTAGCTAATAGTTAGTCTATTGAATAATATGTTTATGTACGGAACATCCCTCTCCCCAAAAAAAAGATCGAGTTGCTGGAGTAGGTTGAAAACATGAAAAGCTTTCAAATACTATTATTATGTACCTCTCTGCATATTGCGCTCGATCTTCTATGCTAGCAATAAACAATATTATGTTTTAAGCGTGAAAGCTGCCTTGCAAATTTATTGAGCATCATTTAATTCAGAAAAATGTTACTCATGCTCAGGAAGCCAAGCCAGTTGTAAATCTGGATGGGTTCCCTGCGTGATTTATGTGACAGAAGTTCTCATCAGATAACAAAATGCTCTATCTGTTTATTTATTGTGCAGCCAAACAAATAGTTGACAAAAAACGCCAGCTATGATGACAGAGATAAAAGGATGATAGCTTACCCAGCACGGGAACAAAATAAAAAAAGAAGTCTATCATATTGAAATGGGTAACCCCAAATGGTATCAAGTTCTGGAGAGATTGAATCATAACTCATAATAAGTCAAAGATATCTCACATCGCAATTAAATTATTCATTCTATAAATAAATATACTTTTTAGATAACTATGTGCACAATGATAACACTCATAAAAAAAGAATTTTAAATGGATTCCAATTGGCCAACCAGATGTTGTGAAACATTCAATATATTTGTGAAATGTGGCAACAATGTACTTTGTCGGTCTTCTGATAAATGATTGATATTAAGACGTTATTGCTGTAAACAGTGTTCCAGATTGTCAAGCACTATAAAAAAAATGACATTTTGTTGTTGGTTTGAGAAAACCCGGCGCAGTCATCTCAGAACGGTACATTATCATCATTATCATCATCTAGTATTGAGTCATAGATTACTCTATTATAGCGAGAAGTTTGTCGTCTTGTTGGTATTTATTAAACGTTAAAGCTTACAGCCAATTACGAATGTTTTACTTGCGCACAGCTTCCGTTATGAATGGGTTCAAGTGTAGAGATAATTACGTGAACGCCGCCATCGCACACGTCTTCAAATGATAGCAGACATTAAACATGATTTTATAAGTTCCAAGATCGCAAATAAACCAAAGCTAACAACCATATAGCGAACAGACGTCAGACGCAATGGCAAACGTGCGCCCCTGATAACAAACAGTTAAATTTGTACCCGTAGACTCCGCCTCTAGTTGTATCCCTAATTATCCGCAGCACTTGAAGTGCGCTCCCAAAAAAGAAACCCACACACACACACACACACAATTGCAACAAGTTGCTGTAACTGTCACTGGTTAATTTTAGACCTGTCCGCAGTGAAAAGCACTTGACTGATTATCTTCGGACAGAGTACAAAATATATGAATTATTTATATATATATTTTTTTTTAATTTGGTAGTAGTTGTATCTGCCATGTCTATTTTTGATATTTACCTACACTCGGCTACTAGCTACTCACCATGTATTTATTTGCCTAGTAAGCACTACTACTTTTTAATTAATAAGATTTTTAGCTTGTTGTCTGATTGTTATTGTTGGCCCAGTTAAGCAGGTACCAAACACAAGTAACTGTCTGCCTCAAAGTTGTCAACTCTTCTTCTCCTTCATCTTCTTGCCGCGTTAAAAAGGCTGCAGATAAAAAATTTACTATGCACCTCCTCCCAAGTGCACCCCTTGCTTGCTACATGACTCATGCCTATGGCAAAGATAATGTCAAGATCTTTGTTTACAGCAGCCACAGCTTTTGGTTCTGCTATACTTGGTGTTGTTAGCGCTGTCGGCGAAACTACAAAAGAGCCGTTATGAATCGAATTATATCACGTGTTTAAACGCGTTGCGAATTTTCATTAACTTGTAAATAATTAAATTTGTTTTGGTAAGCGCCAATTGTCAATATTTGCCAGCGTACGAAACAAATATGAAATCACATTTTCGGCGACCCATAAAAAACCAACAACACCACGAAAAAAAGTAAATAAATAAATGCTTAACCTCTAAATGGGCGAAAAACATACGTATACGCAATGTTGTGCCACCCCTCTCAAACACAACAAGCAAGACCTCAGAGACCTACTGCGATCTGGAGGCCGCAGAGGAGAGCAAATGTTGTATCTCCTGATAAGCGAATTTCTTTTTTCGACATTGCGCATACGCCGCGGATGACGACAGAAGAAAGCGTACATGAGAATAAAAATAAAATAAAACCTTGTTTATTTGCCAATTGTCAAGAATAATTAAAAATGCTTTTTTGTTGAGTTTAATTAAAGTTCAGATAAAAAAAAAAAAAATACCCAGTTAGCTTGGTCAACATACAAATTGACGCAATTGCAAAAGTTCAATAAATAATCTTGTTTAATCAATAAAATGCTAGAATAAGTAATCAGAACATTTTTCTACCGAAAATCCTTTCTAGCCAAGTTTAGTCACAGTTTTATTTAAATGAATATTTGTCGAAACGAGTGTCAAACAACACCAACATTATGTCTACTGTTAACTTTATGATCCTTTTCATTGTGTAGCTTAAGTCGTTTGCAACTGAAATAGAATAATTTTGAGTTCTCTTTGAAAGAGAAATCTGTTATCTAATTGACGTGTGCTTTCTTACCACAAAAAAAAAGAAAGAACATTTAACTAAATAAACGTATTTGCAAACTGTCTACTGTATATCATACTGATCACATTTCCATATACTATTTAATAGTTTATAATCGATACTGTTGACAAGACTAGCATTTAATAAAAGTTCGATTTGAAATTCGCAGAAGATATATCCATACTGAGCATTCAATGTCAAAGCAAACAAAAAAAATCAATTAAACAAAATAACACACAGCCTAAAATATAAACAAATACAAAAAGACACGATCATGATCATGATCAGGGCTTTCAACTACTGTCGCATCCGATAGCTCATTTCGTTATTGGCAATTTTTGTGATATTCCATTATTGTCACACACATATTTTTCTAAGTCACGTTTCACATTTTATGCACATTGTTGCTATTGTTTATTAATTTGCCAATAACAATAGCGTTAATAGGTCGACCTTTAGGCATAAGCCGCCAGCATCGTTTATCATATATATATATACGTATATATGTACGAAAAAAGTTTGTTCAACCATAAAACAAATCAGGCATAATCAATGATTGTTCTCCAATAATTGTAAGCTGATAAGAATTAAACAGTTTTCAAAGTTTTGTCAGTTTGTTGAACTGTGTTTTAGCCGCAGACAGGCAAGCAGTAACAACAAGTTATATAATAATTTATATGCAACATTCAATAATTAATTTGTTAAAATCATGTGCGTATGTGCATTTGTTTAAACAACAACAGCCAAGCGTGTGCCTTGGGCAAATAAGTATTACAAACACATTTTCTTCCCTTCCCTTCACCTCCTCACCTAATTCAATTGGCAATCGCTTAATTACATTTGTCGAGAAGTCGATCGTAAGTATTTTTGCAACAAACACCTGATCACACACACACCCACTTCAAATGAAACAGCTTCAACATCTCCTTTTTTAACCCCGCAACTCTTGTTATGCTAATGCTGCATCAATTTACACATTCATAATATCAATAATATTTCTACTATTTTGCGCTGACTAGAACGCATTTCCAAGACTTGGGGATACCGGTTTACATTTTGATTTCATTGCACACTTTTTCTGTATACATTGACCAGCATTTTCCACATATTTCTAATGTCAGTTTCAAATTGTACCCTACAGAATGTGTGTGTAAGTTGTGTAATAAAATTCAGCACTTGTGTGATGTATGATACAGGCCCTTAAAACACTCCTAACTAAACGTTAGGCGATTATTAAATACCTTAAAATTTATAAGAAACTAACAGCTACCATGACTATTAGGATATTGTATACTTTAATTGTCATTCGGTACTATATTGACGATTTATTATGCTATTATCTCCAAAGGGTATCATGAAGTCGAGTCATTTGCATGTTGGCTTTGTCGCTGCAGCAGCTGCTGCTGCCGCTGTTGATGCTGTGGCCAGTTTATAAGTGAGACGATCTCCAGCGACCCTGCCCTGTCGCCTTAACGCTGTTCGACAGCTAACACCGTCGCTCTGAACAAAAAGCACTAAGGAAACACCTACACAAGTGTGTTGTTGTTGTTGCTATCGGTGGTTGGTGTAGTTTGTTAGCTGGTTGTCTTATCAGCAAACCGAACACATAACGTACATTTTGGGCAACTCTTTTTAGTACTTGAAGAACTTTTGTTAGCTTCTACAAAAAGTTGCTGAGCGGTTAGAGCTCAGTGCTCTTTGAGACGTTGAGACGTCGACGATAACCGCAGCAGCAAAAACAGTCGCAGCAGCAGCGCTAGCGGTAGCCAAGTAGCTAGCAGTCGAGTATTTCTGCGAGGCGCAAACGCGACGCAAGCTCAAAGCCGCAACGACTAGCAACAGGTCCGCGTCCTCGATATAAGAGCGAATTTTGATAGCCGAGTCAACACGAACTTCAAACAATTAACAATATTTAGTTCCTACAACAATTCAATCGTTTAAGTGAATGTGAAACGAAGCGAGGATAAAAGATCGTGTAGAAATCGAGCGTGTGACAGAATAAGTGTTAAAGTGTGTCACAAAAAAAAACATGAGCATTAAACAAAACGAATACATTAAATGCATTGAAATCAAAAACACGTAACAAGTGCGTTACATCGAGTGCTCGACACAATTTTAGACTGTTAATTTTATTTGGATATTTTTAAAGTATTTTCTACGCAATGAAAAATATGTGTTTTGTGCACTTAACAAAAGTATTATTAATACTAGTTTTATTCGAAAGTACACAAAATAATGTTGGGTAAGTCAACTAAAAAAAACTTCATCTAGAATAAAAAATCATCACCATTGAATACCTTCCGGTTTCTCATATTAAGAAATGCTGATAATAATTTAAGTTTTATTCTGCAAAAAAAATCACATTGAGAGAGTAAAAAAAGAAGACAACTTCGACTGATAAAACAAAAAAGCATTGATATGTTTTCATTTGACAATTACAAGCAAATTATACCGGAGTTGGATAAAAAAAAATTTTAAATTGATTGACTTCTTTGACTTGGCACATTTCTTTGTTCAATTGTTTGGCTGCTTTCCTAAATATTTTGAAGTTCTTTGTTTTGCTTTGCATGTTTAATCAACTGTTTAGCATTGCCAGAATATTGACAAAAAATTTAAAGTAAAAATTTCCACACTTTCGTTTATATTTCTTAAAAATTACGTTGTGTACATCTTGAAAGACAGTTACGCAGCTGATAAAAATGATAAGAAATTGAAGAAAACATGTAAATAAAATATATTTCCTTATGCTGTAACATGATAAGATCAAGAGATTATTATTCATTTTGTCATGAAAATATTTGGCTTGCACATAAGTTTCATCAGTTTTAATAGCAAACGTAATGAAATATGTACAAAATAGTATAAAATCTATGCAGGCGACAATTCTGGATCAGATTACGTATACGAAATGCGCCATAGAATTTGCCGCTATTTATATATGCCGCCGACACTATTAAACAAATATTTCCATAATCTGAAGGTGTAGGGAACACAATATTTTTAATTAATGCAAGCCAACTTTTGGAGCTTATGTGTTGTGTGTTATGTTTAAGGTTAGATAGCTCATGGAAAATTATTATCTAGCATTTAAATGCAATGTCAATAGGTAAATATTGAAAAGCAAACCAGAAATCAACAAGCTGCTGAAGTTTATTTCTGGATTTCTGGTTAGGAAGGAACCAAGCCAAGTGCAATAATTGAATTGGTTTCACGCTGTTCATATATATTCAGAAAGTATAACACAACGCAACAAAAGCGTAAACAATAAGCAAGTTAAATAGTTATATACATAATGTAAGTGTGGAGTTGGCAAATAACTCGGATACTTAGCTGCCAAATGAGCTTGCACAGCTGCACAATGGATGAGTTGTTGCTTCCCTTTCCTTCTTGCAGCTCATCTACTTAAATATTAAAAAAAAACAATTGTTTGTTAGTGTTCCGTTAACAAATAACATTTGCAAATATAATGAACTGTAACTGTAAATAGTCGTTATAATATTTGCATTAACCTATTATCGAAATTTAACGAGCTAATTGAACGTGTTGCAGCTTTTTGTCAACTGTATTTAAATATGAATACGTTTCGTTTGCGAAAATAGAAAATATGCTTCACAAACCTAAGTTCAATGCATTTTGGTTTAAAAACAAGTAAGAAGGCTCTAGTCGAGATATCCCGACTAGACGATACCCTGATCCCTATACTTTCCGCGTACAGTCAGTGCTTGCAAGTATGTGTGTGTGTGTACGCGCATACAGCATAGTGCATACAAAACTTCAATGTCCCATATCTGCGGTGTTTATTATCCGATTTCGATAAAAATTTCACAGATTGTCATTATTTTGTTTTATAATTCAAATTGCATCTCAAAGTTTTCCAAATTCAAGATTTTTTTGTTATCGATCCCATGTGTATATCGGAAACGGGAAGAGTTATCGAAAATCGGAAACAAACTTGTACTGCCTAGGGATTAGGCGAGCTTAAGTTCCAAATCTGGAGTCTCTAGCTCTTATAGTCTCTGAGATCGACGCGCTCATACATACACACAGACAGACAGACGGACAGACGGACAGACGGACAGACGGACATGGCTATATCGACTCGGCTTTCGATGCTGATCAAGAATATATATACTTTATAGGGTCGGAGAGGCTTCCTTCTACCTGTTACATACTTTTGCACAACTTCATTATACCCTTTTTCCCCATTTTTAATGGGATCAGGGTATAAAAATATTTAAATATTTGCCAATCAGGAAAAAGGAAAAAGCCTTAAAAATTTTCGAAAATCATTCATACAAAATGTTAGCTTGTCACTATTAATAATCATCTCTTGATTAATTTTTAGTGCTGCCAATGACAGCATCGTGAATGAGGACTGTCCATCGCTAGCGGATGCGGATAGTCTGCAATATACAGAACTTATCCAAAGAATGACACATGTATGTCGCTACGATCGCCTGGAACGACCCTTAGGTAAGTAATCTTCAACGGCTCTTAATGCTTTCGTTTCTCATCTTTCCCCGATCTTCACAGAATATGACCCGGAAACAAAAAAGCGTCTGCCCATTCCAATAAAGATGCGTATTTATGTGTACCTGCTGCAGAATGTCAACACGGACCTGTTGCAGTTCAAGATGCACGCACTGCTTCAGATGAGCTTCCAGGATAAGCGACTGGCATACAAGGACTTTGCGCCAGGACGTGCAACGATTCTGGGCCAGAAACATTTGAGTGAGCGCCTTTGGCTGCCTCATATATTTTTTGCCAATGAGCGGGAATCTAACATTCTGGGCACCGACGAGAAGGATGTGTTGACATCCATTTCCAGGGATGGCAATGTGATAATATCGACGCGAATACAAGCCTCCCTCTACTGCTGGATGAACTTTAAGAAGTTTCCATTCGATCAGCAATACTGTTCAACGATACTAGAAAGCTGTAAGTTAATTTTACCAAGTTTTGTCTTCGATAACATTTTCTAATGGATTTTGTCTTTGCCAGGGATGTACAACACTTCAGATTTGAGGCTGGAGTGGGAGGATCATAAGCCCATATCCTTTGATCCTGACATGCGACTTACCGAATATAATTTGGATGATTTCTGGCATAATGCATCCGTTGTTCACTCCGATGATGATAATTTGCGGCACGGTGCATTTAGTAAGTTCAACTGCTATGAATCCTTTAAGGTATATTATTATTAAACATTTGACTGTTTTTGCAGAGGGCGACTACAGTATGCTGAGCTATACGGTCAGTTTGCGACGTGAGATTGGTTTCTATCTGTTGGACTATTATCTGCCATCCATGATGATTGTCGCTATATCATGGGTCTCCTTTTGGTTGCAGGCGGATGCTTCACCTCCACGCATTATGTTGGGTACGTTTAACATTCGGACATTGATAAGACACCAAACTATTACATTTTTTATTCTACAGGCACTAGCACGATGTTGTCATTTATAACGCTATCCTCGTCACAGAGCAAAACGCTGCCCAAAGTCAGTTATATAAAGGTATCGGAAGTGTGGTTTATTGGTTGCACTTTCTTTATCTTTGGCAGTTTGGTGGAGTTCGCGTTTGTCAATACGATATGGCGGCGCAAGGAGAATATTGAGCTGAAGAAGGTCAATAGTAAATACATTATAAAGTCGACACTAACACCACGCCCTTCACGACGTCAAATGGGCGGCAGTTTGAGCAACGAGTCGAGAGCACGTTCCTGCTCCAGTCTGGATAACATTGTGTCCAGCACGGAGAGTGTGCGCAATGGAAATGGCACTGTCAATCCGGGCTTTAACAACTATCTAACAGTTCATGTAAGTTAAGATTTACTGTTTGTTGAAATTGCATTAGAGTAAACATCATTCTTTTGTTTTCTTATAGCCGAATCTACCCATTATTCGCACTGAGTGCGCTGACAATATTTCCGTTTGCAGTGCACGTTCCACTAACGATCACGTCATCAATATTGACAAAGATAAGGATAAGGATGGACCCACATTTACAACCATGACGCCGCAGGAGATTGCCATGTGGATTGATAGACGATCGCGTTTACTATTTCCCGGCATGTTCTTGGCTTTCAATGCGCTTTACTGGACTTTTGTCTATTGTTTTTAAGCTATAGCGAATATTTAAATACACTTAAATATATGTATTTACCTTAACTAACACACCCGCTCGTTCACACACGCTCTCACACGCTCACACACACACATACTCACAACTGTTGCCATACATGTGAATTCTTGTCGCTTGTGTTTGTTTTCTCTTATTATTACGTTTATTGTAATATGTATTAATTAGTTGTAAGTCACATCATCTCATAGTCATAGTTATACGAATGTCGCGCATGTCTTATATCAATATAATCAAAAAAATAGTTTATTAAATAGTAGTTTATTAGTACAAAATGTATAGATATAAATATATAAATGTATACAACCAAATTCAACTTTTAAAATATGGCGCGCATCGATTGTGTGTAAAACCAGCATGCTGTTAGCTAACACTCTGTAAAGCAACATAGCTGTTAACTGTTTTACTAGACACAACACCAGAGGGTGTTTATACTGTCAGTTTCTTGAGTCTGCCAGTAGATGGCGTCAGTTGCATGTGTGAAATTGGACAAAAGGTTGGAGTTGTGATAATTGCTATTAATTTGCTTATTTCCTTATGTTTTTTCAATTAACTGATGTGTTGGCGAAAGTTTATCAATTACGTTACATATAATCTGTTCTTCGTATCCGTTAAATTCAAATTTCCTGCTTCACTGTGTTCCCCCATTCAACCAACTGCCAACCAAACATAATACTAATAAGCTCAATGCACTTTGGCACTTTCATTTCCTTTGGTATAATCAAAATATGCAAATGCAATTAGGCGAGAATCTTACATTTACAAAAGCGTGTTAATGTTGGACTTACTCGAAGACACATTCGAAGATTTCGTTTACTTTGCGAAAAGGAAAATTCCTTAAGCAAATGCAAGTTTTGATGATATTAAAGCAAATATTTGCATTTAACAACTAAAAAGATTAAGCTGCAATTTAAAATTTAATTATTTTTTTTTCTTTTACAGAGTTCCTACGCAATTGCGCTTCTCTTATTTCTTTGTGTCACATTTTGATCCGCTTAACATTGCAATTTGTCCATTCGCTTTGCAAATTGAAACATAATTTATTGAATTTGCGCGCTCATCGAACGATTTTCAGCACAAAAAGCCAAAGACGAAGGCAACAAGCAACAAAAATGCAGCATGCAACAGTTGGACATTGATTTGTATCTGAGAAATTGAATTCGTTTATCACTTTGTATTCAATCACGCACATGTATTAAATGCAATCTAAACGAGAATTTACAGCCCATTGATGTAAAAAAATGAGTTGTCAATTGATTTAGGAAAGTTTGTAAACAAGCTGCCAATTTGTTTTCATATGAAGTAAAAGAGATACAACTTTGTATTAATAAATGGCTTAGTAAGAATTTTGAATGTAGCCATATTTTCCGTTGTGACAGAATTAAAAAGAAAAACTTGATTTAAGTTGATGTTTAATTCATCAATTAGAATTGGTTTTGAACGCATTGTTCTGCTGCTCTTGGTATCTTTCTGTTGATTGCAGCTTGACAGCCACGCATTGTGTCATCCTTTTTGCGGCGTCAACAGATGGACTTTTGTTCTCTTGACACTGCATTGCCTCACACTTGGGAAATCAAAAGACATGGTGTCAATCAATTGCTGCTGTTTCCCCAAGTGGCAATCAATTGAGCTGCGGGTGCTCGAACAAGCTAAGTTGAGGTTTTGTAAAAGATGTGAAAAAACCAGAAAAAGGCCTACAGCAAAAAAGGTTCTGTTTGATAACAATGCTGGCAATTTTACCTGTGCAAAATATCCAATTTCCCAAATGTTCGACAGAATTAACAATAAGCCAAAGATATTGGCAAAGATACATGTTACTACTGTTACATACAAACAATCCGTATGTGAATATGTTTAGATAGCATCTGAACATTTATATTTACATTTTACTTAGCTATTTGCTTCTTTGCCAATTTTGCTGACCACTAACTTTTTGATATTGGAGCACATAATTTTTATCTATTTTGCGTTGATTTTTCTTAGCTTTCTTCATTTGCTGCATACGATTGTCAGCCTATAATTTGTATAGGAATTTCCAGCAAAATCAAGTTAATCTATCTTAAAACACAGTTTGGATAAAGTTTCAGTCTGGCATCGATTAAACATGTTGTTGAACTCTAAAAGTCTGCTATAATTTGCAAATAAGTAAATTTCAAAGCTTAATTGAAGCTAATTATGCTTTTTACTGTCAGCTACATTGATGCAACAAATTGCGTTCAAATATCTTTCACTTTACGCTCATTACGCATTCTGTTTTCCTTTCCATTTGCGATTTCCCTTGGCTTCTTTTTGCTCCTCCTATATCACATATTCGATTGCAATTTGTGTTATTAAAAGCTGAAACATGGCCGCATTCACATTTGGCTTTTAATGCGTTAATTTATCACTAGTTGCCATTCTTTGACTCTTTGCCTTTGCCTTTTCCTTTGAACCATTTTAATACTAAACATTTGGCAAACAATATTGCTGCACACTTGCGCGAATATGTTCAGTTTGGCTGTATCTATACTATATGTAAGTCACGTCTGCTGTGGAGTCTCAGCACATGTTGAGCTCAAGATTTATTAGTACACTTTAGTGAGGCTTGATGCCTTTTCATATACCTTGAGAAACTGAACAAAAATTCTGCGTAACGAACGCATGTAACAGATACAGCTAGAAGAAGATAACTTTGACTCTTATTTATGAGTACTGCTGTGCCTAGTTTATACATTTTGTAATGATTCGATGACGCTTCATTTGCATAAAAACAAAAATCGATGCTAATAGAAGCAATTTCATTAGAACTAAAAAATCAATGCCAATGAAAAACAGTTTCATAACAATTGAATAATTAATGTAAATGAAATTGAATTTTTATTATAATTGAAAAATGTGACATCAATGCTAATGAAATTGCTTAACAAACTGAGTAACTCAATTTCAGTATCCGAATAAATGCCGAAAGTTTTCTATTTTCCACAGCTCAATAATTGTTTAACTTGCCTTGATGTACACTTGTATCTTCAGGTTTTATATACAAATTATTTCTGGCTGGGTAATTATAATAAATAATGAGTAAACCGCATTTGGAATTCTGTTTTTGACATTGCCACATTCACAAAGGGGTTAGAAACAATAAATAAACAGCGCATTATATTTATAACAGCCATTTAGTGCAGGCCTCAACTCAATTAGGATATCACAAAAGCTAATTGTGTGTGAATCAAATTATTTTAAATATAATGCATAATGTTTGAGTGTTTTCGACAGGTGAAAAGGACTCACAAAGCCAAAGTGCAATCGAAAACACACTTTGTACAACTTCAGAAACAAATTTTCAAACCTTAAAGCAGATTAATCAACTTGATAGCCAATCGTATGAATGTATGGACTTATGGAGTTACCTTATTGTTGTGATAAGCGCATGTTCGATAATATTGTAGATTTTTCCTTTTGAAAAATAGTCACAATTGAATTGAATTGTTGCAAAGTGTCCAACCTGAAGAAAAATATGTTACGTGCACTGCTGTTGCTATGGCCTCAAGCTAAATTTGAATTGTCAAAAATATAACGAGGTTTTACATCTCCTTACCATCGCTCCCTTTGCTCATCGTTTAGATATCTCGTCTCTCAGTTCGTTGGCCGTTGGCTCGTTTCGCTGACATAAACTGCATTGAAATGTCATAAAAATTGGAACACGTTTCGTTTCCCTCTGTCGTCCACCTCATGGCTCGCTTGCCATCAGCAGACCAGAATTCCACTCGTCCTGTATGAGTTCTATGTCATCTTGCTCATTCCCAACCCCATCCCCATCCTCATCCTGCTTTTGCTAGCTAACTTGAATGGCAGTTGGCTTGTGTCGCTGCAGTGTCGCATGTTGTTGCTGTTGTTTTTGTTGCTGTCGGTTTTGGGCTGCTGCTTTGCATACAAATAACGGTATACTTTACCCAACCCCCCTCATCTCCTCTCAGTCCAAACTACTCTGGATTGCTTGGTGCGCTTTGCATTTCCTGCTGCGCTTTGCATTCGCCCAATTTCGCTGAAGTTGCGCTTTTGCACTTTACACGTGGCCACTGACCAAAAGTGGGCCTGGTCCCGCCCAACATGTGTGGGCGTGTTTGGGCCGAGTTTTAGTTGGGGTTAGTTGCGCGGCTATTATGAAAATTTATTGTTTTACGTGGAGCGCTTTCATAGAATCTGCGGTCTGTGTAATTGAAAATATGAGAGAACAATTCTAAAGGAGCTGATCAAAGTGCCTGATGAATTTAATTAGTTCAATTGCTTAATTGAAATGCTTGAATAGGCAAATGCAACTAACTCTTTGACCTATTATGGTTTATTTCATTTTGTGGCTGTAGCTTTAATCATTAAATTGCTTATAACAAATGCTTAATTAGTTTCTCTCATTGTGCTTAGTTAAAGACCGCACCAACAAGAAAATGTCATTAAATGCATCAAGTTTTGGCTTCAATGGCATATTACTCACACACATACCCGCACATTTCCGACTATAGATTACCACTTGAATGTGGGGCATGTTATACATTCGTATTACAAGCACAATCGATTTGCATTTAATTGCATCTGCGTCTGTACAGAATTTGTTGTTTGCAAATTTCTGAAACCGAATCGTTTTCATTTGTTTTGTTTGTTTGGTTTAATTTGCTTTAAGTTCTACGATGTGTGTGTGTGTGTGTGCGCGTGTGGTGAGAATCAGAGAACTGTGTTTTATGTGCATTATTATCGTACGATGAGGGTGTTAAGTGTTTTGTCCATTGGTTCAGGCCCAGCTTTGCCACCTTTTGTTTATTATGCAATTACTAACTAGGCGTATGCTTAATGAGCATAATATTTGCATGATAATCGTTGCATTTTGTGTACAGTTTATTGCCAATGTTAAGCTTGAAGCTTACATTTTATGAGTCTTTGATATATTTGGATACATACTAGCAGTATTTGATAACTGCAACACATTTGTATTTTGTAAATTATGTTTATAATTGGTTTTGTAGAAGTTTTCAATGTGGGCTTAGGAATTAATTATTTTTTGCCCTATACTAAATAAATAAGAGCTTTAAAATATTTTGAGTTTTTTAATCTGAATTTACTTTTCCTTCCACAATTTTAGTCAAACCTTAAAAGTACTGGGTAATCAATATGCGTCTGTCGTGTGATTGCATCTTTCGGCTAAGCCTTAGTCTGTCTTTTGCTTTGTTATTATTATGCTAGATAGACCTGAAATGTATCTGTCAGTAAGCTGCATTTTGCCAGCTGATTGGATGCAATAAGATTTGGCTACACACCTATCCATACTCGTAAAATGTCATTCGCCTCCAGCTGCGTAACACTAACAACCTGACGACAACAAGGACAAGCTGAAACAGATGAATAAGGATAACAAGAGCTTGTTATGCATTCGTTTGTCGGCACTTTTTATGCGATTTCTCCTGCTGACAACGTCGTTATCTATTCAAGTTTGTCAATTAAAAACATAATCCCCAATCAGAAGCCAATAATACCCAACTCAGCCCCATTTCCTTTGCTCATGGCAGGCACTTTTCTGAATGCCTGCCTCGCATTGCCTCGACACCACTCCTGATAATCTGGAACAACTCCCAAACCATCAAAGTTCGACAGCAGTTGGCAGTTCGAGGCGAAGGGAGGTGGGGGCGTTCAAGCCAACAGGACCGACATTGTCATGGCAAAAGTAAATATAATTTTTCTTTTTTCTTTGTCAATTCCTTTTTCCTTTTTGGTCTGAGTTTTGTTACAATTTTGCATAGCGCAGAGACAGAACCAGGAACAGTTTTGAATGTGTTTGTGATTTTTCTATGTCTTTTGGTTTTATGGGGGGGCACTGGCAGATAATTGCTGCGATTTCCATGACTTTGGTCGTACTTTTGTCGTTTTTGATTCTTTTTGGTCGTTGGCTGCCAGCCATCAGAAAATGTTAAGAGTTTTGATTGAATTTTAGCTGGATTACGGCATTAAATACGGAATTTCTTTGAGAATCTTTTACATGTAAAGCACAGAATTAGTACGCCTTTTTAGTATTGAAATCGCATTAAAATATTTGCGAACAATCCGATTGAAGTGCTCTATACAGTAAAATTGTTTAAATGGTAAGGAAAGGATTTCTCTTTTACCTTTTCTGTGCGCCTAAGTCGGTGGGGGTCCTAATCATATGAATATAAATTCTTGAATATTTTGCAACTATCTTTTTACAAGAAGTATAACAACACATATAAGTAATATAATACTTGCATATAAATCCATAAGTGAAGTTAAGCTATGGTCTGTTAAGTATCTAATTTCTTCTTCGTTTTATATGCTTTTGTTTTAGTTTGACTGAAGCTTCTTATTTCATCCTTGACTCACACGATTAAGCTTTGCATCTATGCAGAGCAGCGTTTACAATTTGCATACGCTCAAAGCAATTTTATAGTAAATACTTTTCCACTACTCTCAATACAAAAAGGATACATAAAAAAGCAACAAATCTCAATTGATATGTTTGCGCATAAAACGCAATGTTTGAAAATATTGTTTGATTTTAATTTACGCTTAAGTTAATATAGTAACTGAAATGGGATTGGTGGAAAGAAACGACGATATTAAAGCATTTCAAGTCAGAATATATTATATTATATTTTACATAAATTTAAGCTTAAATTCCAACGAGTTAACTTGAATAGTTTATGCTACAGCTTTACTTCACCCCTTACACACCCCCTTTTTCCACGATTTCCTTTTACTCCATTAGAGTTAACCGCAAATTTGTTATGTTTTTCATTTTGTTTGTCGTCGTACAAAGCTTTTACTGTTGTGCATATGACCAACCGCATAGGGAGAGTAAGGCACAAATGTTTTGCGTCTGCGGTTGGGCAACTGGCCACAATATTTATGGACCCAAGGACTCATTACTCAAGCATGTCCTTTGCACTTTGTTGGATTTGCAAAGCATTTGCGTTTTTCTGCACACATTTATAATTTTGTTAGTAGCTCGCATTGTGATTGTAGTGGAAAAAGTTTTCGGTCACGTAGTTTTCTAATGGCGTTTATCATTCGGTTTACACCTTTTGCACTGTGCTCCGATAAACTCACTAAAACAGCTGACATAACAATTATAATTTTTGTGTTCGCTCTTTCTCAGTCGTTTTCTCTTTTAGCTAAAAGCCAAAATGCAAAACAAAGCACAAAATAATCAGATTTGGCATTGTGAAAAGTGGAAAGTGAAAAGCTTTTAACTGTTGCATTTGCGTAAATTAAATGCCATTAAAATTATTTTCATAGCGCTCTGCCAAGCCAAACACACTGAAAACTATAAACTTGAGTAAACGAAGGGAGAGCTTGCAGCAGTTCAAGGGGTTGGGTTAAAGTGCTGCTTGGTTAGAAATATATTATAACAATAACTTGCCATGACATTTTAATTGAAATGTCAAAAATAGCTGACATAAGATAGAAAATAAGGAGGTTTAAGATTTAAAGATGTCGTGGAAGTAGTACCGAAAGTGCTTTCCTAGTGAGTAAGATTTCAGATTCAAGACAGTGAAAGTTAATTAGCCTTAAAGATCTTACTAGCACACATATAAATCTTTCTAGTTAAATGCATCCTTTCCCACTTTCCGATACCATTTAAGTCATATAAATTCGAAATCTTTTATCACCATCTCGTGCAATTTGGCCTTTCGAGCCACATACACTTCATCAGTTCATTTCTCAGTGTCAACTTAAACTTTGAGTACTTTGTTAACAATATTTTAATAGAGCTCAACATGCGCAGACAGCCAAACGACAATAATAGCAACTAAAACATGAAATAAAAACCAAAAAAAAATTAAGATTTGTTAGGCCAATAAATTTGTCTGCATGTCTAATTTGCGCATGTTGCACATACACCAACACATACACACACAGACACAGTCACAATTCAAACGGCATCACCATAAATTATTCTTATCTACTTCGTCATCGGGAGAAGTGCAGTTTACCTTGTCGGGTCGGGTCGGTCAGCTGTGGTCAGCAATGTAACCGTAAAGTTTTCGCATAGAGTGCAACATGAGTTTGTTTTTAAGGGGGGAAACCGCTCATTCACCATCTCTTTAGATATGTTTGGCCAATGTACGTACCCATTGTCGAAGCACAGACACATTTATCTGAAATGGCGGACAACCTCTGCTGTACGCCTTTGGCTGCCGGACTGAAGCGCCCAAAGTGACCATAAATTAAATCAGCACACACATAGACAGAGGGGAGCAAGCTGCTGATCCCCTTATGTCTTTTTTCTGTGAGAACTGCTGTAAAATGACGCAATTTCAGCAGCAGCTGCATCAATAGACTGTCTGCCAGTTGAGGCAGCACAATGAAGTAGAATCCACATCTTCTGCGCTGTTTTTTTGCCCCTTCATCAGGCTTAAAGCCATTGCAAATCTCCCAACTTGATGCCTTACAAGTCCAATATTTGCTATTGCATTGTCTTTGGTTCAATTAAAGTCGGTAGCTAAACGAAAATTCTTGATATTATCTTAAAAACGTTTTAGCAATAATCAAAGCCAAGACAAACTGTTTGTTTAGATGGTATTGCAAAGTTTTTACATAGAAACTTCTTTGTTTATTGCTTAAGCAGTAAAACGAAAAAGAAAGTTTTTTAATAAACTATTCACGATCTATATTATTAATATGTCTTCACTCAAGCATTTGAGTTTAAACCTCCTCCAGCCACATCATTTTTTGTGGGTATAAAAACTTTGGCACTTTGCATGACCAACTCAAACGATTTGCTCGGTTAGCCGTAAAACCAACAACAGACCCTAAAAGATACACAAAAATGCTTACAGACCCCTTAAACGACTACCGTACACTTCCCGTTCCCGTTCCTTTTTCCCTTTCCAAACTTTCCTCTTGTAGGGAGCAAAGAGGAAAAAAGGCTTTATAAAAACAACGAAACAAACACACACACAGGAAACAGCCCTGAGGTTTTTGTGTTTGTAAGCCCACAAATCCCAACTTAATCCGTGTGCAAACTTTAAGGACACTTTGCAAAAGGTTTCGCATCGAGATGGCCTATTTTGAATATTTAATTTTATAAAAATCTTTTAACAGCTGTTTGCAACAATTTAACCCCATCAGTTACGATTTTTTCTGTTTGTGAATCAATTTGAGGAATATATTGTTGCTAGTCAATAACAAAAATGTCCATAAAGTTAGTTTTAAAGTTTTAATTTAGATTATTGTGGAGTTTTTCATATGAAGGTATGCTTTTGCATGCAAGTTCTTTTGGATACACGATACCACCAAGCTCTAAAAAATATATTTCATAAAATATTTGTCAGGATGTTTTCAACTATTTGACAAATGACAGCCTATTTTGCATGCATATTTTGATGTACTGCTAAGACTAGCTTTAAGTTAATAATGAACACAATGTCCGGATCAAGTGAATTCAGCAATTTTCATTACCACACTTAAAAATATAACACCATTTAAAAATTAATAATGGTCTTAAAATGCGAACAACAAACAGACAAAAGAAATAGTATTGTGGTGCAGTTGGGATTATTATTTGGATTTCTTACATTGTTGGCGACAAAGTAAAACGAAATTTAAGCTTAAGTTATACTATGTATGTTCGGTATGTGTATTTTTTTGTATACTAGTAGATGGTGACACACATGGCTGCAATTTTGAGTACAATAGCTGAAGAATTTTGTGTGTTTCCTTTTGTTATAGAAATGAATTCATAAGAATTTTAGATTTAATTCATACCAAATGAAAGGAAGTGCATGAGCAATCCTTTAATAATTGCAACTCGTGTGACCATTTCAAATTGATTACATGCAACGACAGCTGTTCTCAAAAACACACACACAATTGTGGTCCAAAGAATTGTGCTCGTTGCAATATTTTAAACAGGGAAGAAGTTGGGTATAGGATGGGACCGAAAGTGTTAGTGTGTTAGGCAGACATCTAGCTCTTGATGATAAATTGTCACTGGAAAGCGAATGTGAATTGAATGCACAAATATTAACATTCAAGGCAGGCACACACACTTGTTGGCATCTAACAACCACAGTTGCTGCCCCTTCCTCTAACTAACATCCTCTTGTCTCTTTTAGCCAAACTGCTTCAGACCAGAAGGCGACGACGGCAGTTGACTCCTGACCACAGTCATGTGGTGTTAGTTGTGCAAACAATGCTAGAGTATGCTTTAGTATTGACTTTTGTTGAATTTTCACAAACGAAAAACTTAATTTAAACTTTAAATATACAAAACAACAAATTCAGGTGCTTTTCGCAATATATCATACATTAAAGAAAAATAAGTTTAAACAACAAAGACTTCATTGATAATAATGTCAAACGCACACACACACGCACGCAATCCATAATTGTTTTGATCGCCTCATTAAATGCCAGAACTTAAGCTCAAGTATGCTAGCGAGAGTTCCTTACAATTGTCTGTGTGTGTTTTAGTTTTCTACACAGCATGGAAGATTATGATGATTATGAACATTGGGGCGCAACGATTGACAGCTATTTTTGGTGTCTCTTTAAAGCCACATAAAATGTTGTCGAAATTGGCTTCTGTTTGGAATTATACCGGCAGGTTCTATAATTGCCCAACCCAAACCCAATCTGTGCCAAAGGCCAATCATTTGGGGGGCGTGACGATGTCATTATGTCAATCTGTGAGTTTCCCGGGCTAAATTCTTTTGCGTGTGAAACGTGTTACCATGTGTCCTGGCTGCTTGCTGCCTTCTGCCTTCCTTGCTTCTGGCTGTGCGGAATGATAATGAGTGTGTCGTTATCTTTTCTATGTTGCTGGCTGTCTCTGTTTTTGGTAGTTCATTTAGCCGTCGTTAAGCACACGTTCAAACTTAATTAGTGTGGGTGTGGGACAAACACATATGGCAAGAGCAGTGAGCATGTGGGCTAGTATATTTTATTTGGCCTGGATTTGAAGTTGGTAATTCGCTTTTATTACACTTTTTGTTTTAATTTAAGAATTAATTATAATAAATATTTATTATTTTCACACTTGTTATGAGCTATTTGCACAGTTGACACATTTTAATTAATTGAATTTGTGCGCACAAGTATTCTACAAATAAAATAATCATTAAATTAATATATTTACCATGAGCTTTATTTATTTTCATTTATGAAATCAATGATTTTTTTTAGTTGTGTGGATGCGTTAAAATGATTTATTTTATTTAATTATTTGCAGTAGATTCAATAATCAAATCGAAATTGTAAATATTGGAGTTTAAAACACTTAATTAATTATGTTTTGAAAAGTTGAAATTGAGATGTTTAAAGAGTTGAAACATTTTCCAGTTGCAGCTGCCCCATAAATAAAGCAAAAAAGCCTCAAAGCCGCAACTTGGCAAAGTTCGCTTAAAGCGAACAAAATAAAACAACAAGCGCACAAAAACTCATCTTGTTGCATAAAGTCAAAGATACTTTATGCATGTGTCTGCATCTAGCAGATACTTTTGCCTCAGCTTTGCAGCTAGTGGCATCGAACTTTTGTCTAACCACATTATCTATCCATCTATCTATCGGGCATTATGAACCTCAACGTATGATGTGGTTGTTGGTTGCTTGGTTGCTTGTTGCCAACTTTATTTATTGCTCACTTTTTGGCTTACTAATGAGCGATGATGTGTAAGAGTTGTGGCCTAAGCCTGAACAAGTCTGTTAAAGGATTGTTGGCTGCTAACTTAAAGACTTAAATTCTGAGCGCTTTAAAAACGTAAAATCATATATGTGTGTGTGTGTGTGTAAATGTAACTCTGAAGCTGTTTACATTGCTCGTAATAATAACTCAGGCCCCGACAAACGTAAGCCGCACAAATCGCGTGCATTAAATATTTATAGTTTAATCCACTCAATGGCAAAAGCAAAGCCGACTCTGCCGCCAGACGGCGTCACATTCACCAGCAATGGTGTGGCAATAAAAAATAGCAAAATATCTTACAAATCAGACACAGCGAAAGCCAAAACGAACAGGCAGACCAAACAGACAGGCAGACAGTCAAGCAGTTATTCCATAGCATTTCCCAGCAGACAAAGCGAGCCCAGGATTCAAATACTTGAAGGGAATGTTAAAAACGTGCTCTGCTCTTAAGCAATTTTCGTGAGGGGCAAAAAATGCTAAGGGTGGTAAGTATCAGGATGTTTGTTTGCTTGGAAAGGCTTAGGCACAGTATCAGCACTTCATTGGTCGCTTGAAATAATTACAGGGGTAGGGCTCAAACGTAATTTTAGGCTTAATGCTGCGGGGCAGAACCCAAAAATCAACAAGCAACGCCTACCCCCGAAAAGATGTATAGTATGTATTTAATTCTGGCACAATATTAAAAGCTAAACAGCACGAAATTGGCGCTGAAAATAAAATATGAAGCATTAATATTCACACCCACAAGGGGTGTAAGGTGAAAAGACGAGGAAGTTGGGGGGGTGGTGGTGTCAGGAAAATGGGCACCAGGCATGCCACATCAGACAGGCGGCACTGACCTTTTGGCACGGCCGCACTTCCGGATGCCTCAAATTATGCCATAAAATGTTGCCCAAGGGATGAATTCATTTACGACACACACACAAGCCGCCCTTACACACACAAACACACACACAAGCACACACACCCAAAACACAAATCACCAAAAACAATGAGCTGAGCTCGTGCTGCTGCTTGTGTTGCCGTTTCTGTTGTTGCTCTTGCGGCACGTCACGAAGTTTACCTGCTGAAATTAATTTCATTTGAATTAAGCACAGGCAATAATGCCAAAATTATTCACAGACACCACCAATACAATCAACTCCACCCCACACATAACCAATTCCCCAAACCGAATTGTTTGCACAGCTTCTGTTGCTTTGTTAACTTGGCTTACGGTTTGTGTTTGCGGGCTTTTGCCTTTGACTTCAGGCTGTGTTTACGTTGGGGTCCAGCGATTTCTGGCAGCTAATTGAAAACATTAAATTCAGGTTTCGACATCAAGTTTAAGCATTTGCATTTGAAATGTTTATCATTGTCTCTTATAAACCATACCTTAAGCCAAACAAATCCCCAACATAAATATTAATATACTAGAGGATTTGATTTGACCACAAACGCTAACATTTAAATTCATATAACTTAATTTTTGCTTTGCCACGCATTTTTGACCAGCTGTCCAAGCATTTAAACACATTGTCAGGTGGTCAGGCGTTTGTTTTAAAGCGCTGCATTTGCATTTTAAATGCCACAAACAAACAAACAAACAGACAGTCGAACGGACAGGCGTGTCAGGCCCAGGGGATAAATAATATTAAATATTTACATGATGTGCCGCCGCCTGCCGTCCTGTTGAACCTCTATTTTTTCCGTTTTGTGTAAAGGCGTTACAAACATTTTCATGATCTTTATCATAATAACAATAATAACGCATTTATTTTGAGTTTACAAATGGCAAAACGGTAGAAAGTACTTTAACACTTATCATTAATTTATAAGTTGTTGTATTGATTGTTTGTTTTGTTTGTCCCCAGGATACGATTTTATTTGAAAATATTATTTTTTGAATAATATTTTTTTTCTTTATTGAAAATATATCTGAAAAATGTTTATGAACAAAGTGGTGAACTTGGTTGATTTACTTCACCATTTGGGGATTCTAAAAATTTGCTTATGCTTGAGCGCATTATCGTTATCATCAGCTGAGCTATATAATGTTTCCACTCGAATATTTTCATATTATTAAAACCGCTCCGGTTGCAACTCAGTGCACGAGTCAAGCTGAGGATATGCCCCACAGGTGTGGTTGTAGATATGTGTGTGTGTGTGTTTGTGGTTCCACTTGCCTTAGCAATCTGCGTTGATGCAACACACTCATAGCCGATTACAGGTGAAAGTTTCCATTTTTTTCCTTTTATACATTCTTTAGTGTTGTTGTTGTTTTGTTTTCGCCTCAAGTTGATTGCATTTTTCAGACGCTGAACTACATAAAAGAAAACAATCCGTTCACAGCCAGCTTTTGCATGCATCGCACGTTCGCTTTTGGTTGATTTCTTGCATTTCTCATAACCCACCTCCTGAAAGCACATAAACGAGAGAGCAAGGTAGAAAGGGAGGAAGGCTGGGTGCGTCAGGTGTAGCTGGAGTCAGTCACATGCATCAAGTGCACACATGCATTTATAAAGCCCCGACATCGCGGGTCAATTTCATGCAACGACGACGGCGGCACTGCTTGCAATCTGGACCGACTTCAACCTGGCGCATACAACGTGGACAGCGGCACGTATGCGCGTTGTTCTTCTTCTACGCTCAAACACTCAGGCGCTTTCAACTTTTGCAGTTTGTCGCTGGCTGGCTGTGGCGTGTGCAAAGTTAGGCAGTGGGTGGTCGTGTGGGCGTGGCATGCCGTCACGTAATTGATTGTTCAATCTGTTCCAGATCAAACGTTTGACACCGTTGCTTTGAGAGAGTGCGAGCAATTGCTATGCGTAGCGTTATCTAAAAATGCCTGACCCAACCAACTCAGTTTCTCTCCCTCTGTCGGTTTAAATGAACTGTGAGCTGTTTCTTGTGCTCTCAACTGATTGGTTAGCTGCAAAAAAAAAACAAAAAACAAATTGAACGCACGACGGCGTTTTAAGATGTGCAAATGAGTGAGTGAGTTCTTAAAGCGGCGTTGCTATTTGCCACATTCTGCCAAATTCTGTGAGTTTTTGTAATGAAGTTCGAGCCGTGTCTGATTTGTATGCCACAGCGGCATTTTTGTCCTTGTTTCGTTACCCCAAACACAACAAATGACAAATGCTGATTGCCGTGGCGTGGCGGATATTTAAAAGTCATTCGGTCAATGCAGCTGTCACTGATTGCTCTTCTCGCTCCCCTCAACCAACACTCTATGTGCTTTCAAATGGCCCACTAAATCGGAAGTTTTATGCCAAAGCAGTTTGTGTTGCAAATTGAACTTTGAGCTGTTGCCAAATGTGCAGCGCATAAAAGTCACTTGGAACGTTGTGTTTGGCTCTGAATCTCTTTTCTCTTTCCCTCCCTCAGCTGTTTTCAAGTCTTGGCCAAATCACATGCAGCATATTGTCTAACCAACTGGCACAGGGCCAGTCCGGAAAAGTCTTGCATGTGTTTTGCAAATCAAATGACAATCGTTTTACCATTTACGGCGATTGCCTCATAAATCATTTGAAAATCTCTAAACTGGCGTATACTTAATGTTGATTATAGTATCATTCAATTGAAGAGACTGCAAACATTAAGATACTCAAGAGTTGTGTAGTTAAAATAAGTTTTTGTAATTTGCATTTCTGCATATTTCTAATAATTACAAAACTATGAGCTTAGTAAATTTTGACTTTGAAGAAAGCTTAACTTATAAAGCTTTTACTTAAAGCCTATAGTGCTTTGCTGAACTCACTGTAAGCTATAGAGCTATCTGATATGCATTTGCGAATTTAAGAAGCTTGTTTACTGCACTCTTATATAATGCATAAACTTAATCGAGTTCTCTGCTCAATCTTGTCTACACTTGGACTTAGCTGATGATGACAACTCTGTCTGTGGACACTTAAGCCCTTTTCGAATGGCTGCTTTTGAGTAATTGAGTTATTCAATGGAAAGAGACTTGCAGCAGTAAGTTTTTAGCTTACTGCTGAGGTCGACACAGTAAAGAGTAATATGGAATTCAATTCGATTCAATTACAACTCATAATTCATGAGTGGCCTTTCACTGTGCATTCAGATTTTGCAATCCCAATGAATATGCATGGGCTTTGAATACCCTTTTCCCACATCCTTTTGGTCCCTTTGGAACATGTGTGTTACTTTTTGTTACTTGTTAGTGATTGTCCATTGGGCATTCATTTGAATTCTTTTTTGCTTGTTTTACTTCTTTTTATTTTTGCTGTATGCCCATGTCAAAATTTGGACAGTTTGTCACTTTAATTGAATTTCCATGCCAAGGCAACAAAAAGTGCACAATAAAAACCTCGAGTGGGAAAACATTGCAATTTATGTGTGCAGAAGAAAAAATACTAGAATGAGAGAATAAAAAAGAAGAAAAGTTCGCATAAATTTGCGTACAACTGCTTAAATCTGTTATGTGTAGTATAGTAGTACGTAGTATACGGGACCATATGGCCATCTGGCAGCTGGGAGACACTAAGAGACTGTCTATGTTGCCACCAAATGCAAAACATGCCCCTTATACTACACACATGCAACACTTGCTGCCGCCAGCTGCTGCCTGACACATTGCCACACAAACACGATGGAACAACAGCGAATTCAGCTGGAGAACCAGCGGCAAATTCACGCTTCTTAGATATTGCGGTGTATGTTATATATGTGAGCTAGGGGAGGGAAAGGGGATTTTGTTGTGTGTTGACGATTTCCGGAGTTGAATTTCAAATGTTTTCCGCCACCTGTCCGCACACCTTACGCACACAAACACCAACTTATTTAACACTCAAGCCGTGTGTGTCACCTCAAAAGCCGTCGATGCGCAATTCGCGTTTCGTATGCGAATGTTCTTGTAAAGACGCTTGCTGCAAATCTCCATCTTTTCACCCTCACTCTTGGCGTGAGCTGTTTACGTGCGTGTTATGTTTGCGGCATGTTTGCGATGCTATGTGAAATATCTAACGCTCTCTAAGTAGCTGCTACTCTTACTGCTGTTGTCGGGACAACGATCCATCGTGTGTGTATTTAAAAGTTTTTGATTGGATTGATTTGTGCCTCAAAGGCAAAATGTATACACACACTCTTTGAATCTAACTAACCAGGAAACTGTTTGTAGGTAGGCATTAATAATCAAGTTTATGGAATTAATTAAATCACTTGAAACTGCAAGTTTTTAGTTGCATTTAGTTCTCTTTGATAGGTTTTTCTAATATTGTCACTCAAGAGTTTGTCTAAAACTTAGGTTGGGCTGCTAATTGGATTTTCGGTGCTTCATTGAATCAGCTTTAAAAAAAGCTTTAATCATACGGATTTTCCTAAGAACAAAAAATATACATAAAATTTATTTAACTGCTCTCTCTCTTTAAGATATTTTTCATCTGTTGACCTTCTAGGAATGTTTTCACTTTCATTTTAAGCAACGTTTTTACACGCGATTCTCACAAAATCGTGCGACAAACGACTTTTATTGACAAGGAAATGCTTTTGAGTAGGAAATAAAAAACGGATATCTTCAATTGTTTGCTGCTCATGAATGCCCTAAAATGATTTCCGAGTTGGCTTCAAAGTGATGAATGATAAAAGAGGCCTTGTTTAACGTTTTCTCTCTTTCTCTCTCTGACTTAACTAAGCATTACTTAATGTCTAAGTCTTAATCGCGTTATGAGCTTCACATTAGTTTGGCTCGAGAATAAAATATATGTTTTAGGAGGCTTGAGTAGAAAAACTCATTATTTTTTGCAGTTAGAGGGTTAAGCGTCTTGATGTGCCACAAATTGTCGCTTAACACCCTCTAAGATATAAGTCTGGATGTGTGGGCAGTCAAGCGAAATGTGTGCCAGGCTATAAAAGCTGTCGTACAAACACAAAATGCATTGCAGCAGTAAACAGACAAAACGACAAACACTCATAAACACTTTATGAGAACCAGAAAGGGGAATTGAGTGCGTTGTTGGACTGTGCTGCCCACACTTGGGAAATCAAACGGCATAACATCAATCAGACGTCCCCAAACTGCCAGCAACAATGTGACAATGAAATCAAACTGAGAACTCTATCAATGTAACACCACGAGAGCTGCGGGTTGAGGCGACACACACACATACACACACACACACACACTCATAAAAAAGACACCCCTTGCAACCCCCTGGAGTAAAAAATTAGAGAAGGACAAAGCTGCGTTTCAGTTTGGCCAAAGGCTAAAACCACAGATCGCACTACAGCTATCCACTTCCCCCTTCTCCTACACAAACACACACACATACACTAAAAACAACCAGTAACCCAAAAGCCCGAAACTCTTGTTTGATTTTCGACCAATCCCTCACACGCGTTGGCATTGCTGCAATTGGTCGGTCGTCTGCCCGGACTGCTGGTGTCCGGCCCTGCTGCGCCTTGTCTTCATTGTGGGCCAATTTGTGGACCATCATCAAGTGCGAAATTTCCAATTTCCGAAATGTTCAATGGGCCGGCAAAACGGCCCGCAGCAACAACTGTCATAGAATCCCCAACTATTTATTTGTGCAAATATGTTGGCCAGTTCTCAGCTTCAAGCTGAAAATCTAACAAGTAAGAATGCTTCAGACAAGAAAGACAGGATTTAAAGATACTCAGTGGATACTTTCGTTTGGATTTTTCTCAATATTCCAAATTTAATCAGAATATGTTAAACCATAACTATCAATTATTTGAAATTTGAAACAAGCATTCCCTGGTTAAACTGCAATCACAGGGTATACCAAACAAGTCGAACATCAAATGTGTTGGCCTTGTTTTCATGCTGCTTTTCTCATTGAACCGTCTCGAGTTTGGTTTCTCATTGTTATTTACATTTGGCCAAGCATTTTATTATTTGCCGTTGCAGCAATTTTGGTTTCGGACAGGTACACAATATTTGTCAATAGCCACAGGATACAGACCTGTAGTTACAACTGTGTGTTTGTGTGTGTTGCTAGCTGCAGCTGTAGCTGGAGCATAGATATGGATACTCGTACCACTGTTAATTATTTGTTGTTTTATTTTTTTGTACTTCTAATTGTTTAGCCCCTTGGCATACGGTCAGTTCCGGGCCATAAAAGTCATTGCCCTGTGGTCCAATAGCAGTTTGTAACTGCAGCTTGATTTAAATTGAGCTTTTTGCCAAATTGGTTTAACTTTTCACCTTTTCCAAACATTTTTTTGGGGCAAGTGCAGAGTGGCTTCATTTAAAGCACTATCGAGCACTTATACTTAGTATAATTATATTTTTTGTAGATTTTTTGCGCAAAATGCCCATTTTTTGTCCATTAGCAACTTACTTTTAACGATAATTGGATTTTAATGATATCAATTATATAGAAAAGTATTTGAAATATTTTTGTCAAATTAAATCACCGGTAAAAGCTGTTCGTACATTGAAAGCCGTTTCCCTTGACAGTACGCTCACACTTTTTGTGTATTTTGATCTGCCTGCGATTGACAGTTATTCCCAAAAGTTTTCGTCCAACATTTGGCAAATAAATCAACACACACACACACGCACCGTGGGTGTTTGAGCATAAATGGGCGCACCTTTTGGTATTTTCATTTTCATTTCTCCCCCCTGCTGTTACTGCTGCAATAAAGTTTTACGCATTCATTATGGCCACCCCCGGAAAATGGCATTTTCTTTGTGCACGCCGCGCTTTTCGGTTTGTCCTTTGACAGGGAGCGCGAGGTAAAATGGTCTGGCATTTAAATGGCCGCCGCGGTCTCCTTCACGTAAATCGTTCGACTTGGTTGGACAATTTTACTCCCCCACTTTTTTCACTTTGCTGGTTAGCGGTTGGTTGGGTCGGGGGCGCGGCGGTTGGGTTTGGAACGCCAAATGTCAATAAAAATAAATGCGATTGCTGGTTGATGCAGCGTGCTTATTTATTTTTACCCCAAAGTGAAACGTTACGAACCACTTGACTTTGCTCTTGTGTAGAGATTTCCTTTGACGCTGAGTTCTGTGTGAATGAGTGTGTGGTCATCAAGTGTGTGTGTGTGTGTGTGTGTGTGCTGCAGCTGATGATTATTCTCATTAAGTCACGACGAGCATTGATGGAACTGTTTGTCATTAACCGCGCATAAAATGCTCTCCACAATACGTATACGTTATTGAACTCGCACTTAATTAAAGGAAATGTACAGGAAAACGTAGGGAAATAGTACGATGTATGTGCATGTGCGGCGGATAAAGCTGCATTGGACCGGTTGTCACCCAAGCTGAAATCCCCATTTTGGCCATAAAACATAACGCAACATTTGGCGATAACCATAAAAAGGGCGAAGTCTTGCGATTTACATTCTCATACCCAAATACCCAATACCAATTCTACTATATATACTCCTAGACCAATTTCATTCCCTGCTGGTTTGGTTTTTTATTGTTGTATGATTTTAGCATAAAGGGCGGATTTGCCAAACAAACGGCATCCATTTGGTTTTGGGTATTAGTGGGATTTGCTCTTTTCTTGTGACCCTCTTCGCTTTCCTTCCCTTCTCCTCCAGCTGTTAACAATTGTTGTAGCCGTGTCCTTACAGGCGTTTATCGTTTTCTCGCATTCTTATTTTGCTGTTGGTTACTTTTTTCTTGTATTCGATTTGCATTTTGTATTTTGTGCTTGTCGCAAAAATGGGCGAGTTTCTTTGCACCCAAATCGGGTGTGTGTTTATGATTGTGTGTGTGTGTGTGAACAAAGTGTTGCAAGATTACGCATACGCAATGTGTGCCGAGTATATACTCTAACACCAGCAACAGCACCACTTTGTATTACGTTGTGTGTTATGTTTGTTTTGACAAATTATGCAAATGAGATGCAGGCAGATGCTTCGGGATTTACACAACTGGTCCGAAAAAACCAAGTATAAGTATTGCTGCCCAAGGTCCGCATTGTTGTTTTTTTCGGTTTCATTAAATGCCTGATACCCATACTCAATCTACGATTTTCATGACTTAATTTTCGTTGCGTGTCGTCGTTGTGCCATAAACAGCTTCACACAATAAAAGTTGTTGACATTTTCTTTTTGTTTTTTTTGGTGTTGCGGGGACGTGCGCGGAAGTACGTGGCAGCGGGACAGTTGGTTGGGTGTCTTGTGTAGTCAAACAAACACTTCATTAGTACTCGTATTTGTTTATAACTTAATCTAGCCCAAATGTCAACACGAAGCACGCCTATGAAATTTGTATGGCCACAGGACACGCACATTATACGCGTCAATCCTCAGGCCTTGAGTAAGCAGGTAGGAAATTCAATAGAGTTTTTGTGGGGTCTGTGCTAAAGTTAGATTACGATTTTGAATACTTTTAGCTACTAATGCATTGTTAAATGGGTACTAAGCTGTTTTTTATCATGACCACGGGGACTTTGAATCTTTAGATAGAATATCACTTATTGTCCTGTTTTCTTTTAACACTTTTCGTCTGGAAGCATGCAATACAAAAACAAGCTCGTTGAGTTAAGTTGCCATTCGAGTATGTTTCCTACTAACTTGCTTTGAATTAGTACTTGGGTAGTTTAGCTAGTATTCTAAGGATTTTACCCACCCTTCAATTCCACCCTTAATTCGTTAGATACATGCTTTGCTAGCTCCCGAGTTTATTGCAGGTACGTGTTGTGAATTATTGTCAACGCTCGCAACGCTGCCAAGATTAACAAATGTTCGCGCCTGATGTTTGACTGCCAGTCAGACTGTCTTTTTGCACATTCCACACCCCACTTCTGCCCGACTGCCACTCCGCCAGTTCGCTTGAATGGCTGTCGCTTGCAAGTGGCTGCCGGCTTGCCAGCCAAATTGATGAGCTTGTAAACATGTGTCTGTGCGTTTTTATTTATGGTTTTCCATAACAATTCAGCGTTACGTATGCGTCGCAGCTTTTGATTGAAGAGCGTCTAGCGAAAGTAAGCTACATGTGTAGCTATAAAACAAAGAAGAACACACGCATGTATGCATGTGTTATTAAAGGTTTTTCATTTTACTTTTTTGTTTTCTGTTTATTTTTAAAAGCAGTTTGGCAATAAGGTAAAGCGAAGAGCATATTATAATAAAATGAAAAATGTAAGTGGTAGGTTAATGAAAAAAGCCTTTGCTTAAATTGATGCTTGAAGAATAAGTATTATTATGTTATTAGGAAAATTAAAGGAAAATAATATAAAATATCTTTATTGAATAATAAATATTAAAGTTCTTTGTGGTAGCATACACATTCGACTTTAAAGCACCTTTAACATAGCTTTAGCCCAAATGTCTCGAGCACTAAAATTACTTATTCAAGTTTTAAGCTGAAACCCATTGCTCATACACCATGTTGACCCGCAAATAGAGCATACTTTTTCTCTCTTTTTTTTTTGTTGGGTTTCTCTTTTACGCCTTTTGTTGTTGTGTTTATTTTGTTGATTGTTTTTGGCAACTCTTTTGTTACACTTTTGGCTGCTGCTGTGTGTGTTGTTTGGGGCTGCTGTTGGTGCTGGGGGTGGGCCGGATTAACATGCCGGTATGCTGTCAACGCGGCAAATGGTGCAGGTGTCAAAATTGCGGGGCTAAAGTTTGTGGCTGCTTTTACGGTCACCCTTTTTTTTTTTTTTATCTTCGTAGGTGTGTGTGCGTTTCATGTGCAGGTTATTCATGTTATTTCTTAGCTATTGTAGCGAACCATTGTTGTTGTTGTATGCTTGTGTTGTTTTTGTTGCTTGCCACACCGTTGAAATATGCTGCAAAAGTTGCAAGGACGCCGCGACAGCTTGCCATAATAATAGCAAGCATGCAGCCAGCCAGCCAGGTGGGGTAAACTATTATACAACACGCATAATACAAAAGGGGAAAGCAAGAGGCAAGCTTCCTGTTTCTTTTGCTCGCTCTCTCTTTACCTAGGAGAATTGCATAAAATGCGCTTTTTATTATTTCACTCGAAAGTTGTTTACGACGCCTTTTGCTCCCACCCCCGCTCACATATTTATGCTTAACTTATATATATATAAATACAATATTTTTTTTATCTGACGACGCAGTTACCCCGTTGCGCGCATTCATTATATTGTAATACGTTTTTAACATTATTTTTATTATAAATCAACAAAATGCACTCAGCGCAGACTTTACAGTTGACGTCGCAACTTTTGCCAGAGCCGGCAAATGGATGAAAGAAAAGAGAAATGGAACGAGAAAGTGGCAAAGAGAAAGGGCATGTGAAAGTGGCAAAAAGACTGCACGGCGTGTTATTTTATGGTCCTTAAGTTATGACTTGTTCTTGTTAAGAAATTAATGGACAAATGCAAAGAAATGGAGGAACAGACAGGGATAAGAATTGTTGCAAATTTGCTTGGACCGTAAATTAACTGAAGTAAAAGATTAATGAAAGAAAAATGCCTACGAATATAAAGATATTTTGAATATGGTAGCTAAAATCGCACATGTATAAATCTTTAAAGGTAAATAGTTATTTTTAGCGACTTACGTTACTTGAATAATTATAAGCCAATATTAAAATATTACTTTTAACTACCTGAGAATTTTTTTTGCTGCTGGGCAGCGACAAAAAAGAAAAAACTATTTTTCTTAACATTTTCTGTGTTTGACTGTGTTCCAAAACAAATGCCACAACTGTCAGTCAACTGCGATTTTTACTTTTGCAGAATATCAGAATGAAAGTAGCAAAAATTGTTTCAAGGATAAATAAATGCAGAGCGCACACAGCAGCTCTTCTTCTACTGTTCTACTACTTGTTGGCTGCCACAAGCAAAAGAAAATGTCACTGAAATTTGTCAACTTGCGGCATCTCCATAATGATGAAAAATGCCATATGACAGTCGAGTTTATAAATGCACAAGAAAAAGGATAAAGAAGAAGGACGAAAAGAAAAACTTAACCAGAGAAAGTGAAAAATCCTGCTTCGAGTGTCTGTTATTAAAAAGCAGACTTAGCAACCCGAGCACCTTCTTTTCAATCAATATGTCACTGATTGCGGGAGCACCAGAATTTAGTTGCATGTGAGTGAAAACACAATACAAAGTATTTTCGCTTTTCGCGTTAATGAAATTATGTGAATTAGAACATCAAGGTTAAAGCTTAAAAAAGATAATTTTGGTTATCGATATTAAGAAATATTATTATCATAACCTCCTTACTGTCATTTCATTTCAATATTTACTAGCTGCACGGATGGATGTGCACATGAGTCGAGAGTCGTGTTTCAGTGAACTGTGTAAGCACAGGTTACCTGTGCGACCTGTATTTGACCCGTATATAATACGTGCAAAAACATAAATTGAAATTCAGCTGCGGGCTTTTGTGTGAGAGCAGCTCAGCTGGAAAAATTACCATTGGCCGTGTGTTCAGTCTATAGTCTACAGAGCTTTTATTTTAAAAAAAAAGGTTTGAGGCGAACATAAAATGAAATCATCAGCAGGAGGCACTTATGGCTTTTTACTTGACGCACGAGCTGTGTGTAAGCCGAGAGCTGATTAATGAGGCTTTTTCCGTAATATGGTCGACTGATGCTGACGAATGCTGTAAGTCACTTACAGCTATAATGTGTAACAACTGTATAATGTTCATGGCTATAATGGCTTACTTTCACTGCAATCCCGACCTGGGTTATTGAGTTCGCCAGCTCTTAGTCTTGGCCCTGGCTTGGATGCAACAATTGCAACTCCAGCCGCTGGTCATTTGCATGCTGATCTCATTAGCACGAAGCACAAGTTGAACTGCTGCCTGTTTGCCTGGGCGTCGCCCAATACGCTACACGTCCGGGCAATTGCAGTGTACCTACGGGTATTGGGAGTTGGTTCACTTTCCGCTTGCCATACTTGGCTGACTGCATCATTTGCATGCAAATGTCGTTTGGCACTTTTAGCCACCAACAAGTCCCTCGTTGTCGCTTCACTTTCCTCTCTCCTACCCGCCTGCTGGGTTTGTTCTTCGTTCGCTCTGTGGCGCTGCTTTTGCTGCGCTTGTTCATTTTGCGCTTTTGCACGCCTTTGTTGTGGTTTAGTACTGCACTTTAGCTCGAATTTTAGCCATAGTAACGGGGCCGGCTCATAAAGCAAGCCCAAAAGTGGCGACAGTTGCAACTGCCGTTGACACTTCACTAAGGCCAATATGCCAGGCACGCAAAGTAAGAGCGAGACAGCCATAGCAACGCAATGAAGCCAAAAAGAAATCGAGCAAGAGATCGCAACTGTGGTATGCAAAAGTATTTATACCCTTACGATTTAAGTTTGATTTGTCAATGCATGAGATAGCGAAGTCCAATATATTTTATTCAATGCCCTGAAATCTTAAAATAAAAGCTTCTTAAAAAAAAAATACTTATAGCATCCAGGATTGTTTAAGATCGATAACTTTCAATGCGTTACAAACTTTTTAATATAGTTACAATACCTCCCATTTTGCTAGTGTATAAGTTGCCAGCTTTTATAAAAAACTTTTCTTATGCTCGACAAGTTTTTTGTCGTTTGCTCCTGTTGTTGCCATCATTTCTTTTCTTTATTGGCTGACTGCTCTTTGCTCGTTCTGCTTGCAAATGTGCACTTTACCACTCATTAGTGACAGTTTAGCTATAGCTATTTGCTCTGAGTGCTCTGTATGTCATCTTCAAAGACACAGCACAATTTGAAGAAACCATATGTATATGCAAAAATATTTTCTAATTGCAACTAGACTTAGCTGGGCTTATCTTCAAACTTGTTGAGGCATTCCACTTTCAATTTTGTTGGAGTTTTTCTAAAAGACTCCGCTTACAAGCTAAAAATTACGCATACACATCCTGTGCATGCCTACTTACATGTGAGTTGTGTGTGTGGGAGAGAAGGCCAATAAATAAGGCAACAAAGGTATTGAAGCATTGTGTAGCCATTAAAGCACTGCGCTTCGACGCGCTTCGCAAACGCAAAAGTCTTCGCGCTTCGTTTGTTGCTAAGAACAATTAAGGATTTCAACGAACGAGCCAAAAAGCCACACACAATACGCCTTGCCTTGGGGGCTGCACAAAATAAAAATTTAAAGCACAAAAAAAAAAAAAAAAATTAAGACAGGCAGCAGAAGCACCCTAAGGCCAAGAAGTCAAGCCGGTAAGCGAAAAAAACATAACAAAATTAAACAACAGCGCCAAACCTCAAGCAGAATAAACAAAAATGTAATTTGCGCCACTTAGCAGCAAATGGACAGTGCCATTAATAATTCCATCTCAATTTTTTTTGTGCTTCTTTGTTTCTCGGCATTATGAGAATGGCCCCAGCACAGATAATAAGGAAATATGAGTTTGTGGCCAAGTCAGTGGACACCGCTGGTTTTTGGCTTGCCTTACTTTAAGCTTACAATTTGGACCTAAGCATAACTTGAGCACCAACATGGAATTAAATTATGACAACGAAAAAGTAAAAGCAAATAGTAACAGAAACAGGAAACACAAAAAGAATGCCCAAACATAATCAAAAAGTTTACTAGTGTAAGAAGGTAAGTGATTATTTATATTCTCTTTAAAAATGTGCTTAATATTTATTTGTTGTAAAATTGAATCGACATACCAAGTTTGTGCAGAGAGTCATTTAATATTTAATGGAAAATCGTATTAAAACTTCTTATAAAGATTTTCTATGACAACTTTTCTTTGAGTAAGACTTAGATACCATTTTTTATGAGGAGTTTTTTTTTCCTTACTTAGTTTATATCAGTTCTAGACGATTTTGAAGACTCTTAAATATTTATAGACTCTTTTATCTGTTTAGAAATTACAGTTGTCGTATTTAAAAACAAAAGCTGTCCAATTTCTAGATACAAAAAGTTAAAGTAGCGGTGCCACAAAATTCTACAGAGACCTTTGCATAGAAATTCAATTAAGGTGACAAACTGTCAAAATTTGTGACATGGGTGCATTGCAAAACTAAATAAATACTCTAAGGACAAACACACACACATGCCCACACAAAGCGAATAATCCGCAAAGGGATAAAAACATTCATACACATTGGCATTCGCATCACATTCCCATCCACATGAATATGGCTGGCTTATGAATTATGAAAGCTAATTGAATGCAAATTGAATAATGAGAGTCAGTGTGTCAGTGTGACAAGAAAAGTGAAATTCTGATGTCCGATTTATGGCTGACATTTACAGCGTTTGAAAAATTTTGACAACAAATGTCGCGAAATTTATTAATAATTCATGGGTTGTGGATGGAAGTTGATTCTTATAAAGCCGCTGAACGGCAATCAAAGCACCAATTTCAAACATGAATAGCTGGCCAACAGTTTGGTTAGTTTTTGTTAGCCTGGTTGGAGCAGAAGTGTGGCAAGAGCCACGCACCACAGCGGTGCTGCAGAACCGATTGATTATGGAGTTTGCAATCCGGCATAAACGAATACCAAGGTTAACGTATTTCACCTGCAGCAATCCGGCCAACAATGACACAGGCAATGTACACGCCAGTCGCGCCAAACTTAACCAACTGCGCGAGGCATTCGTTGCCAAGAATGCTGAGCTGATTGGTCTCCTCAGCTACCAGGACAATGATGAATACAACGCTGCCGATATGCAGCGACCCTTTGTTCGCATTGTGCTGTTGGATGTGCTGCGTCAGGTAAGCGGCAGTGGTATCAAGCTGGGCAGCGTTCGGGTACAGGGTGGCAGAACTGGTGGCGTGAGCATGAGCTTGGCAGCCAGTAACGCCGAGTGGTTGGACAGCGTGCTGACGGTTGAGGCGCTACGGCAAATTGTGGTCGTGGATTTGGCATGCGGCATGCTAAGTCGTCGTTTCCTGGAACTGGTAAGTGGCAAGTCCTTTTGCATATTGAGTGCTTAGCCTGGCTGTGCAACTCTGCTATTTGTAAGGCTTCTGGCAAGATGCTCTACAACGATAAATATCACTGGCTATTGATTGAGGATTACACGCTGCACGTTGAGGCGGGCATCAGGCAGGCGGAACAGCTGCATTTGACGGATACGGCTATGGCTAAGGATGGAAACCGGGCAAAGGACGAACTTATGCACATTGAGAGCTTAATGGAGACCCTGAACTTCTACATGAACACCGAACTGACGCTGGCAAAGAGAGCGCCCCAAGACACCACTTATTTACTGTACGATGTCTGGTATGTAAACTAAATATTAGGGTGGGGAGGAGTAGAGTGTAATTTCCCTCTGCCAGGGACAGCTGTAAAATGTATTTTTGCTATTGACTTGTTGCTAGTAGTGATAGTGAGAGTGTGACAGCAGTGGGTGTGGGAAGGAATGTTTATAGAATAGGCATTTGATTGACGTACTTGCAATGATATCAGAAACATATTTCAAATTAAATGTTTGCAAAAATCTTCACTGCTTATAAAAACATGATTTTATCAATAAATATTGTGAGTTGAGTTTCATAATTAACTAGTCCCACAACGTCTATATTGACTTCTTTAAAAATTGAGTTGATTTGATAATCGTTGTTGATTTTTGTTGGGAAGTTGATTTTATAAGGTAGTTTTATCATGAACTTCTCGCAAACTGTTATACCTTAGGAATCCTGGCCTTACCTATGGCGGCCATGTCAACATAACGGAAATTGGCAATTTTACTTTGAGGGACGGTCTGCAGTTGCAGAGCTGGTTTCGAAAAACATCACTGGTGCTGCGACGTCTCGATATGAAGCATGCCCATGTGCGTTGCATGGTTGTGGTATGTATTGAATGTGAATTGAGAGGGTGAAGTTTAGTGGGAAGTGACCGGCGGATCGCCTGTTTGCCATACTCATTTTGCAGGTGACGAACAAAAACATGACTGGCACACTGCTCCACTATTTGACGCATACAGTTTCTAGCCACATCGATACGATGAATCGATTTAATTTCAATCTACTGATGGCCGTTCGCGACTTGTATAACTGGACGTTTGTGCTGTCGCGGACTACAACCTGGGGATATCTGAAGAATGGACGCTATGATGGCATGATTGGTGCACTTATACGCAATGAGACGGATATTGGTGGTGCTCCCATTTTCTATTGGCTGGAGCGGCACAAGTGGATCGATGCAGCTGGTCGCAGTTGGTCAAGTCGACCATGTTTCATTTTCAGACATCCTCGCAATACACAAAAGGATCGCATTGTGTTCCTGCAGCCGTTTACTAATGATGTTTGGGTGTTGATTTTGATTTGTGGTGTTTTTACTGTTCTTATACTTTGGATGCTGACAACCATTGAGTGGAAGCTGGTGCCGCATCAGGGTGCAGCAATGATCAAGCCAAAAGGCGGTGCACCAAAGCATCATCCTCAGCAACAACAACAACAAGAACAACAACAACAGCTGGAGGCACGTCCTGCGTCCCATTCATCACATGAACTACTGGATCTGTTGCCTGTCGAAGGAAATTATTGGCACCGTTGCTATGCAAGACTCAGTAACTACATAGGCAGACGTAAGGCAATTGGTAAGGCATCCAATCGCCATGGTGTTTTTTTAGAGTCGGTGCTTTTCTTTGTGGGCATTATTTGCCAGCAGGGTTTGGGTTTCTCCACCACTTTCATGTCGGGGCGAACAATTGTCATCACTAGTCTGCTGTTCTCCTTTTGCATCTATCAGTTTTACTCGGCCAGTATTGTGGGAACCCTGCTCATGGAGAAGCCCAAGACTATAAAGACATTGAAAGATTTAGTGCAGAGTTCACTGCAAGTGGGCGTCGAGGATGTTGTCTACAATCGCGACTACTTTTTGGTAAGTTAAAAAAATATTGACTAAGATAGGTTTCTAGTAGTATTTCATATACAGAACACCAAAGATCCCGTTTCCATGGAGCTGTATGCCAAGAAAATAACTACCGTACCTACCAACAAGGAAAATGAGGCGCCAGGTGTTGTCAGTGGAGGTGGTGGCGTGGTGCCTACGGCTGGGGATGAATCAGAGTCACAACCGAGTGGTACATCAGCCAAAGCATATCGCGATATTGTCCACAGTCATGAGGTTGGCGCACATGCAAAGGAGAATGCAGCCACTAATTGGCTAGATCCTGAAACAGGTTTAAGGCGTGTCAAACAAGAACGTAAGTTTAACTAAACACGTGTGTTTATGTTAATAAGTAATCACCGTTTGCAGGCTTTGCTTTTCATGTGGATGTTGCTGCTGCCTACAAAATTATCGCCGAGACTTTTAGTGAGCGGGACATTTGCGATCTGACAGAAGTCAGCATGTTTTCACCGCAAAAGACGGTGACCATAACCCAAAAGAATTCGCCCATGCGAAAGGTTATTTCATACGGGTGAGTGAGATGATGAGTTTACAAAGTTTTTTATTTTTTTAACTTGAAATTTGTGAAAAAGCTTACGACGTGTTACGGAAACTGGCTTATTTTCATATCAGTACAATGTTTGGCACATGAGAAAACCACCCTGTGTGAAGAAAGTTGAAGCCTCAGATTTGCATGTGAGTTAAGCAAAAGTTTGAGTTGTATGATATTGACGACATTATTCATAGGTTGATATGGATACTGTAAGCTCCGCGCTGATGATACTACTAATGAGCTATGGCATTACAATATTGGTGTTGTTTATAGAGATTTTCTACTCCAAGTGGCAGAATCGTATCTTTATTAGAATGAATTGAGAACACACATCCAAGTTAATGTTTAAGTTCACGTAAATATTTTAACATTTGTCAAGTAGCGAAAGTGTAATTAAATGCCCACATATCCGAAATCCACGTTTACATAATTACATTTTGGAAGTTAATGTTTGCGGTTCGACATTCGAGAAGTTGATAAGACGTTTGACGTAATCCAGTTAGAAACATTAAATTGATTTTATATTCTTTAAGTGGATTTTCGCTTGATTAACATAAGTTGCGTATACGACGTGTGGCGCATAGCGTAAATTTAATTAGTAAAGCTTTTGTAGCAACATTTAATAAAATGTTTAACAAAAAAAAAAATAAATCGAAACCCTAAAAGCATACTGATATATTGAATTTACCACAGCACGACAACTTCATTGCCCAAAAAACATATTCAACAACTAAACCAACGAGGGAGAATAAAAAGAAAAATCTAAAAATGGTTTTCTTTCTCTAGTAGTTGTTCCCGCTATGTGCGCCTTGAGGCAAACAGCTAGCTAGCGAGCGAGCAAGCGAACGGCCGAGTGAGTCAATTTAAAACCACAAACGAAGTACAAAATATCCATTAAGATAACAAGTTTTCAGTAGTTGTAACATTCTCTCTAGCACAGGCATTTTTCTGCCTTTTTAGTGCCTTTTAGCTGAAGCTGGGCTGTTGCTGCTGCCTGTTTTACTTCCCCTTGTCAGTGGAAATACATACACACACACACACACACACACACACATAAAGTTCTGGTGCTAGCAAAGAACGAACGAACGTCTTGTGAGTTGGCGCATTGCCAAAGTGACGCTCTTAGGCATTTTTAAATTTGAAAAGTCTTTTATTTCGCAGTCTGCGTGTTGTACCAGAGTCGAACTTGCTGGCTTGCCATCTCGAAAGTGCTAACAAAAAACAGCAAAAAAAAAGCAAATAGAAAAAGCAACCACAAGTATGTCCTTGTTAAAGCATTAGCGCAAAGCAAAGCCTAGAAATCAATTACAAGTGGTTTTTGTTTTAGCCGCGAGGATTGCTATGTGTTTGTGGCCAGTTTTCTGTTGTTGTACAAGAAACATGCATCAAAAGTTGCCACTGCAGCAGCTGCTACCGACTGTGTTTTATTTAATGTCCTTGCTCATTAGCGAGACGAGAAATACATCGCTGTTCTGCTCGACGAAAAAAAATAAGGAAATGGCCATAAGGAAAGACAAAACATGGCCAGCTGAGTGAATTTGCGGGTTTCGATGTTAGACGAAAAAAAAAAACCGATAGAGTAAAAAGTAGAAAACCTTGCGAAAGAGTGCAATGATTGCAACACTGTGCTAAAAGACAGTTGTTGCTTTTATGTGGTTTCAAGGTTTCGATTGGGGTATTCTGATAGCATAATCTATACACTATATAGCTTGGCCCCAACCATTTGCCATCCGATAGGAAACTTGTCGCTTTTGCTAGTGACAATTAAATTGTTTTGGCTTTGTTTAAGCGCAAATTGTGCAACAAAACTTTTGCGGTTGCCAAGAAAAGCTAAACAACAATAGCAGGAAGTATGGAAGAACAGGGACCTGCAACAACGGCAGCTCTGGCAGCATAATTAACAAAGCGCTCAGCAGGGCGCATAATTTCACTCGCTGCCGGCTTCCCAGTTTTGCAATATTATGGTGCGCTGGCGGTTTGGCCAAATGCGAAAGTTTCGCCAAAGCCAAAGTAAAGTAGTTGCCTTAACGCCCCTGGAGCTAACCGACTGCAACCATGAAGATCGGGCAAGATTGCGACATTACTGCGGACGAAGGGGGCAGCGAAGAGGGTATTAAAGATGGGCGGGGCGAGTTGCTAGGGCCAGTGCATATGCTTGGGGCTTGTGTCAAAGTGTGAAAAACTTTCGAGCGTCTTAATTAAATTTTATACAGAGCTACGAATTATGCGCCATATTTGCAGCATGAGGTGATGGCAACTTTTTAAAAGTGACAGCTGCACACGAGAAAAGAAATGCAGCTAAAGTGTACAAATGGTGGGAGAGGGGGGTGTAGACGGTTGTGCCGAGGGAGCAGACTTTAATTTAAGCTAACTAATTAGGTTTAACTTGTGTTTTGAATAAGTGGCAGCTTATAAAGCTTATTTGTGTTTTTTTATTACTATTATTATTTTCACAGCTTTAAAATTAAACGCACAAAAATATATTTTTAATTATTTAAAACAGTTACTTTTATTATTTGCAGTAAAAATGAATTAAAAATCAGTTAGTGAAAATAATGAAAATTGCAATTAAAGTTCATTAAAGAATGCCAGAAAAATAAAAATATATTTCTCAAATGAATATTGCCTGCGTGTGGATGCAATTAAAGCGAATTGAATTTGGTTTTGTGATATTAACAAACCGAAGTAAGTAAAGTGCGGTATGCTCAGTTGGCAAACACCCTGTTAAGAATAATTTATATTATTATCGAATAACATATAAACTTCGTGAATGCTGCAATAATTTGTTTCTTAAAATAGTTTTTCTTATTTCTTAATTAGTAACAAGCATCTACACATGTACATTTTTCTAACTTATTAGAATGCCAAGCAGCCGGCGCTTAAGATTTATATTAAATTTTTGGCAAAGATTGATTTGGGAACATAGTAGTAGTTGCTAGCTAACAAAAATAATTATGTACGTTCACCAGCTTTAAATGACATAAATCTAGTTTGTTTGGGTGTGTGTGTTACTTCCATTAAAGTGAATAATCATAATTATCTCATGCTGTGACCATATATGAACACTGCTCCTTTTGCTGAACTCAGGCACAAGACCGGCTGCTTAATGAGGCTACCAAAACAATTATGTCTCCTGCTCAGCTGCTTTCTCTCTTGGTCTCTGTCTTTATAACTTGGTGTTTGTGTATGAGTGTGTGTGTGCTTTGACATTATTAATATTTAGGTCTGCCATTTTGGTCAGGGCGTGACACATTCGCACACACACGCACACACATATGGATGTTATGTCATAAAAAATTCATATTGCAGGCTCAATTATGTATAATTGAGCGTTTGTAATAGTGTAAGCACAATTTAGCCAGTATATGTTGCTGTGCTTGTGCAAATTTATTCCTCTTTTTTCACATATTTCCGTTTTTTTTTGTTTTTGCCATTTAAACACCATTTGCACTTTCACTATATGTAGTTACATATTTATACTGCTTTTTTTTGTTGTTAGTAACTGTAATTTATCGTTATTATTTTTGCTCTGCGGCTGCCATTGGGCAAAGTGCCAACTATAAAAATTGCTATCAGCATTCGCAGGTGGACAAAAAAAAGTTTGTAAAAATAATGCAGGAAAAAAATAAATATATGCATCTGCTGTCTAATGCACATTAGATACAATGTTGTTTTGCAATTTATAAAGATAAATCAGTTCGCACAATAAATTTCCGTTGTTAGTTGTGCTAAAATGTTAACTTGTTTTTAATAGACTTTGTACATTTCATATTTAGTATTTACATACTTTGCATTGTATGCATTTTGATAACTTTAATGTTTCCTTACCATTTATTTAAATAGTCCTCGTCTAGCCGATGGCGCCACAAGTTTTAATACAGCATCCGAAATAAAGAAAATTGAAAGTTTTTCGAAATATAAGCGTGAAAGGTGTACGCTTCATTCAACAGCATAAAATACACTTGCAACGCGTATTATGCTATTATCGGGGAAGTAGATTTATTTACAGTCTATGATTAATGTTAGATAATTTATTTTACTTAGAACAATTGAGTTCCAATGTTCGTATTTTCTGAAAATTTGATTTTTGCAATAAATTATTAAATATTTAAACCAGCAGCAAATGCACGTTAATAATATAACATTTTGCTTTGCTTTGCAACTCCCATTTCACTTGAATATACTTCAACTAAACGTGTATTTTTATCGTTATTAACATATCCGGAGAATGGACAAAAAGAAGAAGACATTTCAATTAAATTGTCAGCAGAAAAACATGCCTCAAATTTCAACAAGTGAGGCCATTGTTGGCCACAATCTGTCACTTATATCAACGAGTTTTATTTAAAGCTGAAAAAACACAACGATAAAATCGCTTTTGGATCTGTTACGAGAAAACATGCCACAAGGCATTTTCACATGAGATTTATCGCGGCCATTTGCTTATTGACAGCTTCTCGTACGCTGCATGACATGACAAGCGAAGTGTAATAGAACAAGACACAGTAGATACGGGTTGGGGCATAGGGTGGTCATTTGAGTAATTCATCATGCCAACACACACTGTAAGACAAGTTAGGCATCTATTTACAGTAAACACCTGTGGCTGCCATCAATCAATCGACAGTGCGGAGAAATTTTGACTTACAAGCCTCCTTCAATGCATAGCTAATGTTGAGAGAATTGAATTGAAATGAGTTGTTATATTAAGCAAATTGAAAAAGTTTTAAGAAATCTTTAAATCTGAAGAGCAAGATGTATTTCTTCTTTCTATCTTAATCCAAGTTAAAGGTTCTTGTAGGCATATCTACATGTATAACTCTTTCTATATATATTTTGTTGTCATCCTTTTTAAAGCGACCACAAGTTCATTTAGGGCTTAAAAGTTTTTGCCACACTGTTTTTTGTGGCCTTTTCGCCTAAAATAACATAAAGGCGACTGCGATTTCGACCGAGTACTCTTGATAAGCCCACAAAGGCAAAAGGGGTTAAGAGCAAAAACTGTGCGCTGCGTAAAATGTTCGAAATTGAAAAGCGATTTTGAGCCTCACCCCCATTCTATCTCCACCACTCAACTGTATCGAGTGTGGATAGAAAAAAAGCTTTTAAGTGCGTACTCTTGATTGCAGCCAGGCAAATGGTTTCCCAAGTGAAGAGAAACTTAATAACACAAAGCGCACTAATTTAACCATGTCCCCTTTATCCTCTTCTCCACTCTACTACTACTACTACTACTATGCGAATTTATAAAAAAACAAATTGAGGCACATTGAGAGGCGAATTATTGTAATCCACTTGCAATTCAATCAATCACTGACTGCACTCGTTTTTAATGGTGGCCAACAACTTTACAACCAATTATCGCCGTTTCCAAAATTCAATATTCTCTCAAGCCTTGTGCTAAAATCAAAGCTGTTGTTTAAGCTCCATTCGGAAGTTTTATCCGATTGCGTATTGTGTTTTAAGCAAGTTCAAACTAGAAAACTTAAACATAGGCAGATACTTTAAGAGCTCTCCACTAGACATAATAACTGTTTCTAGAACAGCATTTACAAGTCTTTTGGCCTATACAAATGCCAAAAAGGTCGACGACTATGCATTAAGATTATTATAATGCCTTTTAAAATATTCAAACGACAAACAAAACAAAAGCCGCCTAACGCTGTTCTCAGTACTCGGCTTTCAGTTCTGAGTTCTTGAGTCTGAGTCGCAGTCTCAATGGAGCTCAATAAATGTGTCTAAAAACTTTGCGAACGGTAATGCGACTCAAGGGAATACAAATATATATATCCAACTTGGTAAATAAGTAAATATGACAAAAAAAAAAAAAAAAACACAAAAACAAAGAGCTGCCAAGCAATAACAACAACAAACGTTAAAATAAAAATACAAGCACTTTTGACCAATGGGAATAGCAAATGAAAAACAAAGCGTAAACTCAACTCAAATAAACTGAAATCTGAAATCTGTTTGCTATAATGCCACGATTACGTTGCTCTCACTGTCACGTACATTTTAAAGTTGCCACATCGCTGGGGAGAGAGAGATAGGGAGAGAGTTGAAATAAGAGAAGGTTGTGCAAATATTGTTGAAGCTAAAATATTTGTCAGACGCATTTAACACGTATACGCCCCCATGGTAATCACTATATAATGCCGAGTCGAGCCAAACACCACTCGTGTATTTGCATTGTCATTTGTGAACAAAAGAAAAGCCCAAAATTGAAGCTGCTGCTGTTGCTGCCAGTGGGTTTAACTAATAAATACATAGTACTATACTGTCTAAATACAGTGTGTGCTGTGTTAAATAAAACTCCTATTATCCTTGTGCGTAGTCGGCAAAATAAATGCAAGTACATGGAAGAGAGCACAATAAGGCAAATTTCAAATACAGCAATTGCAAGCCGATGCCACAATTAAATGTTAATCGATTGGCCAAATTACATACCCACAATCAAGTGGCAGATGTCTGTGTGTGGATGTGTGTGTTGACTAACATAATCAACTGCTTTGTTGTTGAAGTTATGGCCCATCTGTAAGTGATGTGCTTGTTGTTGTTGGTGGAACGAGTCGCTTATGAGCCTTGTTCATTTAAATTAATTGAAAATATTTGTTCATGTGTCATAGTGCAATTTATTAATGACTCAGCTGCATTTTCTTAATGCCTGTAGATTAAATACTACTCAATTCGTGTAGCTGCACCTGTACACCTTGCTTGAAATCTATTCAAAAAAGCACACGTAAAACGATAAATTTTCATAATTACCCCGAAGCTAACTGACACGCCCTCACATGTTAGCCGGTGGGGGTGCACGCCCACATTTGGCCAGTGGCCACGAGTAAAGTGCAAAAGCGCAACATCAGCGAAATAGGGCAAATGCAAAGCGAAGGAAATGCCGCCAAACCAGGCAACCCAGACTAGGTGGGTTGAGTGAGGAGTAAGAGGGTTTGGCTAAGGATTACCGTTATTTGTATGCAAAGCAGCAGCCCAAAACCGAACACAACAAAAACAACAGCAAAATCATGCGACACTGCAGCGACACAAGCCAACTGCCATTCAAAGTCAGCTAGCAAAAGCTGGATGAGGATGGGGATGAGTAAGAGGACGCAGGACGAGTGGAATGCTGGGCTGCAGATGGAAAACGATCCATGAGGTGGTCGACAGAGGGAAACGAAACGTGTTTCAATTTTTATGACATTTCAATGCAGTTTATGTCAGCGAAACGAGCCAACGGCCAACGAGATGAGATGTCTGAACGATGGGGAGGGGATGTAAAACCTCGTTATATTTTTGACAATTCAAATTTAGCTTGAGGCTCTAGCAGCAGCGCTTCCAACATACATGTATTGTCGGTTTGAACACTTTGCAACAATTCAATTCAATTGTAAAAGAAGTCAACGCAAAAAAAAAGAGATGCGCTTATCGCAAGCTAAAACATGTGGTTAACATTTTACATGAACAACATTAAAGATAGACTCCGGTCATCAAAACGATAAGCGTTTGTTGTTATTTTTTATTTGCATATCAAATGCGTAAGACACACATTTATATGACCTTTGCCAAAGAGCTTGAACGCACACGTTGGCCATTATATTGAGATCTGCATTGAAAATTGCTGTTTGATACCTTTGAACATATTCCGTACGCATCATTTGTTTGGTCTCGAACACATTATTTATGGCCTGTACGTTTCATATACAAATATTTTTAATATGCTTGCCACAACAACAAAGAAGCTGAAACTTATAACATAAAAGTATTTATATGTATATGTTTTATTTATGAGAACTTTGCTGCAGACTTTTCGCTTAATGATCTACTTTAAAGTATTTAAAGTAAATAAAATTTGTTGAACATTTCGCTCTTTTAGATATTTTTATGAGTTTCAATGAAATTATGAGGGGATTATGCGGCATCTCGATGACTAGAATACGCATAAGATATTACTGAGAGAAGTATTCACAACGCGTGGGTGTCTGAGTAGCTGGAATCTTTTTCAAGAGTGGGCAAAAAGCAGGAGAAAGGAAAAAAGGAGCAAAAGAACATCATCAACGGCAACTTAAGTAGCTCAATAAATCTTGAGCTTAACATTTGTTGAAGCTTTTGCCAGTTGGCAAACGTGACTTGAGTGCGACACATGCTATAAAGGTCTTTGCGTGTATCTCTCTGTGTACGTATGTACGAATGTGCGGGTGCCGCAAAGTATGCAGTAATATTTTACAAATGCTACATTGAAATGCAGAAGCTTCTCCGTTTGTGGACTCAACTCAACTGAACTCAGTTACATGGACGCTTGCGTTTTGGCACCTGACTTCAAGCATCGAAAGAGGTTGGCCATTATACCAAGTACTTAGGGATTTGAATAACATGAGTTTCTGAAGTTTCCAAAAAAATAAATAGAACTTTGTGACATATCAATTGAAAAACGCACCAACTTTTGTAAGTACGCATCAAATATGCAAATTGCTGCAAATGGCTTTATCAAAGTCAACTTTTGGACTTCAGGCTTCACCTGACTGGTGTTGGCATTTGTAATTAAATTTAATTAAAAGTCTGCGCACATTCCAGTGCCAAGTCCAAGTCCATTCGTCACACGGCGCTCACTTAGAAATTCAGTTATTCAAATGAAGCCTGAATCCTAATAGAGGGGTGGAAACAGAATAGAACAAAAAGCGAAAAAAAATATCAACACCCCGCTTTACAGTCACTTGGTCGGGGATTATTTTAATTTTATTCATTGTGCATACAAAGATAAAAGGTGAAAAATCTAAATGAATTTTTAATGCGAATTAAACGCATGCTAAATGTAGAAGCAAGCCTAGAAAAAAAAAATAAAAAATTTAAAAAGAGTTATTTTTAAATGTCAGGTGGAAAAAGCTGCAAGCTAAAAATGATTTTAAATAAACATTTTAATTGCATGAAATATATTTTTAACTTTTTGCAGTCTTTGAAATAATAAATTAGATAATGAATTAAATGCAAACCAGTTCAAAATAATATTTTGATTTGATCGTATGGTTGTTAATACTAAAAAATAATTAACTAATATTAAATAATTTTAAATAATAAATTAGATAATGAATTAAATGCAAACCAGTTCAAAATAATATTTTGATTTGATCGTATGGTTGTTAATATTAACAAAATTGCATAAATTATATTGCAATTTGTAGCACTTAAATCCTTTGCTATCCTTTGTATGTTGGTCAAAATTAAAGCCTCTCAATGACGGTTAACTGGAATTCGCTTGAACATTCAGAAATACGTTACCTAGGCGATTGCAAGCATTGGGGGGAATTGGATTTCACACCTGATGATGGCTGACAAATTGTTACGGCAATGCCACAGACAAGAACATGCGAAACAGACACTTGGCAACCTATGTGTTTTTGTGTGTGTGCCCCGGCCTAGGGGACTGAGATGTTTCTTTGCTGGTTTTGTGGCACACTCCACTTGACCAGGTTAAGCCCGCAGCACAGTTTGATTTCATCCAACTGGTCAACTGATTGACGCTGTGTCCTTTGATTTCCCCAGTGTGCGTGTGTAAACACAAACCGAGAAAGAGAGGGAAACCCATAGTGCTGTCATAAAGAACCAAAGCGTGAGTGTCATATGACCCAATGCGTTCGGATCTAACTTGCTCCATTTATTGGCCAATTGTGGGTTATGGGTTGGCAGTTGTTCTAACCCGATACGTATTTCAATTCTTGTGGCTTTAAGCAGTCAGCTAAATAGTTAACTATTTGTCTCGTCCACAAAACAGATGTAGTAAGCACCACAAGACTTATGTGCTAGTTAAATAAATTTATGCTCCGTGATTTTCACATAAAATTGATTTATCACATTAAGCACAGATACTAGTGGAACGAACTTCCCGAGTTGGCTTCATTTCATGCTCGTTGGCTTTTTGGCTCATCAATTGCCCGAGTCGAAGGTTGTCCTGCTGCCGCGTCCAGCTCCCACATCCTACTTTGACAAGCAGCGATGGTAATGGGCATGCCAAGCCATATGAAATTGCATTAGACGTGCCCCAAAGAGAAAGCCATAAATTTTAGTGGACAGTAAGGTCACAGCATACAACAGCAAAAGAAAAAAAAAAAAACAAAAAAATATGGCATAAAACATGGGTTAAGCCACCGCAATGAAGGGTTAATGGTGCGGTTTTTTCCTCTTTCTGTTTGCAACAGAATTTATAACGATTCTAATGAAATTTCAGACATAAGCAAGGATCCAAAAGGAAGCAAGCAAGCAAGCGGTAAGCGCATTTATTTCAATTCATATTTTATTCGTAGTTTTTAAGGAATCCTTGAGCACGCTGGCCGCTTGGGATAATCAACATAATGAGTGGAGCGCATTGGAGCGAGCTATCTCAATGGACTGCGCCTTTGTATATGGCAAGAATACGTACGTATGTATGTTTGTTTGTGTGTACTACGTCCTATGTAAGTAGAAACAGGGCGAAGACGAGTTGTGTCAGAAACAAATGCTTTTCATTTCAAATGCAGCTGTTGCTTAGGCTACCCCCGGGGGCCCACATTTCTTATCCTTTTCAAGGGGCAAAAACAACAACAAGCACTAGTAACACAAACAACAGCAACAAAAACCACACTAAGTTGCTTGAAGGACAACAGATGTTTCACTGCGGCAGCTTGTGTCGCTTAGTGTTGAATAACGTAATGTATCCTCAACTCAACTGGATGTTTGGTAGAAGGAGGGGGAAGTGAAAAAAGCTGGGGACTATGTTAAGACTTATATCGAAGGGCTGCAGCTGCTTGCGGTTTGCGCATTAATGGGGTATTAGGTTCTAAATGAGTTCACACATAACAATATTTTAAAGTTGCTAATTTAAAGGAATTATGTATATGAATTAAAAATAAAATAGATATTGGGATGATCAAATAAGAAACGTTGGTTGTATTTCAAGTTTTCCTTTAAAAACTTGAACCAAAAAGATTCTTTTAAAAAAAATTGGCTAATGTTTGTTGTCTGATTTCTGCATAAAAAGTGGACTTACCGTAGCAAAACAAACTTCGAATGAATGCCTTCACATTCGCATTAACGCATAAGCAGGATTTGTTCCTGCCTCAAACACACCCACACACACACACACTAACAACAATCGTCTCAAGCAAGTGGCATAAATTGTATGCCATGTGGCAATAGAATTTTCGCCCCAGCAGCAGCAGCTTGCCTCAAGGCGTTTATCGTTTGTAAAATTCGAGATTTGCATGCATTTGCTTGTCATAAAAAAAGAGAAGCTGGCAAACGTTGAAAGAAAAATAACAAAATGTGTTTACATGTTTATGTGCGAATGGAAACGAGTGTAGGATTACCCATACGCAATGTTGTACGGCCACTTTGTTACACAATTTCATGCGCTCGTCTGTTTTCTTTTTTATTTACAAGAAAACAATTTTTTTGAGTTGCAGATTTGACGCATATTTTATGGAACTTAAACCAGCTGAACCAGCCTTAAATATGTGACGCCACAAAATCTGTTGCATGTCCCAAACAATTATAAGTTGCACACCATTAACATTCTGGTAACATTAGGGTAAACTTTTGTGTGTGATCTGATAGCGATGTCAACAAATGCGCGTAATTACGCTTTCATTTAAGTATTAATGGGTGGCACTTTCAATGTGCCAGCAACATGCAATCAAAATTATTTTTAGATGCGTGCGGATTGCCATACAAAACAAGTAAGAAGGCTCTAGTCGAGATATCCCGACTAGACGATACCCTGATCCCTATACTTTCCGCGTACAGTCAGTGCTTGCAAGAATGTGTGTGTGTGTGTACGCGCATACTGCATACTGCATACAAAACTTTAATGTCCCATATCTCCGGTGTTTATTATCCGATTTCGATAAAAATTTCACAGATTGTCATTATTTTGTTTTATAATTCAAATTGCATCTCAAAGTTTTAAAAATTCAAGATTTTTTTGTTATCGATCCCATGTGTATATCGGAAACGGGAAAAGTTATCGAAAATCGGAAAGAAACTTGTACTGCCTAGGGATTAGGCGAGCTTAAGTTCCAAATCTGGAGTCTCTAGCTCTTATAGTCTCTGAGATCGACGCGCTCATACATACACACAGACAGACAGACGGACAGACGGACAGACGGACATGGCTATATCGACTCGGCTTTCGATGCTGATCAAGAATATATATACTTTATAGGGTCGGAGATGCTTCCTTCTACCTGTTACATACTTTTGCACAACTTCATTATACCCTTTTTCCCATTTTTAATGGGATCAGGGTATAAAAATAAAAGAACAAACAAACAAAAGTAAGAAGGAATGACTAAATTCGACAAATGAACAGTTGTTAGGAATTAAGAGTGATTTTATAAAAATGACGTAAAGTGCACATAAAATAGATAAATTAAATGCCATAAGTGCAGTTCAATCGATGGCTTGTAAACGAAGTTAATCTACAATAAGTAAAATAAAGTAGAGCTATCTAAACTGTTTTCCAAATACATTCATTTATGCTGTTAAGCAACAGTGCGATAAAACTTTTGCCAGCTTTAACACAGACAGCAAAACTATGGCAGATAATGGAGATATAATAATAATAAAAGTTTTGCCTAACTGAACGAAACTATGCAGAAAATTGAGTCAAAAGTCGTAAAAAGTTTTTATGTATACGAATTTTTGTTGTTTATTTAAAAGCAAAATGAATGCGCTTTTTGCATTGTAATTAGGAGAATGTCAACGATTTTATTTTTAAGCTTTTAGATTTGAGCTTCGTTTGTGTTTTCCTAATAGTTAAGAATGATGTTAACTCAAAAGGATTTAAGCGTTCTAAAAGCACAGCTTTAAAGTTACTATCGCTGATTACTTTCTATAACTTTTTTTTTCCTGCTTTTAATGATCTGCTATAGACAACCTATTATGGGACAGCTGTATAATTTAACCTAATCATCTAGTTTAACCTTTCAAAAGAGATTAAGGAGAAATTTGAAGAGAAGGTTAAAAAAAACCAAACCCAATTTCCGGGTAGCGGAAATGCGAGTTAATTGACTCATCCTGGCAGCACTCGTCGCTTTTTTTCTTCTTCTGCTGCTGTTTTTATTGGTGGAGTATTACTCACACCAGCCGCTAATCATTTGCATGCTTATCTCATTAGCTACCAAACAAGTTCATTTGCCAGGACGCCCGCCAGGACGCACGTCTCCGGACGTTGTTTGAGTACTGAGGGTTTTGCTTGCGCTGTCAGTTTGTCCATTGCTTGCCACTTGCAGACTGCAACATTTGCATGCAAATGTCGCCTCGACTTGCGCGGCGATGTCCTTTTAACTCTTGACTACTCGTGCTGCCGCTGAACTAAGTTGTTTGTTTTGTTTCTTTATTTGTTGCAAAAGTTTGCTGCACTTGACACCATTGTAAATATTTGCAAAAGGCGCAACGTTTAGCTAAAGCCACTGGCGCATAGCGTATACGCAACGTAGTACAGCAAATAAAACTAAGCAAATAAAAACAACAAGCAACTGTAACAGCTGCTGCCTGATACAAAATGGCCACTGGTCTTTAGTCACCTGTTAATATGCAAGCCAAAGGGCAGCGTTGAAATTCTTACTATTACTTTTTTCTATTTTTTTGTATACAAAAAAAAACTACCACCTGCCACATGCAGCACTTTAAAAGCTAAAAGCATCCCTACCAAACAGGGCTGGCGGCCTTTTCCACCGAATAGCACACTGCTGCTGGCTGGGTGTGAGTTGTGGGTGAATGCGGGTGTGGAATAGGAATGAAAGGCAGGCAGTAGTCGTGACGTGAAGCGGAAATTATGTAAATTTAAGTGTTTTTTCCGCTGCATATTTTTGCGTTTTGTTTTTAGTGCCGAGCAGTTTTGCTCATGGCACTGGAAAACATGATGAGCAAGCGGCCAAAGGATAACAGTAGCAGCATCATTGCCCGGACTAAAAGCTAACAAAAGCGAGTAAAGCATTTTTGGACCAAAGCAAATAAGCCATAAACTTAGCTTCTGCATCTGCAAGTCATACGATTGCATTACATTTTATGTTCAAAGCATTACAAAAATTATTTTATAAGTTTATTTGTTGCAGCCAAAGTGCAAGTAAGGAAACAGTCGGAAAAATTTAAATTAGAGAAGAAAAAACGTTTCTAATAATACTGATAATTACATCCAACGACTGTAAAAATAGGAGTAACCAAAAATAGAATTGAGATTTAAGAAAATATGACTTTTATAATACAACTTATAATTTTCGTAGATATCTAACGATTGTTATCACAGTCGATAGTATTTGAAAAATAAAACCTATACAAATATATCTGTTTTACAATTGAAGTTCAACATTTTATGCACATTGCCGTGAGCCTCAGGGAAACGTGACCAAAAGCGCATTCGAAAATATTCCATAACTCTAAACGTTGAGCTGCTCAACCGACAATTGTGTGTGTGCGTGTTCAGCAAAGTAATCCCAACCGCAAAATATATTTACTACAATTTATAATTCATTCAATAGAGCTGTAGCTGCTAGCGTTTAGTCCTCGCACACACGGCATATGAGCAGTTCCAGATAGATACTCAACGTTCATTGTTTTCGATTGCACAGTGCTTGAAGTTCGTTTTTTTTTTTTATCTCTAATGGGCATACACGGCACGCTCAAGTGGAGCATACAAATGCTAGGATATTTCTCAACCATCGAATGGACGGCAATTTGACCGAGCAAGAGCATTTCGTATTTGTAGAGACAATTCAATGGCTTGGTTTATGTGCTACCCGTTACTCAGGTGATTGTAAATCGTTTATCCTGTGGAGGATTGCTTTCCGAATGTCCTGACATAATAGTGGGGAAATGAAATGAAATTATCATTTCTTTCCTTTTTTCGACCAGTCTCTGTTTGCTTTTTTGACGCTGTTCCTTCTTTGTCTCTCTTCCACTGCAACTGTTGTTCTGTTCGCTGCAGGAAGTAATTCCGAAATGCAACCTTTGATGAAGTTCGTTTTGCTGCTTCCAGCGTTTATTTGAAAAGAGGTGGAAAGCAGTTTTCTTTCGCTGTTACAGCTACACCACAGAAAGGAATATAAATTTGGTGCCTGTTTCTGCTGCCATTGTAAGGTTGTGCTAACATGCAACTCACACACAGTTGCTGCAACGTTGCCACTTTTTTTTGAGAGATGCAGAACTCTTGAATTTTTACGCTGCACGAAGCGTCACAAGCAGCAGCTTGAGGCAGACGGCGTGGCGCCACTTGGTGGCACATTTTGTCAGCTGTCACATGAGTGCCATTTCAAAGTAAACTAATTAGGGCAACGGGCCAGAGAGTGGCCATTAAATTTCTTTCTTCTTTGAATTTCTTGCTCTTTAAAGCCGTAAGTAACTCAGTCTTAATGGTTATTCAATTGAAAGTCGATTGCTCTTGAACTTGTATGTGACTTACTTAAAAATCGCATGTTAGAAATTGTTTTCACATTTAAATATTTTATGCCTTGTTTGAGTTTACGTGCCACAAACACGATACCCTCAAAAGTTCCACGTCACCATTCCCAACTGTGTCTTCTTTATTTGAAATTCCACAAACATGTCAGGCCGTGAAAACTCAATTTGCTTAAGCAAATAAGCAACTGGCGGTTAACATATATGTTAAATTTGTTGGAAAGTTATTTAATAAATGAGTTGGTGGAAGTAAGCTGCTTTAAGGAAAAGAGAAACATTAAAAGTTCATTCGTTTGATTTTATTTTATTTCTTTTATTTTAATTAAGAAATTCAGGCAATAATGAATTCTAATTAAACTTGGGGTCATAAAATGCTTTAAAAGCTTCACAAGCTTATTAAATTCTGTCGTTATGCACATTGCCAGCCTTGCATAACAATATCAAACTTGCACCATAGTTTCAACCCTCATTAACAATGTTTATGTGTTTTGCTGCACTTTGACACACACTGTAATCAAACACACACACACACACACACATCTCTAATCGTTATAGTGTACCGTCAATCAACGCAAATTGCAACAAAAACGTTTCAAATTGTCACTTATAAAAGTTTTACACTGAAAATTACGTACACGCACCACGTACAATTATTGTCCATTTGTATTATGATTCTGTTGTGTTCTGTTTCTGTTCCGTTGTGTCGTTGTTTTACGCTATGTCCATTTTGAAGTGTTGTTGTCGAAAAGTTTTGGTTTCCTACCCATAACTGACAACTGACAAAATTAATTTGGTAAACTCGCCCTCTCCCACGAACTTCCCTTAATACATCACTGTAGCACCCATTTTGTAAAATTTTTGTTTGTGTGAAATTATTTGCTGGCTTTTACCTGCAATTAGACGCAATTAAAATTGCAAAATGTAATTTATTTTAATTGCTGTTTCAAACAAGTTGCTGGCAAAAGCATCAAAATTGTACAAGCTTGAACAGCTGAGTGTTGAGAGCAGGGCTGAATTGCTAGGTTGGTTGTTTACGGTGCCGAGTGTCTGCATGTTTAGATAAACTTCTCGTCAAGTGCTTTCAAAATAATAAAATTATGCACGCAAAATTTTAAATGTAAATTTGATACAATTATAAAGTTTTGGCAGGTCCGAGTAAAGAGCAAAACACTATAAGCCCAAGAAGCACTTCAAAAAGAAAGACAACATTGCGTATGCTTAACAATTGTTAAAGTGGCAAACCATTGACGAAATCTTTTAACAGATTTGCCGCTTAACATTCGTAAGCAGGCCTATAAACACAAACTAATTAAATTGCCTGCCACCAGTCAACATTAAGAAGGGGAAGTTTCGCCTAAGCCCTCATAAAAACCAATTCCATTTTGGCCTCTAGGCGTGATGTACTTTGTGTGAGCGTGTGTGTGTTTTTACAAGAAGTTGGGCGGGTTTTTGTGAGCTCATTAGCGGGTTTATCTATTAAGTGGCTAGAAGGATAATCAACAACTTGTTGAGTTTACGCCAGTAAAGGCAGCTAGTTCATTAAAAAAAAAAAACCCAACCAACCATTCTAGCAAAAACAATTGAACATGCTCTTAGAGATATGTGTGTCTAAGCATTACAAATCACTTGCCATTTGCTCTGTGGGGCATACAATTGAGTGCGTGTTTATCGGGGCTGAAGTGCGACAAATATAACGCATTAAGTTAACATTATTGCCAAACAATTTCACTCTAATCGTGTTTATTTATGTTATTTGTTGTTGTCATTTCAAACCAAACACACTGCCATACACACCCACCCACACACATGCAGCACCACAGAGTGTGTGTGGGAAACGATTCGTTTTGGTTGCTTCCTACACATAACTCACATCCGCTTCGAATTTTTGTGGCGTTATTTTTTGTTGTTGTTGTTGCTGTCATTGTTGTTGTCGACGTCGTCAATTGACGTTTCGGAAACAACAACAACAGCGACAAGTAAGGTTGGGGAATTTATGTGTAATATGATGCTTTCCTTTGATATAAACCCCCTTAATCATCCCCATCACACACACACACAATGTGGCATACACTCCAAAATTCAGTTTAGCAGTCAAAATATTTACACGACTGAATATCGCCATCTCATTGAGTTAAGCAAACAAAATCAAATTTGGTTGAGATTTGTCGCGCCCTTGCGGTGCTAAATTATCCTCTGTGGCGACGGCTTTACGTTACCCCAATTTGTGTTTCACTTAACACACACGTAATTGAGTGTATTATAACTGTGGGTGTGTTTTATGTATGCTCTCTCTATTTCTGTGCTTTGATTGTCGTCGACTAATTTCTAAAGTGTTGGAACATTTTCAAAGCACCTTACTTGATATGTCCAAAAACAGTCTAGTCAATTGTTGTGGAGTATGAGTTTTCAATTAGGACTCATTTTTGGCTAGAAAAGCTTCTGCTAAGCTACTATGGAGCTATGGAAAAACACAAATTTTGTCCAATATTTACTAAAACCTTTACCCACCTCATCGTACTCATTTTTTTGGTTATTGTTTTCCCACGGAATATTAACATTTGAAACTTTTAAGCAGCTTTCGTAAAATTTCAATTATAATAGAGAGTTATAAATAAATATTAAGCTTCATAGGCTTTCGCAACAATTGAAATATTTGCTCTAATTATTTACAATGCACTGTTGCAAGTTTTTGGAAAATGTTTGAATATTGGCAAATAATTGAAATAATTTTGATGAGGTCTGCCGTAGGATACACATCAATTACGCTAATGGTCAACGAGGTGGTTAAGTTTCTAAAATAAGTCTCAAACAATTCAATTCATTGCAAATCCCAGTTAAGCATATGCAATAATAAAATGTTGGACATTCACTGGGGGAGATATAACTACAACAACAAACACAGACACACACACACACTCATAGTTTCTCTGTTATGAACAGCTGTTACGTATTTTGTATGTATGTATATGCTTTGTGTATTTGAATATGAATACAAAATGCGGGCAAGTGTGGTAAATATTTAATATTTGTTTTGTAAGCGCCACTTACAGTGATCTACCATTAAATATGCCAAAGTTGTGTTTGTGTTTTATTTGCCAGCCAACCGCAAAACCTTTCTACATTATATTGCGCTCAATCTATATTAAAGAGGAGGAAAAAGTGTGTCACAAACAAACTTTCTGATACTTTAAAGTAAAATCTCTTTTCAGCTCCGACCAGCTACAACGTCAGCTTTAAATTCTGTGGCTAGTGTTTTGTAAAATTTATGTGTTTGGGTCAGTTAAAGAAAGATAAACAATATATGTTAGGCTGTGCAGCATTACAAGCCACGAATCCACACACACACAAGCTTGACTTTAAATTTTGAAGCAATACTTTTGTTCAAAAGCGGCAAACACCTTGAGGTCACAGAAGTTTTATAATTGTTGCCAGAAATAACAAAGCAAGGTGGTGAGAGTTATCTTAGGAATGATAATGATTAAATACTTTTGAGATGTTTATCGTATAACATAACAATAAAGCTTGAATTTTTTAATACCAAGTCAGCTTAGCCTACTTATGAAAGAAAAAAACATCCAACAACAATAGGGATTACTTTCCTGAGTTGAATTTAATCATAGTACAAGTGAAAATAGTTTTTAAGTGCAAATATGTTAGGGAGTCACCGCTAAATTAAGCAGTTTCCTGTACAAGCCCGTATCCAATTTATGTTAACTCTTCTTTTCTCACTCCATTTAATTGGAGGGGGTGGTGCAATTGGCTGGTGGGCGTATCAAAAATCGCACCACTTGCTGAGCTGTCTCATTGCCTTTTGGTGATTTAGTGGCGTTGTTTTTTGCTTGCCCAAGCAGCCACATTTTGTAGCAAAATTTTAGGCGGCATGAAGCCGGAACTAGTACACAACAATGTGCTGCACCTTCATTCATTTCGTTGGCGGGTTGCTTTTATGTTATGCTTGGGTCAACTTTGTGTTTTGCTTGTGTGTGTGTTTGCCACGCCTATTTATGTGCTTTTAACGTGGGCGTGAATATTAATGAGTCATATTTTGCAAATGTTCGGGGGCGTTTCATGTTGATTTTATTTGTGGTCGCGGTCTCTGGCCCGCACAGTTTTTAGCCGTATAATTATACTCTATGTGTGTGTGAGTGTGTTTGTGTGTGTGTGTGTGTGTGTGTGTGTATTTTGGCTTGGCATGGGAATTTATGGTCGACGGCTTTGCGTGCTGTGCGGGCATAGCTCTCAGTCTCGATGTTGCCGGCAAGTTTTATGTCTTAGCTTGTTTTACTTTTCAATTGCCAAGTTTTGTGCGCACTGCAAAGCTGTTTAACATGCCGAGCACGACGGCTATCCTAGACAGAGAGGGGAAAGCGGGGTCTGAATGCAGCACAAAAGTCTGTCAGTGTAGATTGTATACATACCTCAGTTCCTGTTTTTATAGAAGCGCTAAACCACTCACACACAGACACATACAAATACATAGATGTATGCAGCCATCGACTAGATTAAAGTGTTAATATTTAATGGGCGCGTCGCATTGAATTATATTTCTATCTAACTCTCTCTTTTCATGTTCCGTCTTTGTCTGTCTGCATGTCAGTTTCACGGTTATTTTCTTTCGATATTTATAGAACCCTAACTCTGTTTCTTTGGCTTAAAGCATTCAACGCTTGTCAAACGAATATCGGATGCATTAGACTAACAAGTTGTAACAGTTGGTTTGTAAGTTGCATGCCACTTTTTATGTCGCGTCTGCTTGTTGCACATCACAAGACAGCTTCTGACAAAACTTAACTAAAAAGTTGCTACGACAAATAGAAAGAAGTTGAAAGAAGAAGAGCAACCTCAGTTGCCGCCATTTGCGAAATCAATTACCGCACGCATCAAAAATCAACTCTCCGATTCCTCGTCCATCCTATCGTGTCGTCGCCTTGTCTAGCGCTGATAAGCCACAAACGAAAATTGACCGACATTTTATTTAATGTCGCCGTTCATTAGGCTGCCACAGAACGCATCACCTGAGGAGGCGGCATCCCCTTAAACCGACAACCGCAAAGCCATTAAGAAGAAGCGCGCGCGCGCGTAAACAACAACGGGACAAGCGGATGTGCTGCTTGCCACTAGGTTCTGGGCTCCGAACCACAAAATTAGACGCTGTCCCCTCCTGGCCCGCGATCATGTGTTTCTATCTTAATCTGATAAGTATGTAAGGAGGTGGTCAGAGAAGCGATTGCCTGCCCTGAACTAAACTAGACGTTGTTTGTGCTCTGTTTAAAGTTCCTGCCACCGGTTGTTGGCTCTGTTATTGATGACGTGCTCCGTTGTTGTCGTTGTTGCTATTGCTATGGCTGGCGGCTTCCGTTGTAGCTGGCAAGTGCCGGGATTTGCCAGATAGGACACCAAGTCGTTGCTATGCTTTCCTGCGCTTTAAACAATGCTCGTTGTTGCTTTTAGCTCGCATTTCACTTTACTAACTACAACAGATTGCGTTTACCTTGCTTTGCAATAATAATACTGGTATTAAGCATAAAATCAATAAATTCAATCGATTTAAAAGCTTTAACTATTGAAAGGCAGAACTTTTGGTGTTGTTGGGTTGAAAGAACTCATAAAATCTCTTTTCAAATTATTTTTGTCACAAGAATCACCTTATTATTTATGTGATGGAAAGTGTATTGCTTTTCATTTGTTTTAAGTTAAGGGTATTAATATGTCATGAAATTTTATTAAAGCCCATTAGAGTGCACTTTAAGTCATATTAAATGGACCACCAGAACACCACTGAAGGGCAGCTTATTTAATAAAATAAATATATAGTAAATGCATTTCCGATAAACATATGATTTAAAGTTCGTTCATCAAATCTCCTAACATAGAATGTTACTTGTATATATTATATCCATCTTTAAAATAAAAGAATATTTTATGGTTTAAATTTTATGTATGCAAAGAATTTTTACTCTGCTTTGTCGTATGAGAAAAAAATTAAAATTTATACATGCAATTTTCACATATGCAACAAAACAAACACATGTGTTTATCTATGTATTTGGATGTAGAAAATGTGTGGTATGTTTTTGCTTGAAGCTGTACATTGGAATTTTCTTTTAATTAACTTTGGCATGCAAATCTTGCCACAAACAAAATTTATGAAACGTGTTTAAAATTGAAATATTTTCTTGTAAATTATGTGCGCAGCAGTTTCAATGTCCTGCGGTGTTCAACGACACTGCAAGTCGCTTGCATTTCAAGTTTTTTCAGCCACCAACTGCAACAGCAAAAAGTTTGCCAAGAAATTGAGAAATGGAGACAACTGCTCGAGTCTGGCTTGCCATGTCAGTCGCATCTACAATACGAGTCAAAGTCGGCTCAAAAGCTTGTTTAAGAAATGAAAATATTGCCAAGAAATACGAGCTCCATTATTTAATGGAGATACGCAAAACTTATGACAATTCTTTAAGAAGTTTAAACGGAAATTATGATAAGTTAAAACTTTGTGCTTAGTTTGTCCTACATTTGTTAAGCATTACCCTTTAAGCACACAGCAAATTTGATTTATGTTGTAAATTTACGTAACCTGCGCCAGCAGTTTATTGACCTAAGGCGCATTTCTCACTCGCTGCCTACTGACAGCCATTACACAGTTTACTCTTCTTACCACTCTCCCCTTGCACCACCAGTTTTAATGGCAAAACTTTTTCACTTAACCTTCACTGCTGAATTGATTTCTTTCACTCCTAACGACTTTTGGCTTGAGTAATGACTTTGCATGTGTCTCTCTACTATATGATGAGTTGTGTGTGTGTGTGTGTATAAGAAAGTAACATATGAAGTCTGTTGCTGCACATCTGCTGTTGAACTTGAGGCTAAGCTGGGTGGCTTTATGAACTTCTTGTTAGTTTCGACTTGGTTGTATTTACAGTTTCAAAATTGAAAGTCAAAAGTGTTAGTGACAAATTATTTAATGCGTGTGGCATATTTCATAGTTTACAAACTTGTTAAACACAATATTAACAAGTTGAATAATTTGAAAGATGGGGTCAGTTTTTGGTACAATATGAAAGGGCTAACAAATACTCTGGAAAAAGTTGAGGCAATATTCGTAAAATAAAATTCTGTTCAAGCCAAGCACAATTTAACAGAGCTATTGCCGGTACACAAACACAAATTAAATAAAAAAAAACCTAAACAAAAAGGTAATTAAAATGCTGCTTTGCTGCAAACATTTCAGAGGAACCAACGGCACAAGCTACAAAGCAATGCTTATGTACGATTTGTTTTGTTGTAAAAACATTTGCTTGTTTTACAATATCTAACTAGTTGAATGGGGTTCTGTTAAGCATTACATTGTTTTAACTAGACTGTGAATAACGTTTCCCATAACCCAGGTTGATTAATTTTGAGCTCATTAGGGGCCAGTGTTATGCAAATCATTAAAATTATGTAAGTCGCCTAGGGAGTATTTTGTTACAGTATTGAACTTAATGATGACTTAAGCAGTCTTTCAAATTGCATATTTGGTTAAGATTTAAAACTTAAATTTAATTTAATGCAGAGCTGCGGATAATTGTTGTTTTTTCTTGAGTGCTGTGAAAGTTGCCAGTCATATATAGCACATACATCAATAAACAACAGGCAAGAGCATCATTTACATATACATCCAACATGTCAGAGAGAAGTGTAAGCCGTCAATTGCTTGCCAGGTGCAGCACCATTCATTTTGTTAATAAATTGCCAACGTTACAGGGAAGACGAGATGAAAAAATAGCAGAAGATGGAATGGCAATGAGAGTGCGAAAGGCAAAAGGTAAACAATAATTCAACAGAACTGCAAGCTGTACAAAAAGTAAAAAGCACAACACAAACAGTTAAAGAAGAACAAGAGTCAGCCAGTTCGCATATTAATTAATATTGCGCATACGCAACGTCTGCTCAGTCGCAATAATCCACAGCTTTAAAATCTTTGCATATGAGCTTTATGTACACATATAATGTATTTCTCCAATATACACATATGAACATATATCTTGTTACGCATAAGCCAAACATAGTTTTTTTAAAACCCAACTCTCTCTCCCTTTACCATCTGGGCAGTTGCGACTTGGACAGCGATAAATCTCCAACGCGCTGATTTCCACATGTGCGTCAAACCTTTTGTCCAAATTTAGATTTATTTCATTGTAAATACATATATTTGAGCTGGCAGAAATTTTGACATATTTCAGACAGGCGCAAGACAAATGAGTGTTTAATGCCAATAAATTAAATGAATATCTATGATTTATATTTCAACATACCTAAATATTTTAAACATATTAAATTGAACGCGTTTCTATGCTGACTTTAAAAAGAAATTGAATTCAAAAAAGCGAAATGCAATAATTTAGTTCAAGTCGTTGGTTTTTATTGTTGTCTGCTTTTATCGCTGCACTGTTGTCAGATAAATTCAACAAAAATTTTTATAAAACTGTTTTAGTTATGGCCAGATAATAAATCATTGCAGCAGACACTTTTAGCCACAAATCCAAAAAGAACTCAGTGCAATAAACAAATGTAACTAAACTGCATAACATGTGTGTGTGTGTGTGTGTGTGTGTGTGAGAGTGTTTTTGTGTGTTGTGCAAAAACAAACAAAGTTCGCATAGACATTGCCTCAAGTTGCAACAAAAGCAACAACTAACAAACAACAGCCATACACTCGAAATTCTATGGCTTCATTGTTGACTTTAAATTATGCGTTACGAAATAGTTAGCTATGCATTTTTATGTCTGAGAATACTTGCAGCTTGCGCTTTTAGACATTTAGTTAGCATTTATATGTGCACGACGACTTTCAAGTATTTTAAGGATAAACACAAAAGACATTGAAGCGATTCAGTTGACGTGGCCATATATCTCAATGTTTTTTACCTTCTCAGTCAGCCAAACAATGGAATTAACAAGTAAGAAGGCTCTAGTCGAGATATCCCGACTAGACGATACCCTGATCCCTATACTTTCCGCGTACAGTCAGTGCTTGCAAGTATGTGTGTGTGTGTACGCGCATACAGCATACTGCATACAAAACTTCAATGTCCCATATCTCCGGTGTTTATTATCCGATTTCGATAAAAATTTCACAGATTGTCATTATTTTGTTTTATAATTCAAATTGCATCTCAAAGTTTTCAAAATTCAAGATTTTGTTGTTATCGATCCCATGTGTATATCGGAAACGGGAAGAGTTATCGAAAATCGAAAACAAACTTGTACTGCCTAGGAATTAGGCGAGCTTATGTTCCAAATCTGGAGTCTCTAGCTCTTATAGTCTCTGAGATCCGTTGGCTCATACATACAGACGGACAGACGGACGGACAGACGGACATGGCTATATCGACTCGACTTTTGATGCTGATCAAGAATATATATACTTTATAGGGTCGGAGATGCTTCCTTCTACCTGTTACATACTTTTGCACAACTTCATTATACCCTTTTTCCCCATTTTTAATGGGATCAGGGTATAAAAACATGTTTTGTCTTCACGGAAATCGTGTCTGAGACACAGCAGGATTTAGATTCAATTAAAGTGTCAGCGGGACAGCCACAAGATAATTCCCGTGACTCCGCCTCATACGACACGAACAATATTTGTCATGCCGAAAGCGGGCATTAAATTCGAATTAGCAGAGAGGTGTCAACAAAAGAACAGCGTGTAAAATACCTGCACTACCTTTCCTCCTTCCTAAGTCAATGATTATGCTAAACACTTAACGAATTATTCTGTTTTAAATGCTACGAAGATTTATCGCTATCGACGTTATCATTTTTCATGCCCCCAAATATGCAAAAGTAGAGAGTGAGGCAAAGGCATGAGCAAACTGCCTGGTGGACTAGCTGTCAACGGAAACAGAGCCAAAAACCGCAAAGGACACGCGAAGTTGGAACTAAGTAAGCAGGCTATTGGGTCTGTTAAGGGGGAAACAACAGAAGTGAAAATTTGAAATGCGCGAACAGTTTGCAGATGGCGACCGCAACCGTCTGTCAACAGGGGACATGACCTGGAAGTGGACAAGGACTTGAAGTTGAGCTGGAGATGGACACCTGTGGCTTTTGCCAGGCAATAAATCAATTCGCCTGACGTCTTGACAGTTAATTTAAATTTCTGGAGTCTCAACTTGAACCAGAACTGGCTTATTATATGTCGAGCTGCTGTATTTGTCGACGGAATCAATCTGTCAATTGATGAATTGTGTTGAAATCAATATATTGAAATCACTGAGAAACTAAACTATCCAACAAAGTCGGTAAAATTAAAAAATCTTAAAGGTTACACGTCTTTCATGTGCATTCAAATGATCCAAAATCTATTCCGAATTCATCCACAAATATTCGCCTTTTAAAGTTTTCAGTTGAGCAGATTAAATGCCCTTGGTAGGCAACCTTAACGCTGTCAATTTCAATGACCATCGACTAAAGTTTCTGTCAGACTTGTGTGTGTGTGTGGGTGTGTTTTGTATCATCTTTTTCGAGTTGAATCCTGGTAAACCTAACAAATCATTTACCTGGGCCAAAATCAATCAAAGTGATTCAAGTCTTGAAATAAATTACAAAATCCTGCTTTGTGGATGTTTATCTACTTGTCCGCTCCACTTGTTGAAATAATAAACGTGCTTTTCAATTAAAATTTCAGTTTATTTTCACTACGAATAAAGAGTTTGAGTTGTGAGTACATCAGCATCAATATTGAAGAGTGCCCAATGACTGCCAAAAACAGACACCATTCATGGGCAGACGACGTCTGGTTACTGAAGTGCGTACTTTGGCATTAGCCTACGCCGATTTATGATGCCACTCTAGAGCACTCGATGGCAGTTGAGAGACCACGGCATTGGGATTGCCTGCTGTCTGAAACATGGTCATAATCATGCAATTGTTTGCAACCTCACCTCAGTATAGAAGGGAATTCAATTCAGCTGGTCTTTTGTATGGAAATGAAGTAGAACCCCTTCTGCTTTAGGGTTGTCTTCTGCCCGGCTTAATATGACCTCATATTTGGGCTCATTACTTTGGGTTGAATCCTCCATGAATGGAAATCCATAGGAGAAGATTTGTCGTCTGCTTGCAATTGACATTTATCGCTGTCGGGTACTCACTAGACTCGGTATTGTCTGCGACTGTCGCCCACTTTGGTATCTTTTGAACAAGTTAACAACGAATTAACACGTTCAGCGGAAATGACAACAGCAACAACGATGGCAGACAACCAACATGCCATTTCCAATTGAGGTTAAAGCGTTTAAAATGCCGTAATTCATTTGCATTCAAAATTAATCACTCTTTCAGACGTTTTGTTCATTATTTTTTGGGTGGGATTACCCTTGTCAAATTAATAGAATTGCAGGTGTAGTTAACGTCAACTTAAGGGTCAGATAAATACATAACAGACAAGTACATATTCCGTTCAGTCTTCGGTTTCTTATCAACAACATTCTCTGTCCTAACTGTCCTGATTTTAAAGCTTTATTTAAAGCTGCTCTCAACTTTTGACAATGCTGGCTGCTTTTGATTTATGCAAACGGGAAACTTAAATTCCCACTTAAAGGTCACTCGCTACTTAGTCATAAACATGTATCATTCTGCTCATCAGTCATCTACATCCCACTTTACCTCGAAATAATTCACATGTGTGTTTGCCAGTGGGCTTAAGAAAACTCAAGCACTTCTACCATAAGTCCAGTTGCGTTCCAACCTCGATCTCAACAATTTTTGAATAACTAATGAAGGTGCCAGAATAACAACAACTAAAACAAAAACACTACTGCTAAAGCAACAACAACAACTGCAACTGAGACTACAAGAGGGTTAAACATTGTGTTGAGACTCGAGTGCCCGGCCTGAATATGAAATTTGGATTTTCATCCGACTGTCGACATTCATCTTGCAAACTGTCTGTCCAATTGGTTGGCATTAGGCAGGCTGTCCATCTGTCTGTCTGTCCTTTTGTGCAGGACTTGTGCGTCATTGTCAAAATATTAACAGCTGGCACATTCCAAGTCTATTCTGCTCATGTGAGAGCTTAAGCCCTGCCCTGAATGCAAGAAAAGTAGTGGGGTGATGATGAAAAATATGAATTTAAGTATTTTGAAATTTATTTTAGCAAATAAATTTGAATGGAATGTGGGTCAAGGCGGGCAAAATAAATCCCTTTTTGATTCGAACTCATTTTCGCCTGCAAACTGTTAGAATATATATATTTCATTCATATATGTATATTTGCAGCTGTCTGAAGTTCATAAATTTAAAAATCAATTCAGAAAAGAATTCTAAGTATTTAAACCTTACAAATGTTAATCTGCTTGAGTAAACACTTTAAGCCTACATTTATAAATCACTTCTTATGAAACTGGAGAACTGATTGGCAAATGCACCTTCATCTATTATCAACAATTTTATGCTTAGTGCAGAGAGACAAAGAAGTGGAAACAATGCTGAAAACTCTAATACGTCTCCATTTCCACATCGCCAACTCTGCTTTAAATACAACAACTCACCCGTCAGATGCAGAATGCAGTGTGAATCGAAGGTATTGAAGTATCGATTTCCATGGGAGCATTGGGTGCAAATAGAGACAGAGACCAGATAGATAAAGGAGACATTTACTTGTGTCGTTTGCTTCATGTGGGAAAAATCTAAATATATTTGCTTTTCAGTAAATTAAAAACAAACAGCGAATTCAAATATTAATGTTGTGTAACGCGATATCCAAAGGGGGCTTCAATTCCATCATTGTGGACAAGTGGAGCTCTGATTCGTAGTTCGTTTCTGATTGTTGACTGACATTGAGTAAACAGCGCCATTTAGAAAAATCAGTGTGATGTACGCTGTATTTGCCTATCACTCGTACAGAACAACAATGATAAAAAAATTGTCATTTAGTCACTTGCAAATGAAGATTTATCGTTATTTTTTTGCCTACTCTTTGCCATTCAACTCTGCATGAAATGTCGCTATGGCAATGCCCAAAATAACTCAAAATAGAGTCGTTTCCATCTACATCTGCATCAATGTGTGCGTGGTCTAAGCTTTTTTCCTATCCTCGTTAGTCTGACAAGGCACAAAAACCTTTTTTGGTATTCAAATGTTATTTTTGGAGCAACTTTGTGGAATTTTTTGCCGGTGGCCCAGCAATGTGAAGGAAAACGTGTGAAAAGCGGAAGTGTTTTGTTTCCAGTTGTTGTTGTTGACACCGAAATCCTTAGAAAACGCTTTAAGCGACCACAGGAACGAAACGCCTTGAAACTTTTAACTAAATTGTTTGGTTTTTATTGCCGAATTGAAACCGGAAAGGGATTCGTGTTTGTTTTGGTGTGCTTGCCAAACACATACTGAATATCCTCAAAGGGTTAAACAGAAAAACAACTTAAGCGGGAAATATTCAAGTTGATGTGCCCTTTCGCTGCATAACATAACATTTGAGTGTTTTAATCGTGTAAAAAGGTCTTTAAGTAGGCGTGACAATGTCAATATGCGAAATTCAAATATAACTATGTTGTTAGTAATATTGTAATGACCATCTTGTTAAAAGGTTCCTGCATCTGTGTAGGTTGTGTGTTCTAATGATTGCATCAGCAAGGTGTAAATCAGAGTGTGTGATGTTGTTGTGTTGAGCGTTACTACCATATGCAAGATTCAAGAACAAAACAAATACCTATTTCGAATGTGTAGTTTGATGTAGTTCGAGGTGTCGGCCTCAGTTTACCCTGAATGATTTCGATTAGTGAATAAGAGAGGGAGAGAGACTTCTGCTGCCGCAGGTGCAATTAAATGTTAATCGATTGGGTTTGGCAATTGAGAGTGGAGAGGAGTCAAGTGCTCAGCATACATGCAAGTGTGTGTGTTTGAGAGAGTTTGCATAATCAACTGCAGCCTAGCGATGACGAAGATAGCAAGGATGATGGTGGCTATGACCTTTTGGCTTGAGTTTGGTTTGTGGTTTGCAAAATTTTCAGTTGCCTTACATTAAGTTGTATATTATGTGGAGTGAGAGTTTCTTTGTAGGTTTGTCAGATGCGTAATTAATTGTAAATAGTTGTTCATATGTCACTTGCAATTTATTTGTTTGACAAACTCAATGTGAATGACCCCTAGACAGATATTTGTGATAGACGAGTAAAGTCTTAAATGACATTTATAACACCTTATGTGTGTTTAATCTATTTACTTGATATTGTGTATACGCCGCATAATCTCTGCTACTTATAGTTGCCACTTTAGATCAGTTTGATCTTATTTATATTTGCATGTCAAACGCGTGGATTCCTCCCCCAGTCTCTGCGTCTCTCGCTCGAACGCATTATTTATGACTTGTACGTTTTACGTGTTATTTTATAAACATTTTTCAAAATATGCTGCCCTCTCGGTCCTTGGTCGTTGCTCGTCAGAAAGGAAAGTTGCTTGCGGAGCCTGCAACTGCTTGCCGACATCATAAAAAAGGAATTCTACGCGCCGGCGCCTTTATGTTTTATTTATGAGCCCAAGCACGCCCACAAAAAGTTAACATGGAGCCCACAATGCGTGCCGCGTTTTAATGTTGTGACCAGAAGTTGGGAGACGGGGTGGAAATGTCTGACGAGCAGGTTGTGCAGGAAGATGGTAACTTTTATAGAGGTAATTATTGTCTGGGGGAGTAAGTTGAAGGCTAACATATGATATGAAATGTATTTGCAATCGATTTTCTTATATGCAGATTAAACATTATCTGGAGTCCAGCTCTCATAAATATCCAGCAAAGGGTCAAAGGTTGAGTGCATTTACAGTTACCCAGCAGCCCTTGAGTCATTTTACTTGTGAGTCCCACCAGAACCAAGAGCTGAGAACTGCTTATGGAAGCCACAAATCGCCGTTTAAATATTAATACATCAATCCACTTAATATGCGAGTTTACAGCCACGAATGATGCAATAAATATAAAAAAGGGAAAAGCCAGACAGAGATGACGAGCATATGTTGAAGATACTCGTACATAGAGGACTCTTCAGTTTACGATGTGTTTTGTTGGCGATATGATATGATATGATGATAGGATATCATAAACGAGTACACAAGAAATATCCATTAAAGTTACAGCCCAGGCTTGTTGGCCTGCTCATTCTTGTTCTTGTTGTTGCCTTTTTCAATCTGGCCACAAAGCAAACAAGATTCTTATGATGTAAGACAAAACAAATTTAAGTATAAGCGCGCACTTCCGCACAGCCTCTCCTTGGAGATGTGGCACAAAGGAAGTGCTTGGCTTGTTTATTTCTAGAACTTGTAATGCAAACAAAACTTGTATTTCCGATAAAGCCACTGCTACAAACACAATAACAGCGAAGGGTAAAAAGATTTAGATAAAAGCAAAGTAAAATAAAATATCCTTCTCACATGTTTTATGGCAAAATATATAAGAAAAATATGTTATTCACAATATCGTTTTCAAGAAGCTGTCCAATTGTTTTGTTTAAAAAGCTTGGATAAGCCTATTCATATAAGATTAATCTTTTAAAAATACTTCAAATTTATTTGTAATTTTTTTTTCATTTAAGTTTTGTTTTGCTTATTTTATTTTTTTTGGTTGCCAGTCAAGCTCTCTGTTACAAATTTTATGCGCAGGCGCAAAGTTCAAAAGAGCGAATGAAACTCTTATACGCGAATTTCTCGCAAAATTGAACGAAATCCGAGGAAAGCAGTTGCCGAAGTCCGCAAAGCTGAGAAGAGTTTTCTGCAACGTGCAACGAGTTCAGTTGATTTTGGGCAACCAAATAAATTGGTTTACAGCAAAGCTTCAATATTTTTTATTTTTCAAAAATTTTATTATGTTTTGTAGACTATGCATTATTTCGTTAAGTAATTAAAATTTTATAATAGCAATTAATTATATTAATTGCTTTTGGCATTGTTGGCCACTAAACTTGGTTCTGAGCATTTTGATTGCTTGATTTTCTGTGGCACTGCTGCGAATTTTCAGCATAAAATGTGGTTTTTATTGCACGCCATTGCCTGAGCAAATGTTCTGTGTTCTCTGTATCCATCGTCTTGGCATTCATTAAAAATTGAGCATGGCTTTCGCAGGCTTCCAAGCTTCCATGGTACGACTGCGAGTCTGGTTACCTGGCCTGCTTCTTGGCAACCTGCCTGACTGTCTGCCTGAAAGCCCGCCTGCCTGCTTGGTTGGCATTTTCATCTCGAGTTGCAGAGCGACATGGCTCGTCGCTAAAATATGCTGGCCATTATTTATGTTAAATGTATGCAACATTTTTCAGCTGACGTTGCAGCCTGCTTGCTTTCTGACTGTGAGCTGCTGTTGCTGCTGCTGCATTACGCATACGCCCAGTGCAACCGCAAAAGTTTAGCTTGCTTCTTATAGATATTATAGATAGACACAGAAGTGGTCGTTATGCAGCTAAAAGTAAGCTGCTTCCTCTTAAGTGTTAGTTAACATTGCTGGACTGCAGTCTGTGTGCTGCCACTTAAAGTTGGGCCCCCCTTTAACTTCTATTGTGGACTACAAAAATTCAAATTTTGTGCGCTGCCATCTTCATAACAGTACAACAGCCGCCCATCCTTCTTGGCTGTCAGGCTAGCTGGATGCCTGGCTGGCTGCCTTTGCTACTTCTGCTTGTGGCCATAATTTACTCAACTGTTGTCTCAGTTGCACGAAAACTGAATTTAATGCATTTGCCAGGCACTTTTCAAGCCCGCAACTTGACTGCTTCCTATTTTTCTTTTTTTATGCCCAACTGACAAACAATTCCATTTCCATTCCGCTGGCATTTCGGGTGCTGTCTGGCAAAGGACGATGACAACAATGACAACGACAGAGTCTTGAGTCGAAGGAAACCGCAATGTAAATGACATCCATCGCGTAATACTCGCATTTTTAGCTACCTTTTGAATAATTTACATTGTACTTGGCCGTTGTCTGGAGATTTGGCATCTTTGTGATAGTATTTTGCCTTTCAACTTGCAACAGTCGTCTGTCTGGCTTCTAAAGAACTGTCTTTCTCTGCAAAGGTACTTTAGTACGCAGCATGGCGCAAATAAAAGTTAATTGCAATTCATGCACTTTACAACATTGATTCACATAATCCCGAGCTCAATTGCAGCTACTCTCGTTCGCTCGCTCGCGTAAGTGCCACATAACGGGGCAGCACTAACTCATTTTAGGTATCCATATTGTTTGTTGTGTGTGTGTGTTTTTCCGCTGCTACAACACAATAATACAAGGCCTGTTAATAATTTGTTATTTCAAGCTAATTACCTTCAGTCAACTGACAACATCAGCCGCACACGCCACATGCCACATCATGCCACCACTTGCCGCATTCTTTCTTGTTTATTTTCGTTTTATTAAAATTATGCTTCACTTTTGGTGGGGGGAGAGTCGGTGACAGGCTTGTGTCCCTGATTAAAATGACATTAGCACAGCAAAAGGATCGGATTGCATCGATTTTGTTGCGGGCGTTTGTTAAACGAATCAATTTGATGTATATGCAGCGATTTGTTTTTATGTGTCACAAAATGCCGCTTGAATTGAATAAATTATGAAAGGGTGCTCGCTTTTGTATCTGTGTTTGAGTATTGTTTGTGTAAGTGTTAGTTTTGTGCTGGACGAACGCGTTTTCAATTGTTTTATAATTGACAGTTGATCAGAAGGATTAGTTCGCTTATATGTACAAAAATATAGGTCGATATTCAGGCAAGTTTAGGCTTTACAATCGTAAAATTTGTTAAAAATCAAATTAAATTCAATATGCTATTACAGTTTCTTATTAAACAGCATTGTTGCTATATGCTCTTTATAATGCTACAATAAAGAAACACAACAATCAAATGAAAAAAAAAAATCTCGACTCTTTCAATTGCATTAAAGAAACTTCCGCACTTAAGTAAATAATTAAATATTAAATAAACAAGTAAGAAGGCTCTAGTCGAGATATCCCGACTAGACGATACCCTGATCCCTATACTTTCCGCGTACAGTCAGTGCTTGCAAGTGTATGTGTGTGGGTGTGTACGCGCATACAGCATAGTGCATACAAAACTTCAATGTCCCATATCTCCGGTGTTTATTATCCAATTTCAATAAAAATTTCACAGATTGTCTTTATTTTGTTTTATTATTCAAATTGCATCTCAAAGTTTTCCAAATTCAAGATTTTGTTGTTATCGATCCCATGTGTATATCGGAAACGGGAAGAGTTATCGAAAATCGAAAACAAACTTGTACTGCCTAGGGATTAGGCGAGCTTAAGTTCCAAATCTGGAGTCTCTAGCTCTTATAGTCTCTGAGATCGACGCGTTCATACATACGGACAGACAGACAGACAGACGGACAGACGGACAGACGGACAGACGGACAGACGGACATGGCTATATCGACTCGGCTTTCGATACTGATCAAGAATATATATACTTTATAGGGTCGGAGATGCTTCCTTCTACCTGTTACATACTTTTGCACAACTTCATTATACCCTTTTTTCCCATTTTTAATGGGATCAGGGTATAAAAAGGAAAAGGCTCTAGTCGATGAATAGCGACTAGAAGATACTCAGAACTTTATACTTAACGGGCACAGTCATTCATAGTCATTCTAAATACTTGACTGCAATTTAATGTTCCATGTCCCTGTTGTTTCTTAACTGATTTCTATAAAAAATTCACAGATTTTCATTATTTCGTCTATAATTTCGAACGCTGATGCTGATCAAGAGTATAATATATATATAATTTAAGGGAGATTTTTACTTCTGTCTGTTACATACTTTTGCATATAACCAATATAACTTTTTTACCCATTTTCAATGCGTTCAGGGTATAAAAACAGCCACCACATTCCGATACTTCCTGTTGCTGCTGCTCTTTTCTGCTACTTTTTTTTTTTGGTTTATTTAATTTTTAATGAAGCTGTAAGGCGGACTTTAGTTGCCATCCACACACTCACACACACTTGCATACACACACAATGGTTACTTATATAAATGCATAAATTGTGCTTAAAAATTGTTTTGAACTTGGCTGTGGAAAATTGAGCTTCACTTCGTTTTTGGCAACTGTCTCGTCACATTTTGTAGCATTTCATAAATGGAAAATCATACGAATTATGGCATGGTCCTGCGACATTTGCATATTTTTCATGTGGTCTGTCTGCCTGTCCGTGTGCATATGTGTGTGTGTGTCTGTTTGAATTTTTTCCTGATGTTGCTTTATGATGATTCAAGTTGTCCTTATTGCCAATCTATATGCAAGCCCCAGTCATGTGCTCGTCTAGGTCCTGACGGCTGCCAGTTTCCCCTTTTATACAAATGAACATATATAAATTCCTTTTACATATGTATGTGTGTATTTTCTTCTATTTTTTTTTTTTTGCCTGTTAACCGTTTGGTATGCGTTTTGACTTTTAGTGCTTTTTATATATTTTGATAAAGTGTTGCCAATTTAACCGGCAGCCATTTTGCTGGAACACAGACAGAGACAGAGAGAGCAATCGCATAGACATCGGAAATAAAGCAGCAGCCTTTCTGTTTGATTGCCTTGCTGCATGAACGACGAGGAAGCGTGAGAGCAAGGGTTGCCATTTATGGGTTTTATTTAAGTTGAATGTCTGCGCCAGAAGAAGAAGCAGCAAATAGACCCCAACGCCATTTATTTTATTGTATTTTCATTAAATGTCTGGCAATGGCTCTTTTTGCGGCTTTAAAATAAGTCGAAGAAGGAGCACGAAATATAATCAGCAACTGATAATGTGCTAAAAGTACATATATATATAAATATTATATATATTGACTGATTGAAGCGTATAAGAACTGATGAACTGACCCAACTCAATAAATCCATAATATAAAAGCACTTAACGCAGAGCAAAGCAAAGCCAAGCCAAGTTCGTGGAAATGCAAACAAAACTCTTAAAGGCGCACTTAACTAACTTAATACAAACGGAGCTTAGCTTAACTAGAACTAAGTTTTGGTGTTTTATCAGTCGTGAAATTAAAATAAACACAATGAACAAGTGAAAACATTAGCAGTGTTTGAGAAATGGAAAATACTTAAGGATAGCAAACTTTTAGACAGGTGTAATTATGGGTCGTGGTGTAGGCCGTGTCGATACGATAGCGATTATCTTTCACCGAAGACTTCAATTAAACTTTCGCTTGAGCGCCATTAAATGAGCTGTCTCTTTGTCTGGGTGTGGCGGGGTTGATGAAGACAGGAGGAGCAAGCTGAATAGCATTTTTCGAGAGTGACTTTGACCTTTGGCTAATGATCTCTCGTCGCGAAGAGAGGAGGCTCTACAACTTTTTGGCCAAATCAATTTGTCGGCTTTTAATTAAATTCAATTAAACTTTGCCGCTTTGAAGTTCAAATGCGCTAGAGCTGAGCTGCTAAAGCGGAATGTTTAATATTCACTTTAAATGGTAGGGGTAATTACTGCGAGGGAATGAGTAAGGGTTGGAATAGATTCCAATAACGATATGACAAGATTAAGATAAACAACCATACATATTCATAGACATATTTATATTTACAAATTCATTCGGAAGATATTCTACACCACACAATCGGTTATTTTTTTACGCTGTAAAGCTGTACAAACAGATCGCTTTGCCGAATGCTCAATTTGTATTGCACAAACACGCGCAAAACCATTGCACAAACAGCAAACGAAACGTGGCATTTGCATTTCTCTGTTGTGGAGTATGGGAACTGCCCCTTAACAATTGTAACACAGTTCGCCCTTAGACTATAACTGAAGAGGGAAACGTTGTGGAGAATCTGTTCCCTCTCTCTTTCTTTGCGTAGTAACGGTCGCCATTGGCGGAAATTGGAAATTTCACACTTGATGATGGTTTACAAATTGGTCAACAACCGTTGAAACGCAAACAGAAATGAAGCCTGTCAGCTATTAGGGGCATTAGTCGCAGTTGCGCTAACTGCACAAAAGAAAAATCGAATCCCAGCCACGATTTTTAGTTCGGGCTGTTCACAGCTGAAGAAGAAAGGTAGCCTGACATTTTGTGGTTTTTGATTGTACAGACTTTAGCCGCGGGGGCAATGGCAATCAAAAACCATATATACACACACATACACACACATGCTGGACCGAGCCCGATGCCATTGTGTGTGGCAACAACCGCAGCTATTATTGGATTTGATTTCCCAATGTGCTTTGTTATAAAACAAAAACTCCCCCAAAAACTGTCGCAATCCGGATGGTCATTGAAATATGTTGAAAGCTGAATCTGCAGTCTTAACCACTAATTGCAATGACATTTATTTGTTATAACCATCAGTTATGAATTCCATTTGGTAGCCCATCAAACCTTTTGGCCTTCTCTTAGCTTCACAATCAACTATCAAATGTGACACCAAGTAATAATCATATGTAAGAAATTTACATGCTAGCTAAGCTCTAGACAGAATTTGTCTCAGCTTTTGTCAATTTATTGCCAACTTAAAGCGCTTGAGTGTCCTTGACAAATGCGTTAGTCAAGCGAATTTATGCACTGAGATTTTCGCATAAAATTGATTTATCACATTAGCCACACACGCACAGTTCAGACAGAGTCAGACACAGACAATTGTATCCTTTTTTTCCATTTACAACATTTGTTGGAGCACTTTTTCCATTTTATTGCTCGCTTCATCAATTGCTGCTCCAATGTCCTTTTGAATATAAATGGACATGCGCTGCGAGTGGTCCCGTCTGTCCTGGTATTCTCAATTGCATATCTTCTTCAAGGGCCAGGCCATAAACTTCCACTTATGCCCAACCGGCTGGCGTTGAGTCTGGGGCCAGCTCATCCAGTCCAGCCAGGATTCTTCGTCTGGTTAACCGCATCCGCCAACAATGGGATAAAAACAACTCTGTCTCCGAATATTCTCTTTTTTGTTCTTGCTGTTGTATATAAATATTTATAGGCATTAAAAATGCGATATAGGCGAAGACTTTAACTTTCTCTTTAAGTCTAGGTTTGTAGCCTAATTTACTTAAAATACAAATCCAGGCAACTCAACTCAACATCGAGCTAGCTAATGCAAATTATTTTTCAATTTTGTTTCAATACAACTTTTAAATTCAATTTAAGCCGAGCATGAGGACAAGTGAGAGAGAGAGAGAGAGAGAGAGAGAGAGACGCTGAAAGAGAAGCACACACACACTCACATGATGGGCTTTAAGTTAATCTGATTGTAATGCGATACACTTTACAGTCTAGAGATACAAATCAGCACCCACATAAGCAGAGAAACCAACAGAGGAACTTCTACACAGCCCAAAAGCACAGCTGTTGCTTCGCTTTTATTGTTGTTGTTGTTGATGTTGTTTATGTGTATAAGAGAGAGAAAAGGTCAAGGGGAGGTAGAGGCTGAAAGATGGTGATGGAGAGAGAGACTACTGGTATGTTGTGGCATACGCGCGTACAAATCAAATAAATTATCTGAGGATTTACAGTAATAAAGTAGTGGATAAACCAACAAAAGTGGGCAAAAGTGTGGCCAGTGGCACGTGGCTGAATACGTGGTTTTAGATCTTCGGTTAAGCGCTTTCTAGAGAAGTGGCAATTTGCGAATGCGTTCTATTCGAGCTTTGTTTTAAGTTGTACAGTTTGCCATAATCAAATTTAGTTGTTGTTAGTTATTTATTATGAAATTAAGTTTTAGTCAAAAGGTCAAATCGTTATTAAAAGACTTTGATGGAAAAACTTTAAGATCGGTAAAGTTTCAAAGAAGTTTTGGCTTACTTTAATAGTTCCTCCTGAGCATAAAAATACATCAATTTACTTTAGAAAACTTACATTTTCTACATACTTCCAGGAAGCCACATCAAATTGAAACAAATATTTTTTTTAACAATTTTTAAGTTGAAAAAAAAATTAACTATTTCACAATGCAGCAAACATTTTTAGATTTTGCCGTAATGCTCATGCATACGAAAAACTTATTCAGCATTTTCCTGTCGTTCACGTTGATAAGACAAATGAACTAAACGACAAGCGAGCCGTGAAAAAAATACCCGAAAAAAATAGCAAGCACAAATAAAATGGAAAAACTCATCTTCATTCTGTACGACTTAATGACAATGACCGTCAATTGGAGCAACGTATCTACGAGTGGCAGGCAAATGTCGCTTCTTGTTCTTCCGCTTCGTTACACTCCACACTCTCGTTGTATTCGTGTCTGACTTCATGTCTTTATCTTTGTCGCCGTTAACGCCGCTTAAAGTCAAGTACAGCTACTCAGGCTTTCAACAACAACAACAACAACAGGCAGACGACACACACGCTTACAAAAGGACAGAAATGTAAACGCCGTAATGGAGATTGTGTAGGAAAATAACCGCGCTGCGTCAACAGTATTTATTTTATTGACATTTGTATGCCTCCCTCCCCTTAACCTAACCTCCTACCGAAAACCTTAAGCGAACTAAAACAGCAGACAATGAAAAGCTATTTTGGGAGCAAAGTGTTTGTGTGTTTGAGAAACCAAAACCTGCGACACCAGCAGCAGCAACAGCAACAGCAACTGAGCATCAACGCCATGAAATGGTAGCGCAACAATCAGGACCAACATCAACTCTAACCTTCAGACCCTTCACTGCCCGTCAGACATCCCTCTTACCAGCTACCCAGCTACCCAGCTTCACTTGCGGCACGTTTTTTGTGAAACGCGTAAAAGTTTACGAGGCATCCTGTGGCAGCGTTGGCAGCATAAAGTGATTTGCTTTCCGTTACCACCGCTTTTGTTTGGCTATCAAAAAGTTTTCAAGTTGCATTAGAAAAGTTGATGCGAAAGTCCATCAAATCTATGCCCCGTTTCAATTGTTGAGCGCGCGTTTCCCTTGTGACCATAGCAAGTAAAAGATTAACACAAACTAATGTTATAACAGCAAACTTGTCAAAGTGACTACTACAAATGGAGCTGCTGCCCAAATACAATAAACAACAGTAGCTGGAACTGGAGCATCTGCTGCCCATCTGAAGATTAAGACACAAGTCTTGGACTTGGCTACTTGTAGCTTGAGGCCGCCCTCAGTTTCAACCCAGTTCAACTGTGGCGCATTGACGTGCAGCCTGGCATCGGAAATGAATGGCATTTGTTACTGACACGAGTTTTGGTTGGTCACAACTGGCGCTTTTCTTTCTCTGTTGCACGCCCCACGACTTGCTTTTGAACTCCAGGGAGGCACAGGCTCAGCTTCACTGGGATTTGGACCGAGCTGTAGGCAAGTGCGTGGGTATGCTTCAAGTGACAGGCATGGGCAAATACAATGTCTTTGCTAATCAATTCCACAATGTTAAACAAAATTAGATAACAGCGACATATAAGTTGAAAGAAAACTGAGCTTGAAACTACAGCAGATAATAAAAGAAAATCATCTTATGAACTTGTTGCATATAAGCTGTAATAGGAATAGTATCTGATACTGAAATAAAATCCTATAAATTTTTATTGAGTTTGTTATTGCACAGTCCTTTGTATGTCTTAAAGCTCTTAGCTTACATACATCTTACTAAACAATCTACATAAACATCCTAGAATATTTAAGGTAATTTGTCAACAAACTTAATTCAATGTAAATCAAATTTGTAACTAATTTTCGTGCAAATATTACTTGCACATATTTAAAGTGACACAAGATCCGAGAAAAAACAACAGAACGCTCTGTGCAAATAGGGACATCAACTTAAGAACATTTACATACAACAAGATTTTGTCGCCCGCAGTGTTGACTGGTCAACTTGCCAACTTGACTTGACCAGGACATTAGGGCCAGGACTTGTGATTTTCTATGTGTGTGTGTGTGGGTGAGTGCAGTGGTATCTGCCTCCTGTACCCATGTATATTTCATGCAATATCCTGTTGAATATTTAAGTTGTGTACACAATTTCCGGAGCAATGAGTTTGACAATGGAATCATTAAGAAAAGATAACTGAACCCGGGCTGCAGGGTACAGATAAGAACGCCTGACTGGACAGCCAACGTAATACAAGCCAAGTCCAGTCGAGCTTAACTTGTGCATGCAATTCAACCCGTAAATCTGACTTTTAAACACACACACAGACATTCACACATTCCCAAATTGCGTAAATGCATTTAGTGAGTGTCTCTGTGGGTGCGAATAAGTCTGCTCTAAGATGATTTGTCTAATGTGAATGGATGTGTGTGTGTGTGTGAGTGTTTGGCTGTGATTGCATTTTTGTTTTCTGTTTTGCCTCTGTGACATTTGTTGGCACATAATTTATCAAGCCAACAGAGACACGCGTCGGCAAAATTGACAATTAAATAGAGCGAGAGAGAGAGCGAGACAGTGAAAGAAAGGAGGAGAGGCGAGAAAACTTGATTAAAATTGACCATAGCAACAATAACGAGGCAGAAAGACAGACTGAAGGGAAGATGAGAGTTTGAATTGTTATTTTTTTTTTTTTTTTAGGAGTGAGGTGCCGCAAAAAAGGATGAGCTGCACGTGCGTCACACGCAGATGCTTGCCAAGTGCTGCACAATAGTCAACCACACACACACACACACACGTACACACACACACACACGTACACACACGCACACACTGTCCATGTCCAAGACTCGTATATACCACGTTAGAAGGCAGTCCAGACAGGCGCGTTCCGCTTGTACGTGACCAACTGGAAAGCTGTCAAAAGTTGTGAAAATTAAAAAATAAAGTCAAACAAATATGCGCAACGGCAAGCATTGTGGCAAGGGAAAACAAGAAAGTCTTAACATAGGCCATCCATAAAATACACTTGGTGGTAAGGTAACGGGGAGCTTCGAGTCTTTAGTACCCCGGACAGAAAATGTTGCTTTAACCTTTTTGAAATTGCTTAAAGAGCTCATCAAGTGGCACTCTTTGGGTATACTGTTGCGGAAGTTTTTTCATTATTTATAACAGGGTTGTTCTTATTTCATAAATGGGAGTTACTGCGTTTATGAATAGCAGCAGGAATTACTAGTCAAAAGGGTCAAAAATCTGCGTCACTAGCAGTGAAGTAACCACTTACTTTAATCCCTGTCAATGAAGTTATTGATGGGATTGTATAACAAAGCCAAAAGCTTACTCTCGTAATACATTGTTCCGGTTGTAGAGTTCCTTTTCTTGTGTCTTGTCAATGTTCTTAAATAACCTTAACTTAAATGACGCTTTGTGGTATTTACGTTAGTGGTCACATAAATGTACAAAATGAGATCATGCTTCCCTCCCATTCAACTTCCCCCCTCCACTACCACATCAAAATGATAGTAAAGTTTTAGCTCGCTTGTTGGGTCACAGTCACATCGATGAGTCCCAGCGGTAACTTGCAGCTGCTGCAATGGCTTTTAACAAATGCCAAAAACGAAGATGCACTGATCCCACTGTGTGTGTGTGTGTGTGTTTGTGACTGTTGCATGTAAGTGCGTGTGTGTTCTGGGGGCAGTCATTTGCCATCAAAGTCCGCTAGCGAACAATGCGCTATGTATGTAATTTTTATGCACAACAAACATGAAATTTCTCTGGGGTGTACTATGTATAACTGACAGATGAGTTTCGACAAATAAAAGCAACAAAATCTATGGCGATGACGGGGCGAAGTGCAACACAAAACAGAAAAAAAAGAATCAACAACAATGACTACATAGTATGCAAAATATATATGTTTGTGTGTATGTAAGCAAGCTGCATGTGGCAACAGAAATTTAACTGCTCGACAAGTTTGGCTGCAATTTGTGGCGTCTGTTTAAAAAATGCTTCACACAAAGTTTCACAATTCCCTGCGGGCTTTATGCCCTTTTGTTGTTGTTGTCATTTATATAAGTTTATTTGGTTTAGAGAACGTTATAATGAAGTTGGCATTGAGGCCAAAGTTGAGTACAGCCAACATAAACGAAATTAGTGTATATGATATTCAAATTGACTTGAAGTTAAATAATGTAAATCATAATAATAATAGTCTTGATTTAAGAACGAAAGTTTGTTATTTATTATTTGGCTGTTTGAACTTAAAAACATCCCTTTGAAGTGTTATTCAACACAAACATACGTGGTTAATTTTTATATTGCATTTTTGCTGACTGTGCCCCAAAGCTAGCAGCACAAATGTGACCCAAAAACTCCTGTCTCGCTGTGGAAGACAAACGCCATGCGATGAGAAAAGCTCACCAAAGTGTTGCACTTACTACATTTAAATGAAATTAAACATATTTCCTGCAGCTGCAAAAAGCGCCACGAATGGCAGCAGGCACAAACAGACAGAGACAGACAGTTGGGTAGACAGACAGTCAGACATCGGCACAGAATTAATTTGTTGAATGCGTCTGGGGACGTTGAAGATTGTGGCGAAGGGCGGGCGAAAGGAGAGCGAGCCACGGTGAATTTGGGCTGCTGCCACGCGAATTTGTAAGATGAAAGTTTTGCGCTTGAAGCTTATCTTAAGTGTGCGCACGCTTTGCACTCAACTATTTTCGCATTGCTACATCAGCGCGCTGTAGGCAAAACTTTGCCGACAAATGTGGTTTCCGCTTGTGATTCACTCTCTTTCTAACTAACTGAATGTGCGTTTGTGTGTGTGTGTGTTGGCTGTAAGTGGCGCCTGTATTCACGTTGTGGCATAATTTTCGCGCTTTTGTGCGCATAATTTAAATGACTTTTGAAAAGTTGCTCAAGTGGTGCCAACGCCAGTTTCAGCTTCAGATTCAACCAAAAAGATGATAACCACCCAAAAAGGTTTCCTCTCCTTCGTCGTCTATCTATCTAGATATGTATGTTATAATTATGATAATGTTATTGCGCCCAAGTGGGTTTAACATGATTGTGGCACAAACTTCTTAACCAAATTGAAGTGCACAGCTTTAAGCACATTGCGTATACGCAATACGTGTGGCCTGTGCCGAACGTGAAACGTTTTGTCGCCCAAAAACTTTGTCTGGCCATCATGAGAACCAACAAATTATGTGCTTTGCTGTTAAAGTGGTGCGTGGTTATTGTGTGTGTTCGGTTCCCTGGCTGCCTGGCGATTTAGTGTGCTGCGTGTCAAGCTTAATTGGGCAACGTCAGCGCGTCAGCTCAAAATCTATGCAAATAACATTAAATTATCAAACAGTTTTTCTTCGCGTCGCAAATATTTAGCATATTTTGTGTTGAATTTTGTTTGCGTGTCTCAAACAATTAGTAACCACACACCCACACATACGTACGCATACACTCTTGTGGTTTTCAGCCGGTTCGTTTATGCAGTTTGTTGTTGTTGCTGTTATTGTTCCGGCTGTTATTGCTGTAAAATAAACGCGCTCATTAACGTTTTGGGGACCTACAAAGCCGCCGGCGGCAAGAGTCAAACGTCAAACCCCACCTAAAAGCCGCCAAAAGCCAAAGCCAAAAGGAATTTGCATAAACGCAACGTTGACGGCGACTGAGCCGCAGCCGTTTGTCGCATGTAATTGAGCGCTGAATTAGATGCAAATTGCTGAATAAAACAACAGTTATTTATGTTCGTTACGTTTGTTTGTTTTCACATTTTGTTCGCAATTTGTTTTTGGTTGTATGCTTTTGGTTTGTTTTTGCTTGGTATCAATCAACCTTAGTTTTTATTATACTTATTTTCGCGTAATTATAACTGCTTACTATTAATCTCAATCTTAAATATAGTTTGTTTTTGTATGTGAATGTGTATTTTTTTGTTATTGTTATTTATGATTTTAATAGTAGTTAGTTTGTTTATTTTACAATAGCTTAGCTTTATAACAGAGCGGCTGCACAACAAACAAAAAATTGTACAAGTTTAATTGAATAATTTTAATGTTGACAAAATCAATTGCCTACTTTTTAGGGCATTTGATCAAAAATCCTATTTATGTATTTTTCTAATAAAATTTAAGCCTTATTGTAACCTTTCTCAATATTGCCGCTCTGTCAACTTAATTTCGCAGCTTAAATAAATTTTCGTTTTGTCAGCTTTACATATATGTATTTATGATTAGGAAAACTTCCGCTGCTTAAGCTTGCAACATTTAGAATACTATTATTGATTTCATATCCCGTCTTTAATCTTAAATACAGGCAACAAACAACATAATTATGTATATAGTATGCATGTATGTATTTGTTTTTATACAACTATTTTCAATATCAATGTGTGTTTTTTCTTTCTTTCATTTTATTAATTGTTTATAGTTAAATCGGCTAAACCCCGAGCACTGCATGATGACCTGTGCACAATTTATAATTTAATATAATTGTATTTTTTTGCAGCTTTTGTTGCTAATATTTAACTGTTACTTTTTATTCTGTATTTTTTTTAATGTAGTATAATTGGTTTTATGTCGGTTTTAATTATTAGTCGCTGTATTATAGCGTTTTATTGGGGCAATAATTATTTATAATTGTTGTTAGCTATTTACATAAAAAGGCAATTCTATTTACAGCTCTTTAAGTTTATTACTCTTTAGTTTTTTATGTGTGTAGAACTCAAACCTGGTATTAACATATATATTTGTTGAGCAAAAAAAAAAACAATAAAGAACCACAAATTTAATTAGTGGTATATTAACAGTAAATTAATCATAGATGATACTGAATGTTTAAAGAACTGCTAGTAAAATTATATGAGAAATATAAATCATAAGCAATAAGTTAAAAGGGAACGATTTTTAGTGTGCATACGCTGACAATATTCGCATAAGTTGCATATCCTGGACAGTGTGTGTGTTGTTGCTGAGAACCGGCGTGTTGCCTTCTGGCTTGCATTTATAATACTTAATTAGCTGTATTGTTCGAGATAATAGCAGAAGCGACAATGCATGCTTGTAATTCAACACGCTCGTGTCCTTATTTGCTCTACAATAACACGAAAGCTGACACAATGAGCACACGAAAACTATAATACCAACAACCGTAATGAAATGCAAAAGGGTAAAAGAAAAAGTAAATCAAATGTAATAAAATAAAAAGGTTTCATTTTGTTGCGCATTGTGCGAGGCAACAACATTGTTGACGATTCATTTATTACTTTGAATATACTCATTTATCTATGCGCTGCAGGGGAGTTATTTTTTACCGTGTCCAGTTCAGTGTGCAGAGTTAAGAGCGGTTAACAACAACAGTTAACTATGTGCCGTGCATCTTGGCCAGCCAATTGCCACGTGCTGCGATGGCTTTTATGCAACACGGGCTTAAATTATTAAAACCATATATACAGTTACGCCAACAACAACAAGCAACACATACACACACTCACACACATGACATATACACAGTAAATTGGCGACACTTTAACCTCGCACTACGAACATCTATCTATATATGCATGTGTGTGTACACAGGAGTACTCTTTGCCTATATAATATATATGTATGCAAATCTGCCATATATCTTCTGGCCTTAATACCATTTTTCTTGCCGTCAGTCGATAGCCATGCTTCTCTGCCTCTGGGCCGCCTTTTGGGTGCACCGTCATTGGTCTGCATGAATTATGACCAATAAATTGGACATGTTAACTGTGTGTCATTGTGTATATTTGTGTGTGTGTGTGCGCGCGCGAGCAGGAGCCTGAGGAGACCGCAGGCCACGCAATTTTGTGCTGAAATTAATTGCGAGTATTTCGCGCAGACAACGTTTTCAGCCGGTTCTCGGCTCGAAAGGTCGTGCCATGGGTGGTATGAGTAATAATATAATTAGCATGTGCATTTATTAAAAATGATGAAAGCGCAGCCAGCACCAGCAAGAGAAAAGCCAGTAAGCAACAATTTGCACCGAATACGAAAAATCAACCCAAAATCGGCCCCGTGAACGCAGCCGGAATATTATTATTGCTTTCCTTTATGTTGTTGATGCTTTTATTGTTGTTGTTGTTGTTGTTGTTATTGCAGTGTTGCAAGGTGCGCGGCAGCAGCAGCGTAATGTCATGTACAAATTAATGACATTTTTAAGGCGTTTTAATGCCTCGACCAAAAATGGGCCACATGGCAACAACTGTAAAACCTTGACGAAACAACTAACAGGAAAATGTGTGAGTGCGTTGTTGGGGGAGGGAGGCGCAGCGCCGGGCTTTTGAGCCGTGGCCGCATTACACAATTTCGAATTTAATAAATTGCAAGTATTTTTTTTTTAACTAAAGAAAGAAGAGTCAGTGAAAAAACGCATTAAAAGAATATTTACACTAAAAAACAGCGCAATTAAATGATAAAAGAGCAACTTTTAGACATTTGAACACAAAATAACCGCATTTGCTTAATTGCCAGGATAAGCAAATGTGCAGTAATTAATGATGACCCTTAATAGATTTAGAGCAACGGTTTGCATAGCATGACTTTATGACGAAAAAAACCTAAAATGGAAATCAAAATTAAAACAAAGTAAAATGGAAATCAAAATTAAAACAAAGTAAAGTAAAACTTAAAAAAATATCATATGTACTAGTTCAATCATATGTATACGTTTGAGATATGGCAAATTCTGTAAGTTATTTATGAGATATGCAATTTTATAAACGTTAAACTCTTTATTATCCAAATGGGTTTATAGCGTATTCAATCCCATGACGAATTCATATTCCATTCATACAGCAGTTGGCTACAGTTAAATATTAAGGTAAGTCTAGGATAATACTGAAAGGAAAAGTTTTGCTTTTAGCTGAACAATTTTGCTTGCGTGTATTTATAGTTCTAAAAACAAAATTTTAAGCCCTATCAGAAAGATGAGTTCTAAACTGGCACACAAACAAAAACACAAAAGCTCAACAATTTAATACTAAACTTGTTATGGTACATAAACTATATATGTTTGCATTTAATATAAACATGTGTGTATGTATATTTGTGTATGGTACAAATAAGTTGTTTTTTTACTATGTACGCATGTGAGATGTGTTTGTGTCTTTTTGTTTTAAGTTTACTTATATATACTTTTCCATATTGTACATAGAATGAGCATTTATTGTGGTTTGCTGCTGCAATAATGACAAAAATTTATACTTTTCCATTGTTCATTGTCGGTTTCTCATTTTACACATTTTTAAATATCTTGACGATAAACAAACTCAATTTAATGTGAGTCATTTCATATAATTTAAGTGTAGTTTATAAACATTATTTTTATTATTATGTTTGTTTTGAGTTTTTAGTTTGCTTCGGCTGTGAAATGAATACACCTAAAAGCTACCCAAATATAACCCCCCTGTGTGAACCCCTTTGGCTGCATTTTACAAATGCCTTGACTTTGTATTATCGTATTGAGTAACTAAGTTATTGATTTCAAAGCGCAGCGTAGAGCAGCACTAATCCTGTGCCAAGACAACTCAGCCTTTGCAACGCTCCAGCTACCGATTGACAAAACAAATGCAGCACAAAATGGATACAAAAATATTCATATATGACAAATGAAGTATTTATGATTCGGAAATTATCAAATTAGACACTTACCACTTGAGTCCTCATTCGGTGGACGTTCTGTGTAGAACATGCTCTTGCCTATCGCCAAGGAGTTCTTACTGCTGCCGCTTAACGCTGATAGACTATTGCCAGCGGCGCCTCCACCGGGCAGCAAGGATGTCTGCATCGATGAGGATGAGGCCGCGGAGGAGCCAGAACCCGGTGATAATGCTGTGCCACCCGCATACAAATCGTTTTTCATGGCATGCACATCCGTTTGTAGCGATTTTGTTGTATCGTTCCGTAAGGATGGTATAATATTGCCTACAGAATGGGTTAAGAAAACTAATATTAGCACGCTTGACTTGTTTATATCACTAACACTAGTACAATAGCTAATAACTCAATAACAAGAAAACTTGCCCCAACTTGTGTAACCTTTGCTGACATGGTTTTCAAGTTAAATTGTGTGGAAATCTTGTGGCAGCCACTTGCCTGCGATACAAAAATTTACCACACGGCAAACACACACACAATAACAACAAGCACAGACACAGATACATGCATATATAGATATAAAACATCCTTTGTTGCTGTGGCAGGATTACGTTCCATTGCAAGCGGCAGTCGTCGTCGCCGCGCCAGTCACTTTAAATAAAATATGTTTGGTCCTTTTTCTAGAGTTGTCGCTGTTGTTGTTGTGATTGTTGTTGTTGCTGTTGCTGGCACCGCCGGCAGTGTTTCAAATGTGTTTCCAACCTAATGCCCCCGAAAATCCCTAGCAGCATAATCCGCAGCATATTGCTTTGCCCTGGACTTGCAGCCGCCGGAACATACATACACACACAACTTGGAAAGTGTGTGTACTTTTCTGCTCGACTTGAGTTGCCAAAAGCCTCTCCATTCCACTCCACCCCTTACCGCTACCTTTTCACGTTGAAATAGTCAAAAGTGCTTTGCTTTACTTTATCTCTTTATAGTGGGCGCGGCAAGCCCCCCAGCTCTGTGTGTGTGGGGGCTCTGTCTGGCTTAGCTGCTACTTTCGCAGTTTTGTTTGTGGCTCGCCGTATCCTGTATCCTTCTCAGGGTCTGTGTGAGTGAGTGTAAGCGTCGGTTTGCCGGTGTGACTTTCACAGTTTATGCAACGCTCGTCGCACAACGGGATGTGTTAAGCACAAAAGCGAGCATCATTCGACCCACTCTACTTTCATTGAATAACCCACCATCACGTCCCACCCCTTGACAATAACATATCAGCAACGTCTGATACTATACTTACTCTCCCTGGACTCGACGGTGGTGTGCGTTACTTGTTTGGATGGTGTTGATGGCAAAGGTATTTCTGTAAAACAAAATGGAATCGAATAACGGCGCATAATTAATTATGGTGAAAATCAACGAAATGAGTTTTTTATTTCACACACACTCTCTATGTGTGTATGTGTGTTTAAGTGCTCAATATACGTATGAATGTGTGCCAGCTTTGAGCTGTGGTTTTATGTGTCAAGTGTTGGCAGTGGAAAGGTCAAAAACAGCTTTGCCTTCTTCACACACATTCAAACCCAGTGGTTTAAGTTGCAGAGGTCAGTTAAAAGAGCTTAAATTAAGAAGGCATATACGAGGGGGGACCCATAAGTCTTGCGAATTACGCTGTGTTGGGGTAGGAGATTGGGGGAACCGATTGTTTTACCACATGTTCGTTAGTGTCACGCAATCTGCGTTAGTGTACAAAATTGCGTCGCTGTGAGTGCACCGGTTCATCGTGAGGTTTTTTTTAGTAAAACAACTTTTTACATTTCGGCCATTTTTGTTTCACCTCCTCCACAATGGCAAAACGCTTTTTTTAAATGCAATTTTTGTCCAAAAAATGCCATTACACCAATTTTCCACTACATCTTAATTCCCAAGACTAATGGGTCCCCGTAGTATGTATACGTATTTATTTTGATATGTATAAGGCTTTGATTAGCCGCATTATTAACAATATGTGGGTGACCATGTGCTGCTATGGAAGGACAGCCACATATATATACCATTAAATTGCATCAAAAGTATGCTATGTATTATGGAAATCTATAAATTTCTGAAATATGTGAATGAAAGGCAATGAATTTTGTTAAAATTTTTGATTCCAACTAGGGATCCGGTTCTATTTTACATCAAATGGTTATATCATACTACCTTATTGTAAATACACGTGGTTAGACCTTGTAGCAAGAATTCTTTAAAATAAGCAAACGACTGCCAGAAAAAATCGTATCAGTAAACGACCTTCTACTTGAAATGTCCTAAGACTGTCTTAACATATACAAAACTTTGGCAGCTTAGCCGCCAGAACTCGCTCAACTACAAGTCAGTAGTGCATATTAGATAAATAAATAAATGGAAGCCACTAAAAGTAAACGAAACTTAGACAGAGGTAGAGAGACAAGGGATCTATCTATCTTTATAGCATAGGCAGACAGGCTCTGCAGAGAGTGCTCTGTTTTTTGTGTTTTGCAGCTTTGCAAGATACAAAGTCAAACAATTCTTGAATACAACTTTATTTTATGTTTACGTTAACGTTTATGGTGAATGTATCTACGTGTTCTGCCGCTGATGCTGATGTTGCTATGCTGTTGTGTCAGATACAAATTCAAAATCAAGCCCAAAAACATAGACGTCAGAGCCAGAGATAGCTAAGACCAGAATAAGTTCAGCTCTGTTGGTGGCCGCTCGTTTAGTTTTACGCTTCAGAGCACAGTGCACATATCGGAGCTAGACGAAACTCTGCTCCACACACCCTGCAGCATAGCTCAACTTCATTCGTTCTTCGGCCCTCTGCTTGTGGGCGCTGGAGCGGCACATAGGTAAAAGCTTTTGGCAAAATTTGTAGCACAAAGGGCGCTCGATATTGCAGTGAGAGTGTGTTTGTGGGTGTAGGTATAGGTGTGTGTATATGTGTTTGTGTGGGTGTGTTTGCTGCAACTAGTGCACTTAGGTTACCAATACAAATGCACTTACCATAAACACGTATGGAGCCTTCCGTTTCCCCAAGTGAATTTTTTGAGATGCATCGATAGTTGCCAAAGTCGCCATATTGTAGGTTTCTTATCGTCAGTTTCATGTGGGCGCTTTTCAAAATAGACAGTTAGAGTGGGATAAGTATACATTAACGTGCAAAAACTAAAATGGGTAGTGTTCCAGAAAACAATTTCGATAGAATTTTCCAGGTAAGAAAATTGGCTTAAAGTGAATGTTATAAGTAAAACTATTCCAACAACTGTTTTAATATTTGAATTTAGATTTTCGATAGGAAAAATGTTGGTAAAATCGTTTTCGGTAACACATATATTAAGTATATATTGGCTTTTTGCTCATGACCCAGCTGCCAATGTTGGAGGAGTCGAGCACAAATGCATTATAAATATTTAACAACACTATTTTAAGGGTGGCTGGAGTTGTGTTCAGGTTAAGCTTGCCTGCTTTTGACTTACCGATATGAGTTCTCCGTGTAGTCGGTTTTGTACTTCTTGCTCGGCAACACCATCACTGAATTGTACACCCAATAGATAATGGCTCTGAAACAACAACAGCATTTTAATCAGCACAGAAAATGGAATACGAAAACAAAATGCATGTGGAAATCAAAAGGTAGATCAACTAACATAGATGCATTAAAAAAAACTCAACAAAATTAAATGCAAAAGGAAGAACAAAATATGAAAAAACTCACTTGGGATGCGCCTCGGTATGACAATCGATGGTTACATCTGTGCCAGCTGGCGCGCCAACAAGTTGATTCGGCACCCAAATCATTGGCGAGACTATTTGAAATAACGCGAGGCGAGAATGAAACGAGAGAAAGTAGAGAAATGTTAGTAAAGTGAATGATACCTGAGGGAAATGCTCGAAATATACTATACTATATGTGTGTGTGTGTGAAGTTAGACAAGGTAACATTGCATTTAAAGCGTTTGTCCAAAGCGCGCATAAGCTGCAGCATTACGTATGTTCAATATGTGTTTGTCTTGGTTATATGCAGCCAATTTCACAGTTCTCTCACTCTGTAACTGTATGGGTCTCTCTCTCTCTCTCTGTGTGTAGGTAATGTCGCCTGTCTACCAAGCTTAAAATGAAAGTGCAATGACAAAGCTGAAAAAGCTTATACAAGACATAGCCATGAGACAACACGTTACCAGGCTAAGTTCTTAAAAAAAAAAATGAAATAGAAAAATGATGTTAAGTTTAGCAGGAAATACGTGATGTGGGTTTTGGATTTATTATATAGGACAACTTGAAAGAAAATTTGGATTGGTTGCTACATAATTGCATTTCTGAGTTCGATGTAACTAATATCTATACTAATATCCAGAAATGTTCTTATATATATATTTTCTACTGGAGCTTATACAGACAAGATAAATTTCTATCAAATTTTCCGCTTTCGTATTAAGCTTCTATCAATATTGATATGCAACTATTCAGATAAACAATTTCCAGCAACAATTTTTGCGTTACATTTTCCCTTCAGTTTGCCATAGTTATGTGCACAGTGCGAACACGAAATTGAAACAGCGAAACGGCTTGTTGGAAATTTAAACGCGCTCGCACAATGCCTACCTGTGCAATCTCTTATTCCTCCTCCTCGACTACCCTGACACACGCACAAAACCGTTCATAATAAAATAGAAAGAAAAAAAAAAAACGAGGAGGGAAGAGCAGAAAAAAAATGAAAGCGCCGTCAAAGTCATACGTGCAATGCCGGCAAGTGACTTTATTGCAGGTACGTGACGTGAATTATTGTCAATGTGTAGGCATAAGCTGATGGAAGGGTATAGGGCGGACCAGGTATGATGGTATGCAGCACAAAACTCGTTAGGATTAACAAGCGTTTACTTGGAACACACACACACATACACAGAGAGGGAAAGAGAGGAAAGAGAGGGAGGACGTGTGCAACAGTCGCGCCACATACAAACACACACATACATATATTCAGCTGCATTAGCAAGAAGAGCAAACCAGGTCGCTGGCTGCGTTTGTCACGAGCCCAGACGCGAGCATGCAGTTAAATTGATGAGCAGCAAGTACGATGCCTGGATAGATAGACAGATAGATGAATGGTTGGTTGTACTGCCGCATAGATACTCCATCGCAAAGTTCTGCCAGTCAGCGAGTCGTTGTCATCGTTCTCGTTAAGTGCACGCGCGTGTTACAGCCATGCCAATATAATGTGACCAGCTCCAAGTCAATATATGTGTTCGTACTAACATACTATATAGATAGTTTTCCTTTTGGCTCAAGTCATTTGACTTTTGCTTGATACACACACAATCACACACCCAGTACTATATATATACTAGTCTAAGTACTTACATTCCACATCCAATATGATGCGCTTGGATACAGAGGGAGGTACACCGTTGGTGGCTATGCACAGATAGGCGCCCATCTCATTGCGGCTCACTTTGGTCAGTGGCAGCACATCGCCATCGTAGACCAGAACTGATTGTTGGTGTTGTCGTTGGGTTTGATGTTTGCCGGAAGGAAGTGTCCGCACCATGGAAATAAACGTGCAGAGCGTAGAGAATTTTCAATGAGACAAGAGTCAGACATGATTGCGGGTAGTGGGTAGTTTGAAAAGTTAAGTTAATAATACCAGAATATATCAGAACTCACAATATACTAGAAAGGCATAAGTTCAAGTCAGTTACTTAATTTTACTGAAGACTTAACGAAATCAGTTGCAATATCAAAATAAGATCACTTGGTTTGCTGGTATTTATAACTTTATAAGCAACCCCCTGATTGACTGCATTTGAAACTCACTCCCATGTATACCTTTCTTCTTTTTCTCTACGGCAATTTCCTCGCCGTCCTCTCGACGCCAAATGATTTTTGGCGTTGGGAATCCATCGGCGCGACATGTCATGTTGATGTTTTGATTTTCACGCACCGCCACCGAGGACGGTGTGCTCTCAATGTCCAATATGTTGGGTGGCACTGCGACGAAAGAGGCATCATCAATGTTAGGGAATGGTTGATTGTTTGCTTTTTGTGTTGTTGTTTCTGTACTTACCCACGACCTGTAGATAGCCAACCTGGCTAATCATTGGATTGGTGTTGACCTGGCACATGTAATAGCCACGATCATCCTGATGCGCCTGATTCACGTGAAGAAGCCACGTGTTATCCGCATACGTGATGCTGTAGCGAGGTATGCGTGAAATCACATGTCTATGTATCGTTAGTATCATCTGGCGATCTATGTGAATCCAGGCAACCTAAATAATAAACAGAAGAAAAACACACAAGTAGTTATAATAAATGAACGCCTTGTTGTGACGCATGAGAGTGACTAAAATGAAGAAGAAAATGAAGCCAACTTGACAGCTGTTTCCGCTTTTTTAATACACTTTTTCTCTCTCTCTTAGCTTCGTTTGCTTACATTGCGTGAGACACAAGGACTCGGCAAGGATTTTGCACCCATGCTAGCTAACTTTTTAAATTTACTTTCTGGCCAGTGACAGCAATGAGTTTTTCGTTTTCATCTCAACAATGGCCACATAGTAGTAGCAGTAGCAGCAGCGGCAACATACCCCTGCTCCTTGGCTGGCAATGTTGATGAAAGTCCAATAAGACCCAGATAGCAGCTGGCTGAGACTCCAGCAGAGTCTTGGACTCGTATGTCCACAGCCACTAAGGACTGAGGAGCCCAAGACACTGGCAAAGGACAGTCTTATATGAAGTTGATATGGCGAGTAAATATTTGTGATTTGTTATGAGCGCGCAGCACAGTGCCAACAAAACTGAGATAAATGATAAGTGATTTTCTAGTCGTTTTCTTTCAGGGTTCAGGTTCAGGCGTGGGAGGGTGCTAGCCAGGCCAAGGCCTTTTGGTGCTTTAGTTTTCCAATAAACTGTGGCTTGAAGTTTGCAAACTGTTGATTTGTTTGTGACTTTGTTGTTCATGGCCCAGATACTGTATCCATATCGATCATCTTAAAGCAACGATTTTTTCTTTACGGAAAATTTACTTCACGGAGAGAGAATTCTGTTTTGCTTTGGCCTAGGCCACAACTTGTCATAGACACAACATCACGTCTGCCTTTATCTCTAGCTGTCAATTTAACACACACACTGCGCCAGCTTATGACTGTTTCTCTCCGTGTGTGTGTGTGGGAACAATTCTCAAAATTGATTTTAGACAGTGTCGCCAGCTTGAAAGTTTATTGAATGGGCGACATTGTGACGTTGTACGCACGATTTATGACATGCCCAGAGGGAGTGGAAAAGGGAACAACAAGAACAACACTGTTTTACTCACCTTATAGCCACCCAAATGCTCGACCACACAAGGCAAATTCGCATCACGACCAACGGCAACGGTGACATTTGGTATGGGCTGTGCGAAGCGAGGCTCATCCATCATAACTGCAATGAAGAGAGGCATAAACAAGTTAGTTAGTTAATGAGCAGCAGACGAGCCCAAATAATAAGGGTCAGATATGTAACGAACCGACGACATATGTACTCTAACAAAACACTAAACAAATATTTATTAAGTATATTCATGCAACAGATTTTTAACACTGTTTAAGTTATTTTTAAACAGTTTATTTAAGTTCGGGTAAACTTGAGGTAAAAATGATTAATTTTGTATACAGGTTTGAGTTGCATGACAAAGTTATATAATCCAATGCAAAGTATATGCAGATGAAGAGAGTTGCAGTCGGCAGCTGCTGCCGGAAGTCCATGACCCGCAGCCAAAATATAATCAACGGCTACGTTAGTGTCATTATGAAATAATTAAACAAAGCAATTTTTTAAACAAGCTGGAAGCCAGGAGACTGAGCGGGCGCCGGAGCTGTAGTCGGTAGTCCGTAGAAGGTAGCGGCACCGCCGCAGCCTGTTAAGGCATTGCGGACGTCCTTGGTTGTTGTATTATTTGTTGTTGCTTGTTTCAAACGGCACTTTTTTTGTTTTTCTATGCATTCATTTTGTGTGGTTCTGCTTTTTCCGCGAATATGCTGCACAAAAGCAAAACACCAGCCCGCCTGTTAACACAGCAAGTGAATACCTGCCTCAACGGGCAGGAAGAGGGTGCAGCGAAATGAGAGCTTGTTATCTGGCAACACGCAGTTGGCGGCCCGCATTCTAGCAACATTGAATCGTGGCATAAGCGGCAGCCAAAACACGGACACGGATTTCGACACGGACCTCTGGCATTGAAATAGAATGCAAGCCCAGCGTGTTGCCATCGTCGTCTCGGGCAATTTGAGGTCTCATTTTACTAATTAAATTATGACTCGACTCGACTCAACAGTTTCGACAACGAACACCTTTCTCGAACTAGCAGTCGTTGATGCTTGTGTTTGACAACTCCCCGAAGTAGGGTGAAAGTTGAGCAAATTTTAAGCAATTTGAAAGATTCGCTTTAAATTAAAAGTATGCATAAAATCATAGAGCTGGCTTATGGACCTCTTTTTTTCTTGACTAAAACATGTTAAAAATTAATCGTTCAGGTAAACTTTTTGATTGAAATGTCTTTAAGTTTATGAAAAATAAACTGTTGCTTATATTAAATGTTCTTGGTCATGGTTGTAATTGAATTTTAAATAATTAAAATAAAATCTTTTCACTAATGACCAAAAAAATACTATAAAAATATATTCTATTTTTCTGTTGTTAAAAGTCTGAATTTTTAAATCTTATTTGCACTATATTTTAGTACTCACCATGTGTCACTAAGTTGGTCATGTAGATGAGGAACATAACCCGCCGATTTGTAAAGCGGCTAGGGAATATGTTGAGTGCAATTAGCAAAAGCTTAATTACAGTAATGATAAACATTTTGCTCAGTTGCGATCAGTGTGTTTAATCAGAATTAGTTAAATACACACACAAGCCCACGCAAACACACACGCGCACACACTCACATTCACTGAATTGTGTAATATTGTAATATATTCGTTTAATTATGCGACGTTTGTTTTGGTTTAGCAATTTCCATTTGCACGTTTAGTATGATTTTACATACATTTGTGTCATTTGCGTTGTGGTTTTTTTTTTTTGTCTATTTCACGTGTTTAATATTTATTTAATTTACGTAATTTAATTTGAACACACAAGTGAACACTTTCTGCACTGTATATGAATATTATGAATATTATAGTATGCAGTGAATGGCAATTCAAATTTCATTTAGCGTAAAGCTTTAAAAATGGCTTAATTCACTTGACGCGTCGATTCGCATTGTTGTTGCTGTTGTTCTTGCTGCTACAGATGAAACAATGAAAATTGAAAATAAAAAATGCATACACTCGAGTGATAAAGGGAGGGCGGTGGGTGTGGGGCTGGATATTCGCAGAGGCGTTAGCGATTTCAAGGATTATAGCATTTATTATTATTATGGCACTCGCATACTCAATTGTTTTTCTTGTGTGGTGGGCTTTACAATGTTGTATATATAAATGTTTATATATGAGTGTGTGTGTGTGTGTGTGTGTTTACTGGCTACAACAACAATAACACACATACGCATTGCAGGCTCTCAGGGCCTTATGGGTTATGACGCGCTGTTGTTGCTACTATTGTTGCCAATTTCGGTTTGCAAAGTTCATTTGACTGCTTCTCTGTATGTGTTTGTGTTACCAATGCTACATTCATTATTAATAGCACTGTATTCCGGGCCAGAGATGTGTATACAAATGAACGCGTTGCATTGATGTTGCTATTTTATGACCACTACGCATTGCTGTTGTTATTTCTCTTATTGTTGTTGTTGCGTTTATTTCTGTTATTGTTGCAAGTTGTTGCTGTTGTCGTTGTCGTTGTCATAACATGGCCACATTTTCATTGCGCCTGAACTGCCATCTCGCATTGTTGTGTAACTGTACACTATGAATAAGCATAAGAACTATGTCATTCAGTTTATAGACATATCTAAAGTGAAGTGCTCAATTAGAACTCGATTTTTGTGTTCATTCGGGGACATTTGTGAAAATTTCTAAACGTGGAATGGAAAAGCGATTACTAATAATTAAAATGTCGGTCATAGAAAACCAAAATATACAGAAGTTACCACAGAATGCTATTAAAAACTAAATTATATACATTTATGCATGTGTTAAGCTTTTTATATTTGAGTAAATATTCACCAAACTACCAAGTGTAGAACATTTAATATATTTACACTAAGCTTTTGATAGTTTTCGAGCTGTTTTAATGTTGTATTTTCGCATTGATAAACTTTAACTGACTGATACGTTTTTCGGTTATAGTAAAGCACTGTGACTTGGCCAGTTCAATTTGGAAAGCAAATGATTTATGAATGCACATGACATATCAGCATCCTGTATATCCTGCTGTTGCCAACTCCACCGCATCCCTGACGCTGGTGTATGGCACGCATTCGCTCTACTTCAGTTGTCGCATCAAGACATTAATATTTGATTTAACTGCCAGTTTTTTGTCATCAGATTCACTATGCATTTAATAATGAAACGTGTAATCGTATAATTCTTTTTTATTTGGTTTGCAAAGTAAAACAAAATAAACAAACAAGCAGCAAGCCGACGAGTTCATCTCACTTTATATCAAAATGTCATTTTATTACTTTTTTTCTCTTGTTTTTTTTTTCAAGTTTATTTTAAAGCCACGTTACGCAGCTGAATTAAAATCGCTAGCATTATATATAATTGACAGTGTATGGTTAAATGGATTTCATTGTGCTGTTTTTTTTATTCCTGCGATTTTGGGTAGGTATAAACAATTTAAACATGGCGAATGAATTTTAAAAAAAATGTAACAAAATGCGATTGTTTCTTAAATGCTGCCATAAATTAGTGAAATGGAAATAAAATTGTGTTTTAATTTATTTAATTGCCCGTAATGGCAATAAAAATTTACATAATTGTCTTTAAAAATTCCCTGAAAAGTAGGCAATTAAATTTTTGAAATGCGCCAATAAGTTAATTGACAAAATTTAAATCAATTAATTGCATGCTTAATAAATACGGTATCAAAAGTATCTATAATCTAGATTTTAAAAATTTCATGTTACGAAATTTGTTTTATTCGATAGTTTTAAGTTAATCAATTCATGCTCAGATCAGCACATGTGGTCAAGTCAACGCTTTTTTAGTTGTATTTGGAATTTTAAATCTACACGCTTTAATTCTTGTTTAGAAAATGAGTCAATTTTATTTCGTACTGGTTTTGTTTTAAATTCTATTCAATCCTTACATTATAACAAATAAACCGTCAAAGCTAAAAATCAATTTAATGACCTCCATGTATTTGGAATTTTAAATCTACACGCTTTAATTCTTGTTTAGAAAATGAGTCAATTTTATTTCGTACTGGTTTTGTTTTAAATTCTATTCAATCCTTACATTATAACAAATAAACCGTCAAAGCTAAAAATCAATTTAATGACCTCCAAACACAGCTGTCACAAATTTACATATGTCGCGTCAACAAATCTCCGGCAGCTAGCAGCAATGCGGCAGCCACAAATACATGTCCTAGACTAAAGGGGCGTGGCTCGATGTGTGTTTGTGTGCAAGTGAAGGCTACTGCTGCTGGTTTTGCTTCTGTTGCTGTCGAAATGGGCGTTTTGTTGCTTGCTGCTGATATTTTAGGGCTGTCGACAATGTTTTACCCCCCGTTACGCCCCCCACACCATATGCGCCCCTTGCAGCCTACACACACCCACTCACACACATTGGCAGGCAAAGTAATTAGGTTGAAATTACAAATTATGGGTTCATGTAGCAGATTACAGCGACAAAATCAGAGAAACGCACATGACTGGAAATTACAGCATTTATTTTCGGTCATGTAGAGCAGCCAGCCGCCTCGAATGGCAACCTAAATTTTCTAAATGGACAACGAAACAACAGAGAAAGAGAGCAACAGCAGCTCGTTAAAAAGCACTTAGGAACAGGCCAAGGGAAAGAGTGGGGAATCAGTTATGGTACGTCAGTTAAGTAATTATGATGCAATCAGGTTAAAAACAAAAGAACAGCGGCTTAAAATATTAATACACACAACTGACATACGTGTATATAAATAAACGTTAACTCTTATAAATCTAAAAAAAAAAAATTCAATTTCATTCGCACACGCCTGCATACAATATAAATTGTGCTAGTGGCAGGCAGGGGGTGGGTTGAGGCAAAGAAAGGCTGTCATCTTGACTGCAAACAGACCGATAGACAAACGGATAGAAAAATGCAGCTAACAGCCGCCAGAACAAAACGAAATTGCCTGACAGCACGAATAAAAAGGGTTCAGACAGAAGAGAGAGCAAGATAATGGATAATGCAGCATACTGCATGCATGCAACACGAAAATGTTGCATTAAAATCCAGTTTTCATCTTTGCCCCAACAAACATTCAGCATTTCCACTCTTGTATTCATATGAATTTGACTTGATGTTGCCTCGACCCGTTAATGAATATTAAAAGGTTAATTTGTATGCAAGAGCTGAAAAGAAAAGAACTCCTTAAAATATTTGAAAAAACCACCATTAAACGTTATAATTGCTTTTCCAAATAAACAAAGGGTGCCGACTTTTTTTTTTCTCTTCACTTTTTTTCAATCTTTTTTTTCTTTGTACGCTTTTTTGCGCTAATTATCTCATTTCGGCTATTAGTAGTGTCTTTTGTTCAAATGGAGGACAAGCAGAACAATACAAGCATGAGCCTCTTTGGCGTTGTTGTTTGCTTTTTGGGGCATATACGAAGAAGTAGAGTTAATAAGAAGCTTACAAAATGAACACATACCATACAAAAAAATAATAACAGCACACAATTTTGTGGTTCATTAAAATAGTTAAGCTGTTTTAGGTAGTTCCAGAGAAATGAGTATTTATAAAATACTTGGAAATGTTTGACTTAGTTATGGTTATTAATGCTTTCTAATCTTGCGGTATGTTAATCGGTGTTTAACTTGTCAAAAAGTTCCTGCTCCATTTTAGTTGTTATTGTAGTAAGCACAGCTTAAACTTTTTCTGTAAACATTTTTCTTACAAAATCATCACATTTTCAACCCACTATCTGGTTGCTGAATCGAGTTTCACTTGAAGAACTTTTCGTCCGCACAACAGCATAAAATATTAAAAGATTATGTTTCACTTTTCAATAACTTCAGGCATGATTTACTTCAGCTGATCTATCAGCCAGCGTACAAGACAAGAAATCAGCGTTCTTCACCGATTGTTCTTATTTATGCACACGCTATCAATAACTGCTGTGGAGCATTAAACCTGGTAGCTGATGTCCTGCTGAGACAGGATATGGCAACTAGAAAAAACTGCAATAACGAGCCGAATGATAGAAAAAACCAGTGCCGCGTAATTTGGATGAGTGTGCGGAACGGTTACAAGAGGCAGCCAGGCGATGCAGGCAGTATGAGGCGTAATGCCTTTACAAAGCTGAAGGATATTAAAAACAAGTGCGCCAAGTGCAACAACAACAGAAGTTGCAGAGTAAGCAACAGCAGCGGGAAGAACATGGGGAAAAAGCGTAGAGAATGTTGCATAAACTTAACATAAATAATGAAAGCAATATTTCAACCCGGGCAGCTAGCAAAGGCAGCAGCAGGCAAGGATGAAACAAAGTGGAGTCTTGTTGTAGTACTAGTATAAGGAGAGCGGCAGCCGCAGCGCAACAAATGAAGTTTGGATGACTTGCAACGTGGCTACTGCTGCTGGTGCCGCTGCTACTGCTTCTGGCTGATTGCCGTGAAATTTATGTGCGCAGCAAAAATTTGTAGTTTTATTGGCGCTATTTTTATTTTGTTTTAAAGCACGCTAATTACAAATAGCAGTTCAGGTAACATTACGCGGTAGGTTTTGGCCACGTTTTATAGCCGCACTTTTTGGCGCTTTTAAACACTGTTAGTCGTTGCAATTTCCAGTAATGGCATTACCGTTTAATTATTTAATTTAATTTTAATCAGCTTATTTTACGACCATTACTTTTAGTACGAACACCGAACACAGCTAAAACGACACTTCTATTTTTGGTTGGTTGCTGACGTTGTTGTTGTTTTTTTTTATTTTATTGATGTTGCTAAACACGGCTACGTTTGGCGTCCACTTCCGGCGCAGTTTCGAGTCGAACTGATGGCCCAATGCTTCGCTTCATTGGCAGTGAATGCCGTGCCGCAGCAGAAGGATTCGGCTTCGTTGCTAGCCGAAGTTGAACTTCGGTTTCGGTTTCGTCAACTGCTGCTCCTCGTCATCGTATTCGGACTTTCGTCAAGTTTTTGTTGTTGTTGCGCCTGCGTCGCCGCTTTTCGAACGAAACACGTGCTTTGAGCGAAAAGCAAAAGAAAAAACAAACAAACAGAGCAGCAACAAAACAATATTATGTTTGCACTTCGCGCCTTTTTCGAACTTTGCTTCGTCAACTACAGTAGGGACAACATTATGGGTGGGACGAGCGAGTCTTTTGTGGGTGTCCCAGAAACAACAACAACAATAGCAGCATAAAAAAAGTAATACGCAGCGCATAAATCTCATTGGCCAAGAATGTGTGCACAAATTAATACAAAGAGAGGCGCTGACTGTTGTTGTTGGTTGTTTGGAGCCCGTTAGGCATTAGGCCTACAAGTCACCCCCTTGAACTTGAATGGGATTTGTAAACACAGCGAATTGTGGCAGGCGAACCAAATGAACGTAAAAAGTTTGCGCAGCAGTCGTGTTGCAAGTAAGTTAAGTAAATGTTTTCATCTTTTACTCAGGGGAAATTTTGAAAACCATTAAAGAGATAACTAAGTGATTTTTCGACTGATTGATCTATTTAAATAAGTTTCTGTCACAAAATAACTTCCGATTAAATTTTATAATTCCTGTTAGATTAAAGTCAGCACAATAATAATATTGCAAGTTTTTGCTTAAACATTCACTTTTTGCCTTGGTTGTGTTTCTGCTTTTCAGTTTGCAGAGTTCAGCCAGACAATCGCAAATACACATTGCACTTAAATATTCCGCATACGTAATTATGTCAGTTGCAGTTTTGTGGGCGGTTCAGTTACATCTAATACTGGCTGTGTGCGAGAGTGGAGGATTGCATATTTGTTCTGCTTGTGCAATCATAACGCACAAGAGCACACGCAAAAAAATATATAGAAAAGCTGTGTACAATCTTTGACTGTTAACTTTGGATCACAACGAACGTCACTGGACACCCAAATTTCCTACCCACGCCTTGTTGCCTTTTTCGATCCCTTGAAATTCCCAGAAATTTTATGTAAATTGTACTGTGATATATTTTTGTGTCTGTGTTATTATTTTGACTGTGGCGACTGCTTCGGAAATACAAGTTTTGTTTGCATTACAAGTTCTAGAAATAAACAAGCCAAGCACTTCCTTTGTGCCACATCTCCAAGGAGAGGCTGTGCGGAAGTGCGCGCTTATACTTAAATTTGTTTTGTCTTACATCATAAGAATCTTGTTTGCTTTGTGGCCAGATTGAAAAAGGCAACAACAAGAACAAGAATGAGCAGGCCAACAAGCCTGGGCTGTAACTTTAATGGATATTTCTTGTGCACTCGTTTATGATATCCTATCATCATATCATATCATATCGCCAACAAAACACATCGTAAACTGAAGAGTCCTCTATGTACGAGTATCTTCAACATATGCTCGTCATCTCTGTCTGGCTTTTCCCTTTTTTATATTTATTGCATCATTCGTGGCTGTAAACTCGCATATTAAGTGGATTGATGTATTAATATTTAAACGGCGATTTGTGGCTTCCATAAGCAGTTCTCAGCTCTTGGTTCTGGTGGGACCCACAAGTAAAATGACTCAAGGGCTGCTGGGTAACTGTAAATGCACTCAACCTTTGACCCTTTGCTGGATATTTATGAGAGCTGGACTCCAGATAATGTTTAATCTGCATATAAGAAAATCGATTTCAAATACATTTCATACCATATGTTAGCCTTCAACTTACTCCCCCAGACAATAATTACCTCTATAAAAGTTACCATCTTCCTGCACAACCTGCTCGTCAGACATTTCCACCCCGTCTCCCAACTTCTGGTCACAACATTAAAACGCGGCACGCATTGTGGGCCCCATGTTAACTTTTTGTGGGCGTGCTTGGGCTCATAAATAAAACATAAAGGCGCCGGCGCGTAGAATTCCTTTTTTATGATGTCGGCAAGCAGTTGCAGGCTCCGCAAGCAACTTTCCTTTCTGACGAGCAACGACCAAGGACCGAGAGGGCAGCATATTTTGAAAAATGTTTATAAAACAACACGTAAAACGTACAAGTCATAAATAATGCGTTTGAGCGGGAAACGCAGAGAGTGGGGGAGGAATCCACGCGTTTGACATGCAAATATCGAAAAATAAGCTCAAACTGATCTAAAGTGGCAATTATAAGTAGCAGAGATTATGCGGCGTATACACAATATCAAATAAATAGATTAAATACACATAAGGTGTTATTAATGTCATTTAAGATTTTACTCGTCTATCACAAATATCTGTCTAGGGGTCATTCACATTGAGATTGTCAAACAAATAAATTGCAAGTGACATATGAACAACTATTTACAATTAATTACGCATCTGACACACATACAATCAAACTCTCACTCCACATAATATACAACTTAATGTAAGGCAACTGAAAATTTTGCAAACCACAAACCAAACTCAAGCCAAAAGGTCATCACCACCATCATCCTTGCTATCTTCGTCATCGCTAGGCTGCAGTTGATTATGCAAACTCTCTCAAACACACACACTTGCATGTATGCTGAGCACTTGACTCCTCTCCTCTCTCAATTGCCAAACCCAATCGATTAACATTTAATAGCACCTGCGGCAGCAGAAGTCTCTCTCCCTCTATTATTCACTAATCGAAACCATTCAGGGTAAACTGAGGCCGACACCTCGAACTACATCAAACTACACATTCGAAATAGGTATTTGTTTTGTTCTTGAATCTTGCATATGGTAGTAACGCTCAACACAACAACAACACAGACTCTGATGAACACTTTGCTGATGCATTCATTAGAACACACAACCTACACAGATGCAGGAACCTTTTAACAAGATGGTCATTACAATATTACTAACAATATTGTTATATTTGAATTTCGTATATTGACATTGTCACGCCTACTTTAAGAACTTTTTACACGATTAAAACACTCAAATGTTATGCAGCGAAAGGGCACATCAATTTGAATATTTCCCGCTTAAGTTGTTTTTCTGTTTAACCCTTTGAGGATATTCAGTATGTGTTTGGCAAGCACACCAAAACAAACACGAATCCCTTTCCGGTTTCAATTCGGCAATAAAAACCAAACAATTTAGTTAAAAGTTTCAAGGCGTTTCGTTCCTGTGGTCGCTTAAAGCGTTTTCTAAGGATTTCGGTGTCAACAACAACAACAACTGGAAACAAAACACTTCCGCTTTTCACACGTTTTCCTTCACATTGCTGGGCCACCGGCAAAAAATTCCACAAAGTTGCTCCAAAAATAACATTTGAATACCAAAAAAGGTTTTTGTGCCTTGTCAGACTAACGAGGATAGGAAAAAAGCTTAGACCACGCACACATTGATGCAGATGTAGATGGAAACGACTCTATTTTGAGTTATTTTGGGCATTGCCATAGCGACATTTCATGCAGAGTTGAATGGCAAAGAGTAGGCAAAAAAATAACGATAAATCTTCATTTGCAAGTGACTAAATGACAATTTTTTTATCATTGTTGTTCTGTACGAGTGATAGGCAAATACAGCGTACATCACACTGATTTTTCTAAATGGCGCTGTTTACTCAATGTCAGTCAACAATCAGAAACGAACTACGAATCAGAGCTCCACTTGTCCACAATGATGGAATTGAAGCCCCCTTTGGATATCGCGTTACACAACATTAATATTTGAATTCGCTGTTTGTTTTTAATTTACTGAAAAGCAAATATATTTAGATTTTTTCCACATGAAGCAAACGACACAAGTAAATGTCTCCTTTATCTATCTGGTCTCTGTCTCTATTTGCACCCAATGCTGCCATGGAAATCGATACTTCAATACCTTCGATTCACATTGCATTCTGCATCTGACGGGTGAGTTGTTGTATTTAAAGCAGAGTTGGCGATGTGGAAATGGAGACGTGTTAGAGTTTTCAGCATTGTTTCCACTTCTTTGTCTCTCTGCACTAAGCATAAAATTGTTGATAATAGATGAAGGTGCATTTGCCAATCAGTTCTCCAGTTTCATAAGAAGTGATTTATAAACGTAGGCTTAAAGTGTTTACTCAAGCAGATTAACATTTGTAAGGTTTAAATACTTAGAATTCTTTTCTGAATTGATTTTTAAATCTATGAACTTCAGATAGCTGCAAATATACATATATGAATGAAATATATATATTCTAACACTTTGCAGGCGAAAATGAGTTCGAATCAAAAAGGGATTTATTTTGCCCGCCTTGACCCACATTCCATTCAAATTTATTTGCTAAAATAAATTTCAAAATACTTAAATTCATATTTTCCATCATCACCCCACTACTTTTCTTGCATTCAGGGCAGGGCTTAAGCTCTCACATGAGCAGAATAGACTTGGAATGTGCCAGCTGTTAATATTTTGACAATGACGCACAAGTCCTGCACAAAAGGACAGACAGACAGATAGACAGATGGACAGCCTGCCTAATGCCAACCAATTGGACAGACAGTTTGCAAGATGAATGTCGACAGTCGGATGAAAATCCAAATTTCATATTCAGGCCGGGCACTCGAGTCTCAACACAATGTTTAACCCTCTTGTAGTCTCAGTTGCAGTTGTTGTTGTTGCTTTAGCAGTAGTGTTTTTGTTTTAGTTGTTGTTATTCTGGCACCTTCATTAGTTATTCAAAAATTGTTGAGATCGAGGTTGGAACGCAACTGGACTTATGGTAGAAGTGCTTGAGTTTTCTTAAGCCCACTGGCAAACACACATGTGAATTATTTCGAGGTAAAGTGGGATGTAGATGACTGATGAGCAGAATGATACATGTTTATGACTAAGTAGCGAGTGACCTTTAAGTGGGAATTTAAGTTTCCCGTTTGCATAAATCAAAAGCAGCCAGCATTGTCAAAATTTGAGAGCAGCTTTAAATAAAGCTTTAAAATCAGGACAGTTAGGACAGAGAATGTTGTTGATAAGAAACCGAAGACTGAACGGAATATGTACTTGTCTGTTATGTATTTATCTGACCCTTAAGTTGACGTTAACTACACCTGCAATTCTATTAATTTGACAAGGGTAATCCCACCCAAAAAATAATGAACAAAACGTCTGAAAGAGTGATTAATTTTGAATGCAAATGAATTACGGCATTTTAAACGCTTTAACCTCAATTGGAAATGGCATGTTGGTTGTCTGCCATCGTTGTTGCTGTTGTCATTTCCGCTGAACGTGTTAATTCGTTGTTAACTTGTTCAAAAGATACCAAAGTGGGCGACAGTCGCAGACAATACCGAGTCTAGTGAGTACCCGACAGCGATAAATGTCAATTGCAAGCAGACGACAAATCTTCTCCTATGGATTTCCATTCATGGAGGATTCAACCCAAAGTAATGAGCCCAAATATGAGGTCATATTAAGCCGGGGCAGAAGACAACCCCAAAGCAGAAGGGGTTCTACTTCATTTCCATACAAAAGACCAGCTGAATTGAATTCCCTCCTATACTGAGGTGAGGTTGCAAACAATTGCATGATTATGACCATGTTTCAGACAGCAGGCAATCCCAATGCCGTGGTCTCTCAACTGCCATCGAGTGCTCTAGAGTGGCATCATAAATCGGCGTAGGCTAATGCCAAAGTACGCACTTCAGTAACCAGACGTCGTCTGCCCATGAACGGTGTCTGTTTTTGGCAGTCATTGGGCACTCTTCAATATTGATGATGATGTACTTACAACTCAAACTCTATATTCGTAGTGAAAATAAACTGAAATTTTAATTGAAAAGCACGTTTATTATTTCAACAAGTGGAGCGGACAAGTAGATAAACATCCACAAAGCAGGATTCGATTGACAGGTAAATGATTTGTTTGATTTACCAGGACTCAACTCGAACAAGATGATACAAAACACACCCACACACACACACACACAAGTCTGACAGAAACTTTAGTCGATGGTCATTGAAATCGACAGCGTTAAGGTTGCCTACCAAGGGCATTTCATCTGCTGAACTGAAAACTTTTAAAGGCGAACATTTGTGGATGAAGTCCGAATAGATTTTGGAACATTTGAATGCACATGTATGAGGTAGAACTTTAAGGATTTTTTACTTTACCGACTTTGTTGGATAACTTAGTTGCACACTTATTTCAATGTATCAATACATTCAACACAAGTATCTATTGGCAATCAGATTCCCTCGACAAATACAGCAGCTCGACATAGAATAAGCCAGTTCTGGTTCAAGTTGATACTCCACCGATTAGAGGCAAATGTCAAGACGTCAGGCGAATTGATTTATTGTTTGGCAAAAGCCACAGGTGTCCATCTCCTTGTGCACTTCTAGGACATGTCCCCTGTTGACAGACGGTTGCGGTCGCTACCGCGCATTTCAAATTTTCACTTTTGTTGTTTTCCTCCAACAGTCTCAATAGCCTGCTTACTCAGTTCCAACTTAGCGTGTCCTTTGCGGTTTTGGGCCGTTGACAGCTAGTCCACCTGGCAGTCTGCTCATGCCTCTGCCTCACTCTCTACTTTTGCATATTTGGGGGCATGAAAAATTATAACGTCGATAGCGATAAACCTTTGAAGCATTTTAAATCGTATATTTCGCTTAGTTAAGTGTTTAGCAGTATCATTGAGTTAGGAAAGGGGAGAGTGCAGGTGTTTTCCACGCTATTCTTGACGCCTCTGGGCTAATTCGAATTTAATGCCCGCTTTCGGCATGACAAATATTGTTGGTGTCGTATGATGCGGAGTCAAGGAAATTATTTTGTGGCTGTCCCGCTGACACTTTAATTGAATCTAAATCCTGCTGTGTCTCAGACACGATTTCCGTGAAGACAAAACATGTTTTTAATTCCATTGTTTGGCTGACTGAGAAAGTAAACATTGAGATTTATGGTCACATCAATGTCTTTTGTGTTTATCCTAAGAATATTTTGAAAGTCTTTCTTAGTCCGTCGTGCACATGAAAATGCTTAGTAAATGTTAAAAAGTGCAAGCTGCAAGTTTTCTCAGACATAAAAATGCATAGCTAACTATTTTGTTAGACATAAATTAAGGCCATATTATTCGTAGTTTAGAGTTTATATACATTGTTTGCATTTTCAGTTTGCCTTTTGCCACAAACATCTTTTTGGATTTGTGGTAAAAAGTGTTCGCTTACAGTGATTTATTATCTGTCCCAAACTTAAAATGATTTTGAAATGAAAATATTTTTAGAATTTATCTGACAAAAAAACGTTGACAACAGAAACAAAATCAGGGACCACAACAGCGACAACAAATGATATTTAAATGCCTTTGTCAAGCAATTTTTATTATTTTAAAAATAAATTGTATAGTAAACAAAGTAAGCAATTACTTTAAAAAAGGTTTTAGTATATAAATCAAGATTTGTTTTTATAAATTTATTGACATTAAACACGCATTTGTCTTTCGCCTGTCGAAAATATGTCAAAAGTTTCTGCCAGCCTGCTCAAATATACAATTTTGCACGTAAATAAATCTAAATTTGGCCAAAAGGTTCGGCACATATGTGAAATCAGCGCTTAAAAGATTTATCGCTAAACAAGTCTCATCGAACAGCTGTACAAAAGTGAATGAAACAAACTGCGATATCATGTCGAGATTGGCATAATTCAAGCCAACGGAAAATGATTACGTATAAAGTGCATATGCGTAATAAGTATATGGAAAAAAATTTGGTTAAGAAAATCATAAATCAAATGAGACTTTAATAAGTTGGCTTATTATTGGTTTAAATGTTCAATGTTATATCTAACATATAGACTTCGCTTCAGCTTTAATTGAGCTAAAGTGCAGTAATGATGTGTGGCAAGATGTAGTTGCTGCAACGTTGCACAATTTAGCGCATATTCCCATGATTTATGGTGCAAGCAAAATAATGAGGCATCATATAATGTCTAAGCTATCGATTATCTGACATCGACACAGAAGAACATTCCACAGCGCAGAGGAAGGCAAGCAACAGAAGCAACAGCAGCATCAAAACCCGTTGCCTCAGCAACAATAGATAGCAGGCAGAACAAAGTGACAGGACATCCCAAACAGTTTATGACACAATTCGCAGCCAGTTGCAGTAGTGCCAAGAGGCACTTAAAGATGCCTCAACCTTTAACATGGACTCGCTGCCTGCCACTTTTTCTATCTACTATTTATAAGATGGCGTGGCATAAACATCAAAGCCGACAAAGGCAAAAACTTCCAAGTCATAAATAGTACGAGTATGAAGCCAAGAACTTGGGCAAGATAGTTTCGCAGTCAGCGATTATTAAAAATTTATTGATTGCCCAAAACAGTAGTGTTCGGAAGAGGCGTGCTGGGGGGCACGGTCGCTGACACGAAAACCGCCCAACAGGCATACGCTAGCCCAAAATGCTTTTAATCTGATTGCAACGGCGGTCACAAAGTTCTCAGGCAGCAAAAAACCGACAGTTAAAATGATTAAGTTTTGAGTGTTTGACTTGATGTTACTCAGCAACCAGAGCAATTGCTCTTTAACAATTTTAAATTGTTACCTATCTCAATTATCTATTTTAGTTTTTAATCAATGTTTATATTTTTATTATTTGTCAAGTTGCGATAATTCAAAATGCCCATAAAGAGAAGAAGGTAATAGAAGAGAGTAAAAAGTCGGCGACATGACTTATCATGGCTTAATATACCATTTACCAAAAATTTCATTCATGAGTAAGTGCCATGAAAACCCCCATTGAATAAAAAATATTTATGCACTTGAATGGCAAAAGATAGACAATTCTTAAGAAGGCAAGAGCGGGACAGAATGCGATAACGTAAAAGTTTTTAGATTATAAATCAAAACTTTCAATTTTCCCCTAGTTTTTTTTTTTCATTTTGACGGAAAAGTTTTCTTCCATGCCATTTCCTTAGGGCACGGCATCGAAAGTTGCCAAAGACCTGAAAGCAAAACTGAGAATAATAGATGGATTGACTGACAAGTTTGCTGGCGCTATTAAAATTCCATTGAAAGTTGAAACAAATACTTGTATAGGAAACAAATATAATTAATGTTTATGGCGATACATGATGTTTACAGCTTGAAGCTAATTTCAATATATATGCACAGCTCAAAAACAAACAAGTAAGAAGGCTCTAGTCGAGATATCCCGACTAGACGATACCCTGATCCCTATACTTTACGCGTACAGTCAGTGCTTTCAAGTATATGTGTGTGTGTGCGTGTACGCGCATACTGCATGCTGCATACACAACTTCAATATCCCATATCTCCGGTGTTTATTATCCGGTTTCGATAAAAATTTCACAGATTGTCATTATTTTGTTTTATAATTCAAATTGCATCTCAAAGTTTTCAAAATTCAAGATTTTTTTGTTATCGATCCCATGTGTATATCGGAAACGGGAAGAGTTATCGAAAATCGGAAACAAACTTGTACTGCCTAGGGATTAGGCGAGCTTAAGTTCCAAATCTGGAGTCTCTAGCTCTTATAGTCTCTGAGATCGACGCGTTCATACATACAGACGGACAGACGGACAGACGGACAGACGGACATGGCTATATCGACTCGACTGTTGATGCTGATCAAGAATATATATACTTTATGGGGTCGGAGATGCTTCCTTCTGCCTGTTACATACTTTTGCACAACTTCATTATACCCTTATTTCCCATTTTTAATGGGATCAGGGTATAAAAACTAGGCCTAAATACTGCTTTAGGGGTTTTGAAAAAATCTTTGTTTTTTGTTTAAGAAATAATAGGGATTTACTTAAAAAGCCAATTAATAGTTCTTTGAAGAAAAATTTCTGGAACATGAAAACACCGCAACACAATGCCGATCATTTTGGTTGTTGGCAAATATTTTTTGGTTTCCTGTGTTGCAGCATGCCCAAGGCATTGCGGCTCATTTAAATGCTGCCGGGCAAACTAAAACCACACAACGCACAGAAGACGAAGACAATGATAACGTTCCAAAGAATTATTTAACAGCTTTTGCTTCTGCTTTTGCTGTGGCTGCGTTTTGCTGCTGAGAATGTAATCAAGAAAACATTTAAATGAATGGCAAATTCAAAATTGCATGCATATTTCATATGTGCAGCCACAAAATGCTCATGTAATTGTGCACAACTTGCCAGATAGAGAGAGTGTGTTGGATGCTTGCATAAATTTATGGTTGCTACACCAAAAACTTTGGCAACAAAACCACCCAACACTCTCAAGACATGGCATAAAGCTGCTGGCTGCTGGAAAACATTAGCATGCCAAGCGACATAGGGGAAATTTGCACATTGATTACTTGCCGGAAGTCATAATTAAACTCACAACATCAAAGGACACACAAGGCACGACAAACAGGCGACAAGAAAATAGAACTTTTGCCATAAGTAAAATTAACACATAATTTGTTTACCAAACACGTTTTCGAGCGCGGCCAAAAAGCTTGACCACTTTTCACCCACTAATTGAAAATTCCAAGTGCGAGCTGATAATGTGAAGAGCCAACTAATTTGGTTAGTAACGACAGCTGGGCCAACAAGTTGAAAGTTCGTGTGTGTTTGTGTGGGTGTGTTGCATGCATGAGTGTGGGGCCAAGGCTAAAGTGTTGAAGGCGTCAAGGACTAACAAAGGCCCAATGCTAGCCCATTAGCACAACCAGGTCGTTAAAAAGTAAAAATCAATTTATGAGTAAATCTTAAGTGAAAAAGTTTTGCCATTAAAAGCAGAGCACAGGAAGGGTGAAACCAACTGTTCTACAGTAGTAGTCACTGTCTGAAAGCAATAGGTAAGGGAAAGGATGAACGTAAGCCAGTAACAAAGCCACGACTTCGCCACTTGTACCTTCAGTCGAAGTTCGAGTCGTCCTTGTTGTCGTCGGCGTCTGGCAATTTGAGGTGTTGAGTGTGTTTAAAAGATAAATCAATTTGCTTGCTGTGCAGCACTGGCAACAAAAAGGTTTAATTAACGAACAAATGTCAACTTGAGCGAGCAACACTTAAGCAGCAACTTTTGTACGCAATTAAGGCTTGAATGAATGACAGCTTGAATGGGCAACCTAAGTGGAGTAACTGAACGAGTGAACAACGTAAGAACGAACCAACGAACATTTAAATGAATGAATGAACGATTGAATAAATGAATGAGGTGTTTCAAGACCGTGTACACATAAAGTCGTTGAGCTTTTGCTTGTGCAATTTGGCAATAGTTGCTGTGTTTCGAGCCAAAAATCTGAGCCAGATGGCTCCGACCACACAATTGCTGCACTTGTCTTTGGTGTTGCTGATGTGTTGTTCAGTGTATTTTAATTGCTGTTTTTGTAGTTAGTTAGACAACTTTAAATGTATAAATGACCCTTAAACTCTGTACTGAAATGCAAATGCCTTAAATAGTTTCAATGGTCAAAAATCTCTGGTAGCAATTTTAACTATCAGATTAAATTCATACTAGGTATGAAGTAATCTGAAACTCCCAAAAATATATTCGAGCTTTAAGTTTAAATATGTGCTTGTGTGCCAGTTAACAAAATCGTTTTTAAAGAAGTGCCACAAAAACTTATTTTTCGTTGTTCTTAAGTCAACTTTTCAGAGACTTAAAGGATTTGGGGCAAATCGGGCAAAAAGCACAAATATTTTTTCAGTTAGTACTTAATGCCACAAAAGGGCAGAAGATTCAATGAAATTGAGATCAGCAGCAACAAAGTGAATACATTCTCACTTGCCCTGCTTGAATTGTAAGTGCAAATATTAACATTTAAAACAAGCGCACACTTGTAGACTACAAACAGAATATACCCATATACATATATATTTTATACAGATGGGGTATTGATAGAAGACAGTGTGAGATGAAGACTTTTTGGTAAGGGAGAGCTACAACAATACCCAAGTGACAATGTAAGTGACAGACAGGCTGCAGATGTTGACAAACGCTTCTCGGCTGGAAGGCATCTTCCTTGTACGACACTCCGAAATCAGAAGTGCTCGAATCTATAAGAGATGGCAAACAATGACTGTCGCCAGGGCCACCGCAGGATATCAAATAATATTTGATCTAAATTCTTGCACAGTCCAAACACACATAAACACGAACTAACACTGTCACCCAACAGTTATACGTACCATTTCAGTTAAGTTTAAAATCTGGCAACATCCAGCTGCATACAGATGAGCATTTGCATTGGCATTGTCACAGTTCAGAGTGAGAGAATGTGTTGACATAGGGGTTAAGTTACTATGACTGCAGACTATGAAACTCGCTTGCACTGCTTCAAGTGGGGGCTTAATCAAATTACAAGTTGATAAACAATTTGAAGCTTTGCCAACATGCAGGTCAATGTAAATAGCAAATGCATGTGAGCTGTTTACAGATTACAAATGCCGAACGTCTGCTAAACTCAAACAGCATTGAATATAATGGAGCATATGTTAATCAGCTTTCAAATAGTAATCTACTTCAGTTTCACCGCAACTTTTTGCGACCAAACTGCATCCCTACTTAGCCTAAACTTTTCACATACTTTTCAAGCCATCTTTAGCTCATTAGGCCTCTCAAATAACTTCAAAGTGTGTAAAGCAAACGCCTCTCAGCTGGCACATAATGGTTTTTGGCTCATATGTGCTTTTTAATGAGCCATTTGGCTAAATACTTTCGTGCCGTGACATTATCAATAATTAATGCACGTTGAAAGTTATAATGTGGTAACCTCTTAACGCATTTTAATTTAGTACAGCTTAAGCCCTTGTTAAGAGCAATATGAAAGTAATAAATAAATTTTTAAAATTAATAATGCTCTGCTTCAAAAAACAGCATATACATAATACGAACTGTGCTTACACGTGAATGAACAAAATGTTAATTTAAAAAAAATTTACGACTTTTCTTTCATAAAATCAATTTTAAGTAAACACAGTTGGCAAAATATAGCAGATTAAATATAAGCTGCATTTTAAATGTGTATTACAAACATATAAGCTCAATAACAAACATGTGCGAACAGTATCAACCATTAAGTCTTATACCCAAATATTAAAAGAGCTCATCAGCAAAATGTACAAAAGCTAATTAGCCAAATTGATGCTCATTGGCAGCTGCAGCTAACAACGTTAAAATGTGTCATGAAAATTAATGAAATTCATTAATGAGCTAATGTGTTCGATAAACATTTGAGAACGAGGTGTATGTACTTAAGGCAAAGGATCAGGGTATTATAAAATTCAGTGTGTAAATTCCCATACAATTGCAAAATTTTAATTTTAATTTATTTATTTTTTATGATTCGATTTTGAAGCATGTTTCAATATAGCAAATGTAATGTATATATATGTATATATGAATTCAATAAATTATGTATTTACCAGGTGCTGCTGCTGCACGTTTAACATTCAAATTAACAGCGAACGACAGTGGCATAAATTCCAACTGGAAAATGTATTTATGTCAACTGTAAGCCGATTAATAACGGCCTGGAAACACAGAGAGAAACATATCGTTAACAGCCATGGTCAACTCAATGCTGAAAGCGGCCTATTTAAATCAATTCAAATTGAAATTCTACTGCACAAAAGTGGATACTAAAATGTAATGTATTCATTCGGCTGGTGTAATTAATTTTAAATATCATACTACCATATACATATTGTAACTGCTTTAACGCACATTTAACTTGAAATTATAATACTTAACAAAATATTTGTAACATGGCGTCATTAAAACCAACTTTAAATTGCGAGTCGTAAAATCACTAAAGAGATATCACAAAATATTTTTTATTGAAGCGTTCCCAGATGGACAGGAAGAAATGAGACATTTTACCATGTGATTAAAATTCAATGCATCCAAATACATATTTAATTAAACAATCTATATGTATTTATATAGTTTGAAATATTGTACATTTATTTTCGACACATGCGACAAAAAGTGCATCAAGTGTTCGCAATAGCTTACAAGTGTTGTAGTGTTGCAGTTGTTGTATTTGGCATGTTGTTTACATCGTTGTTCAGATTTTAATTGACTTTGCAAACGAAAAAAAAACAAAATTTGTGTATGCGGAAAAAAGGAAATATGCTGAATATTTTCAATATATGTTAAAAAATGAACCTAAAAGGAAAATCACGTCTCATTTTGACTTCAATTAATCAACGGAACGAAGCCAAATTGGCAATAAAACATAGATAAGGTTTTTACAGAAAATTAAGGTTACGAACTTTTTATGAAGGGTATACTCTTGACTTATTGGCTTAAATAAGTTTTAAAACTTCAACAAACATTTTTAAAACAACTTGGGAGTTGCATATGCTTTCACAAACTGAAAATAAGTACTTAATAACATAAGGTTGAAAGAAACAAAAATTAAATATTAAGCATTAATATACACGCCATTTGCGTTTGCCACGTCCTGCAGCCTGACTTTTTTGGCAAACTGAGCAGCAATAAAAGTTTAAATAGAAGTGCCAACAAACCACAACAGCACTCATCATGGTCCAGCACCGCCAAAACACGTCGAGCGCTCAGATTGGGGGAAAGCGGGGACAAAATATGTAGCAATGGGAATGTGAATGTGTGGGAGGCGTGAGAAAAGCGGGTAGGTGTGGCATGTGTGGCATGTGCTTTGACATTTGAGCAGCATTTCCGGGCAACCTCAATTGTGGCCTGAAAGCGAACAAGCTAACAATCATTAGGGAAAGAAGATACGCAGAAATGATGCTTATGTTTCCTCCATTTCAAGTGAAAGCTTTATATGATTATAGCTCTAATGTTTTAAGTTCAATTGATGTGGTTTGCTTATGAATGTTCCTTTATCTATATATTATCATAGTCTGTGTACAGAAATAAAGGTTTTTCATCACATTAGGTCTTTTGAGTCCATACACCTGTTAATTCCTTATCTGGATAAGCTGTTTATAAAGTTTTACTAATTTTTAATACGACTTTCTATTCCCAATATTGTTTTGATATGAATTCAATGCAGAAATATTTTTTCACACACAACCCATCACTTAATGTGTATAAATACTCTCATTTATCAATAACTCACTTAAGAACTAACCAACTGAAAACCATTTATTTGCACAACTTAAAACTCGTTTCTCAAACCCCACTATCACCCAACCTCTGCCCACTTTCAAGTTCAAGTTATGTTTTTGCTCAAATGCGGCGCTAAATAGTCGAAGTAATAATACTCAAATAAAACATTTACAGGCACAGACAGCGAAAAACTGCAAATGACATACCCTGTTGTGTTGTGGTGCGGTGGCTCTCTTTCTCTCCCTCTGTTCCTCTCATTTTCTCTTAGTGTGGTGCTGAGTGTCCACAAAAGCAGCGTTCAGAGTTGAGTGAGTCAAGTGGAAAGTAAAGTGGCAGGGTTGAGCAGGGAGTTGTGGCATTCGCAGCCAAGTGCACTTCATTTTGCTTCCCCCTCATAAATTCAAACCGAAAAATTCGCTCACTGCTTGCGCGGCAGGGCAAAACGTGAAGTGCACTTGGATACAAGCAGCCTACAAAACGCCACACACATACACACACACACACACAAATAAACACAAACATACGATTGGATGAGCTTGTAGCGACTACGGTTAAAACCGTCTATGGGTCTTGGGGTTTTCTCGTGCAGGTGTCTGGTAGGAAATTTAGTTGCTTCAACACAAACCGCAAATGCGACAAAAGCAGAATGCAATTCGCACTTGAAACAGAAAAAAAGCAAACAGCAATAACAACAACAAAGAGCATTGTGGTTAAAACAAAAACTTTTCCAGCAACTTTAGCGCGACGCGACTGCCTCTTTTTTCTGCTGAATGGTTTTTTTTTTTTTTTTTGTGTGGAAGAGGTTTTACCAATTTGCTGCAGAAAATGAAAATTTAAATTTTTAAGCAACGCGAATGCTGCCAAAAGTTGCTCAACAGTTTTCTGTCTTTTATGCTGCTACAGCTGGAAAATTTCACACATTTCCCACAGCGCATTTGCAGCGCATTTCCGTGCGCTTTTCGAATGCTCTATTTGGCCACCGTCGCCTATGTTTTTTTTTTTTTTTCTTGTGCTCCTTTCGTCGCTGCCATTTCGCAATTTTGTCAAGCAGCCATAGTCTGCATAGTTTTTCCTTTCTGAGGTTTTCCACACTCTGTCAGGTGATGAATGTGTAGAGGTACTGGTTACAATATTTTTGTTGTTCTTTGTTCTTTTGCGTATTCGCACTCGTTTTAATGTTAATTTTAATATAATGAAAGACAGGAATGCGGTCTCATTTGTTATGACTGGCCAAAGTAGCCGGGCAATCATCATGGTGGCATCAAAGCACCAAAGAATGCACATCAGACACACCATTTCCTGCTCCATGCTGACTCGGGCGACTCGGTTGGGGCTGGGTTGCATGCAACAAATGCCTCGAGTGCATAATGGCTGCCAGGCACGTTGGCAATGGGGCGTCGTCTCTTCTGTTGGCCTGGCATAAATCACTGCATTTCCATGTTAGCTTTCTGTTTTTCCGTTTCTACACTCTTCTCCCTGCTACGGCTAATCTGTGGCTGGCTGGCTCACACCACACCCCCAACACCCCCCATTATCCTGCTTGGCTGCCATATGCAGCTTTGGTACGCTTTTGTTTGGCTTTGCATGCACACTCTACTTTCTCTCTACTAGCTGCCTGGTTTTTTTGTTGTTTGCCTCACACTTTGCTCAATTAAAAAATAGCTTTTCGTTTGGTGGGTAACGGATTGGCGGTGAGAGGCGGCAGGCAAGCTGGCAACTGTTTCCTTTGGCAATTAATTTGTTCTCGTTCAAAGGCTTTTTAATTGCATTTCCACACGAAATGCAGCAATGTTGTTTGTGTGGTGATTTTCACACCTATAAACAAAATATGTAAAGTTTTCCCTCAATCTATTTCCTTTTTTTATAGGTCAGTCTGACAAAGACAACAGCAGACAATAATAATCAAAGTAGGTCTATGTTTATGACTTTTTAGATAATTTTAATGGCTACTAATTTACAACACCAAAGTCCACAATTACGTTAAAACACAATTGGGGTTTTCAGTTGTAAAAAGTTGTATAACGTCGCTCCGTTGGCTTTTGCTTTCGGCATCAGCTGAAAAGCAACTGAACTCAAAGCTATGCCTGATTTTCTATTTCATATTCACTGCTTACTTTCGCACTCGATTTCCACGAAGCTTGTTCTTTTTAACGAACATCCATGTCAGTCGGCATTCGAAAAGAACTCACAAAGAGCAAAGTTTTTGCGCAGTCGCAAGAAAAACTTCGAAAAGAGCATTTTGTCGAAAGTTTTTAATAAATTGTATAAGAGTTATATCAGAATTTTTTTTTTGTTTATTGAAATCTTAACTTCAAAACGATGGAAAAGAGTGAAGACTTGAAAAAAAAATATCTTACAGAAAAGTTTCAAATATATATGTATTTATTAAAATAAACTAAATTATTTAAGATATATATTTTGAAATTTATATGTAACTCAATAAAATAAATGCTGCTTGCGTGTTTAGGTGAAAAATGCATACAAATGCATTTGCATTTTGAGTATGAATAAATTACCACAAAGAAACATAAATATTATCATCAACTAGTTGCAAATTAAGATACAAAATGTGTGCAAAACTTGTTATAAAACCAGCCAGTAAAATAGATATTTATCACAAAGAAATGAAAATGCGTGTGTGTATGTGCATCAAAGACTTGGTTCAAAACAAGCCAACAAACACAAAAATGTGAAGAGAAATTGTTAACAGGGTTAGTCGAAATGCAAATTCTCCATAAAGAACGAGACCAAATAGAGATTCATTGGATTTTAATTAACTGAAATGGCAAAGGGACCGAAACAACAAGGAAACCAAAAAAAAAAACAACGTAAAGAGCTTAGGATAATACAAATGAACATACTGAACATTATGCAGCCCTCGTTTGTTTTACTCGTAGCCTTTGACTTTTGGCTGCCTCGAATACTTTATTGAATGAAGCTTTGATTTTTGCTGCAATTTCTTTATTTTTTTTTATTCGTTTTTTTAAGTTTTTTTTTCATCTTCTGTAATTTTTTTATGCCAGCAGCGTACACAGCTTGATTTGTGGCGCTTTGTCTTGGCGTTCCCTACTTCCCCCACCCGACTCGAGAGTCTGCGAGACGCGTGAAGGTTGTTGCCACATGTAACAACCGCTCACGTAAGCCGTGTGAAACATACACGAGCTGGGCGCTCGATTCTCGTCAGCGACGCACACACGCACACAAGCAGGATGAGGTCAATTTCATGCAACACACAAACAGTAAGCACAACAAAAACAAAAACACAGCCAACTAGTGCTACTGCTGCTCTTGCTGCTTGGGTGCATGTAGGACACGTACTCCTTTGCCTCGCTTGCTCGTTGGCTTGCTGCCTGCTTTTCTTTTGATACGGCACGACAGGTGCTCAGCTGTAACTAAACGTCCGTTTCAGCTTAACCCACCTGCCCACATGGCTCCACTGTGAGCTCCAGTGTTTGTGTGTGTGTGTTTCTGTTTTATTTTTGCTCCACACTCGCACTAGAGACATGCCAGACTGGCAGCTGTTAGACGGTCACGTCTGCACTGGCCATAATTGATAGTTCAATCTGTAGCAGATCAAACGCTTGACATCAGCTAACAGATCAAGCTGAAAAATTGCCTCATGGCTACAATTTTGGGTAGGGATACTCATTATGCTTATTAGAAAGAACACTCTTGTTCGGGTTGTAAATCAATTTATGGTTTTCTAACCGTAATTTAAAACAATATTAAGAAAAAGTTTATTTTTATTAAGTCTATTAAGTCTAAAAACTTCTAAAAGATATATATTCTGTTTTACTTAGTTTGCAGACTTTGAAGAATGAATACACAGGATAAATTATATTTATTTTGTTATACTCTCTGTGTATGTCTGCGTGTTGACATGTGTGTGGTTCTTATTGCTGCTGTTATTACACTTATTGCTGTTGTTGTTTTAATGAGACAACGTGACCTCTCAGCTGCAGAATTTATGAGAGCCACTCGACGCTTGAATTACACAAATAAAAAATGCGAGCATAAACATAAATGAAGCGCAGAACTTTTCAACGCGCCAGCCATTAAAATAAAGCGACAAAACATGAGCAGTAAACACAATTGGCAGAAAAACTCGTGAGCCAATAAAAGATTTTACTTATTATATTTGTTCAAAAGAAGTTAAAGAAAAAATGCAAGAACACTTGAGCGACAAATAACTTGAAAGCATAAATCTATTTACCGACTCTTTTACCCCCATTTCCTTGAAAAAAAGCTTTTTGTGTGCAGCTAAACTTGCAACTTGCCACAAGTGCCGCAACACAAACGTGCACAAACTATGCGGAAAATTGCTGAAGTGCTCTATATTAAAAGAAATATAAAAAAAAAACCTTTCAAAAAGAGGAAAAATATTATAAATATTTATAGTCAGGTGAGCCAAAAATACTAAATTGAATTGAGTGTACATAAATCACTTATTATACTTAAAGGTGTGAAAGAAATTCAATTGAAAACAAGTAAGAAGGTTCTAGTAGAGAAATCCCGACTAGACGATACCCTCAACCCTATTCTTTACGCGTACAGTCAGTACTTTCAAGTATGTGTGTGTGTGTCTGATTACGCGCATACTGCTCAACTTCAATGTTTCATATATCTAAACTGTTTCTAAACTGATTTGAAAAAATTTCACAGATTGTCATTATTTTGTCTAATGTTTTCTTAAAGTTTTCCAAATTCGAATTCTTTTTGTTATCGATCCCATGTGTATATCTGAAATGGGAAGATTCGTCGAAAATCGAAAACAAACTTGTACTACCTAGCTTAAGTTCCAAATCTGGCGTCTTTAGATCTTATAGTCTCTGAGATCGACGCGTTCATATATACGGACGGACGGAAGGACAGACGGACATGGCTTTTTCGACTCGGCTGTTGACACTAATCAATAATATATATACTTTAGGGGGTCGGAGATGCTTCCTTCTGCCTGTTACATACTTTTGCACTAAAACATTATACCCTTTTTACCCATTTGAACCCAGGGTATAAAAAAAGAAAGAAAGAAAAGTTTACCCTATAATTTCACTCACTTGAGTAGAAGTGCTGACAAGCTGAGTTGATTATATATTTAATAATAAAACGAAAATATGATTATTTATTATCTGAAATTTAAGTTTTATAGAAAACTAATCGTAGAATAATAAGGTTCCTGTTGCGAAGATAAGCTCTATTTAACCTTTGGTATTATTTGCATTATAGTTAATATTACGGAAACAAACATTCTTATCAACGATTTATTTTAGACTGTGACTTAACATAGGAAACACTTAAAACTACCACCTCGAGATATGATTATTAACTACGCGTGTATATTTTTATACTTATTGTTATCTTAAATGAAAGAAAATGTTCGGAATATGACTCTAGACTTTAATGCGCCAAAAGCTATAAGTATGTATACAGATAAGCGATAAACCAGTCATCTTAATTGACATACTCGTTCCGTATTTTCAATTAAAATGCCAATATTTTAAAATAATAGCATGAATATCTTATCAAATTTGTTTCTAGGAAATTTGTTAAGAAACTCTATAGTTGTTGGCGTTGCAAAAATTTGCTCAGTCGCGGACGGGTTGTTAAAGAGTGAACACATTAAAAATATATGGAAAGTTGTTCTTTCCTTCAAGAACTAACAAGCGAAAGGTAACAATGAAAGGTAAATTAATTGCAAAAAAAAAATATTGAGAACTCGAAGCTTTTATCAGTATTTTTTGTTAATTATTCCAGCCAAAACTTGGGATTGGTTGCCAGTGCTGTTGGTATTGGTAGCAGCCACATTGGCAATGCGTGGCGATCCTATACACGAGGCTTGCAACAATGAGAAAAGATACGAGAATCAGGTCATGTGTTTTGGTGTTCAGTTTGGCTACCGAGCACCCTATCCGGATAATTGTACATTATTTTTGGTATGCGATTGCCTTTACCCCACCGTGCAGGAATGCCCCGCGTCACTGTATTGGGATAATAAGACACAAAACTGCGATTGGCCACAGAATGTCAAATGTATTTACTATACTATAGATACAACACCAAAAACTACTGAAGCCACAACGCCAAGCAGCTCCAGTGCCGTACCGAGCACTACACAGGACTCTTCGACCACAAGTAGCTACGATCCGCCACCACCACCACCGGGCATTCAGGATACATTCTGCAGGAATCAAATGGATGGATCGGTGCATAAATATCCATACGATTGCAATGCGTATATAAACTGCACTCATGGCTGGCCAGTCTTGAATTATTGTGAAGAAGATAAGGTCTTCAATGAATTGCTCAAAATATGCGATACGCCCGAAACCGCTGAATGTGAACCACTGCCATTGCCGTCAACAACAACTAATGCACTCACAACAACAACGGAGCCCACAACAACACCTATGCCCACAACAACTACCGAACTTACAACAACAACTGAAATCAAAACAACAGCCGAGTCAACAACAACTTCAATGCTCACAACAACCACCGAACTCTCCACAACCACCGACGATGGCCAGTGCAGTGGTGATCCACCCTTGGGCATTGAGGAGGATTACTGCCAGCCCTTGGGCAACGGTTTCTATGAATATCCTTATGACTGCAGCGCCTACATCACCTGTCGCAATGGCTGCACTGGACTGAACTACTGCATACCCGATAAACTTTTCAATCCATGGCTGCACATCTGTGACACACCCAATTCTGTGCAGTGTAATCCGAAGCCATACCCAACAACAACAGAGTCAGATACAAGTAGCACAAGCAGCGGTTCTGGAGCCACAACCACGACCCTTGTTACAACTGAAAGCACTCCAATCACCACAACAGTGGCTACTACAACGACGACGCCAGCTCTACCAGCCGATGTGAACCCCGATGCATGCAAAGGTTTACCCGATAATACGCGTTTACCCTATGCCGGAGACTGTGCACAGTTCCTCCAATGCAAGGATAATCAAGTGGTGATGAATGAGTGTCCAAAACCAATGATGTTCAATCCCGATTATCTTATCTGTGACAATGCAGATGACGTGGTGTGTTATGGTGATCGCACCACAAGCACCAGTACAACCACCACCACTGAGAAACCCACAACGACAACTAGCAGCACTACTTTGACCACCGTTCCGACGACAACACCTGGACCCGCACAGTTGTGTGCCGATAAGGAATCAGGCGATTCATTTCCCTATGTAGAGGATTGCTCAAAATATATTTTATGTTTGGGTAATGGAAATTATTATATTGCGGACTGTATAAGCAATTCATTCTTTGATCCCAAGACGGGTATGTGTGAACAAAATGTTTCACCGACAGCCTGCAAAGAACAGGAGACAACAACAACAACTACTAAGGCCACAACACCAACAACAACACTGGCTGTCAGCACCACCACAAGTATGGCAACCACCGAAACAACAACAAGCTCAGCTCCCGTAGAACCTGGTGGCATTTGTGGCAACAGGGATGAGGGTGAAATGATTGTCTATCCAAACGACTGCAGCAAGTATATTGTCTGCGTAACGCCCATTCCTTATGCCTTTTACTGCCAACCGGATTCCTACTTCAGTACCAAGCAGCAGCAGTGTGTGCGCTGGGAGGACAGTGATTGCGACAAGGAGATGTTGACGTCGACGACGATACCTGGTTACACACCCGCCCCACCAGAGCCGACAATGTGCACGAACAGCAGTCGCGACACATTCCCCTATCCTGATAACTGTCAGTGGTTTATACGTTGTGTGAACGATTATATCTACATGATGGATGTGTGCAACTGTGGCGAGTACTACGATCCGATAAGTGGTGAGTGTGGTGCTGACGTTCCATCCGATGCCTGTCGCTGGGACTACACTTCAACAACAATGCCCACACCAACAACTACGGAGAAAACGCCTGTGACGAGACCACCGCCTCAAAAGGGTCCCTGTGATGATGCCAAGGATGGTGAATTAGTTCCGTATCCCAATGATTGCTCCAAGTACATTCAATGCGATCGGCCAATACCTTCTGCCTTCGATTGCGATGAGGGCGATGAGTTTAGTCCAACGTTGCGTGAATGCATGCTTGCTTCCATGGCTAACTGTACAGTGGGAACAACACCAGCCCCTGGAGAAACAACATCAATGATCACAACGCCTAGTTGGCCAATAACATCCACAACTCAAGAGACTTCCACAACCGAAGGGACTTCGACAACTCAAAAAATCTCTACAACTCCTGAAACATCAACAACCGAGCCCACAACAACACCTTTGCCCACAACAACTACCGAACTTACAACAACAACTGAAATCAAAACAACAGCCGAGTCAACAACAACTTCAATGCTCACAACAACCACCGAACTCTCCACAACCACCGACGATGGCCAGTGCAGTGGTGATCCACCCTTGGGCATTGAGGAGGATTACTGCCAGCCCTTGGGCAACGGTTTCTATGAATATCCTTATGACTGCAGCGCCTACATCACCTGTCGCAATGGCTGCACTGGACTGAACTACTGCATACCCGATAAACTTTTCAATCCATGGCTGCACATCTGTGACACAGCCAATTCTGTGCAGTGTAATCCGAAGCCATACCCAACAAGTACAGTTGCAACAACAGAATCAGATACAAGTAGCACAAGCAGCGGTTCTGGAGCCACAACCACGACCCTTGTTACAACTGAAAGCACTCCAATCACCACAACAGTGGCTACTACAACGACGACGCCAGCTCTACCAGCCGATGTGAACCCCGATGCATGCAAAGGTTTACCCGATAATACGCGTTTACCCTATGCCGGAGACTGTGCACAGTTCCTCCAATGCAAGGATAATCAAGTGGTGATGAATGAGTGTCCAAAACCAATGATGTTCAATCCCGATTATCTTATCTGTGACAATGCAGATGACGTGTTGTGTTATGGTGATCGCACCACAAGCACCAGTACAACCACCACCACTGAGGAACCCACAACGACAACTAGCAGCACCACTTTGACCACCGTTCCGACGACAACACCTGGACCCGCACAGTTGTGTGCCGATAAGGAATCAGGCGATTCATTTCCCTATGTAGAGGATTGCTCAAAATATATTTTATGTTTGGGTAATGGAAATTATTATATTGCGGACTGTATAAGCAATTCATTCTTTGATCCCAAGACGGGTTTGTGTGGACAAAATGTTTCACCGACAGCCTGCAAAGAACAGGAGACAACAACTACTAAGGCCACAACACCAACAACAACACTGGCTGTCAGCACCACCACAAGTATGGCAACCACCGAAACAACAACAAGCTCAGCTCCCGTAGAACCTGGTGGCATTTGTGGCAACAGGGATGAGGGTGAAATGATTGCCTATCCAAACGACTACAGCAAGTATATTGTCTGCGTAACGCCCATTCCTTATGCCTTTTACTGCCAACCGGATTCCTACTTCAGTACCAAGCAGCAGCAGTGTGTGCGCTGGGAGGACAGTGATTGCGACAAGGAGATGTCGACGTCGACGACGATACCTGGTTACACACCCGCCCCACCAGAGCCGACAATGTGCACGAACAGCAGTCGCGACACATTCCCCTATCCTGATAACTGTCAGTGGTTTATACGTTGTGTGAACGATTATATCTACATGATGGATGTGTGCAACTGTGGCGAGTACTACGATCCGATAAGTGGTGAGTGTGGTGCTGACGTTCCATCCGATGCCTGTCGCTGGGACTACACTTCAACAACAACACCCACACCAACAACTACGGAGACAACGCCTGTGACGAGACCACCGCCTCAAAAGGGTCCCTGTGATGATGCAAAGGATGGTGAACTAGTTCCGTATCCCAATGATTGCTCCAAGTACATTCAATGCGATCGGCCAATACCTTCTGCCTTCGATTGCGATGAGGGCGATGAGTTTAGTCCAACGTTGCGTGAATGCATGCTTGCTTCCATGGCTAACTGTACAGTGGGAACAACACCAGCCCCTGGAGAAACAACATCAATGATCACAACGCCTAGTTGGCCAATAACATCCACAACTCAAGAGACTTCCACAACCGAAGGGACTTCGACAACTCAAAAAATCTCTACAACTCCTGAAACATCAACAACCGAGCCCACAACAACACCTTTGCCCACAACAACTACCGAACTTACAACAACAACTGAAATCAAAACAACAGCCGAGTCAACAACAACTTCAATGCTCACAACAACCACCGAACTCTCCACAACCACCGACGATGGCCAGTGCAGTGGTGATCCACCCTTGGGCATTGAGGAGGATTACTGCCAGCCCTTGGGCAACGGTTTCTATGAATATCCTTATGACTGCAGCGCCTACATCACCTGTCGCAATGGATGCACTGGACTGAACTACTGCATACCCGATAAACTTTTCAATCCATGGCTGCACATCTGTGACACACCCAATTCTGTGCAGTGTAATCCGAAGCCATACCCAACAACAACAGAGTCAGATACAAGTAGCACAAGCAGCGGTTCTGGAGCCACAACCACGACCCTTGTTACAACTGAAAGCACTCCAATCACCACAACAGTGGCTACTACAACGACGACGCCAGCTCTACCAGCCGATGTGAATCCCGATGCATGCAAAGGTTTACCCGATAATACGCGTTTACCCTATGCCGGAGACTGTGCACAGTTCCTCCAATGCAAGGATAATCAAGTGGTGATGAATGAGTGTCCAAAACCAATGATGTTCAATCCCGATTATCTTATCTGTGACAATGCAGATGACGTGGTGTGTTATGGTGATCGCACCACAAGCACCAGTACAACCACCACCACTGAGGAACCCACAACGACAACTAGCAGCACCACTTTGACCACCGTTCCGACAACAACACCTGGACCCGCACAGCTGTGTGCCGATAAGGAATCAGGCGATTCATTTCCCTATGTAGAGGATTGCTCAAAATATATTTTATGTTTGGGTAATGGAAATTATTATATTGCGGACTGTATAAGCAATTCATTCTTTGATCCCAAGACGGGTTTGTGTGGACAAAATGTTTCACCGACAGCCTGCAAAGAACAGGAGACAACAACTACTAAGGCCACAACACCAACAACAACACTGGCTGTCAGCACCACCACAAGTATGGCAACCACCGAAACAACAACAAGCTCAGCTCCCGTAGAACCTGGTGGCATTTGTGGCAACAGGGATGAGGGTGAAATGATTGCCTATCCAAACGACTGCAGCAAGTATATTGTCTGCGTAACGCCCATTCCTTATGCCTTTTACTGCCAACCGGATTCCTACTTCAGTACCAAGCAGCAGCAGTGTGTGCGCTGGGAGGACAGTGATTGCGACAAGGAGATGTCGACGTCGACGACGATACCTGGTTACACACCCGCCCCACCAGAGCCGACAATGTGCACGAACAGCAGTCGCGACACATTCCCCTATCCTGATAACTGTCAGTGGTTTATACGTTGTGTGAACGATTATATCTACATGATGGATGTGTGCAACTGTGGCGAGTACTACGATCCGATAAGTGGTGAGTGTGGTGCTGACGTTCCATCCGATGCCTGTCGCTGGGACTACACTTCAACAACAACACCCACACCAACAACTACGGAGACAACGCCTGTGACGAGACCACCGCCTCAAAAGGGTCCCTGTGATGATGCAAAGGATGGTGAACTAGTTCCGTATCCCAATGATTGCTCCAAGTACATTCAATGCGATCGGCCAATACCTTCTGCCTTCGATTGCGATGAGGGCGATGAGTTTAGTCCAACGTTGCGTGAATGCATGCTTGCTTCCATGGCTAACTGTACAGTGGGAACAACACCAGCCCCTGGAGAAACAACATCAATGGTCACAACGCCTAATTGGCCAATAACATCCACAACTCAAGAGACTTCCACAACCGAAGAGACTTCCACAACTCAAAAAATCTCTACAACTCCTGAAACATCAACAACCGAAGAAAATTCTACGAGTGAAAAGAGTACCACCACAGAATCCAGCACAACCACCGAGAGTTCAACCACCACTGAAATCACAACAACGCCAGCGCCGCCAGGCGGTATTTGTAGTGGTAAGCCCAATGGGACTCTCGTGCCGTATCCAAAGAATTGCGGCAAATATATTGTTTGCCAGGAACCCATTCCTATTGGTTATGATTGTCCTGAGGGTTTGGAATTCAGTCCTACAGAATTGATATGCATGGATCCGACGTTGGCCAACTGTCAACCCAAACCGACACCGATACCAACAACCACAACAGAAGTATCGTCAACGAGTCCAGACACAACAAATACTACCCCAGTAACAACCGATTCTACACCACCAGGTTGTAATACCTCACCCGATCCTGTCACAACACCAACAACAACAGAAGATTCTACAACATCGACTACACCGGAGACTACAATAACGGTCACGGATTCTACAAGCAGAATACCAGAGACATCACCAACAACAACAACTGAAGCAACAACAACAACTACAACAATACACCCAGATACACCCAACATATGCTGTGGCCATCCTTTGGGCACTATTTTACCATATCCCAACGAGTGTAATCGCTACGTTGTTTGCGACTATCCGATACCATATGCAGTGGTCTGTGAAGATGGCAGCATCTTTGATGAAGCGTCCCTTCAATGCACTGCCGGTGAAAATAACTCATGCAATTACTAAATATACTGCCTTAAGCATAACTCAAAAAGATATTTGTTCGGTTTGGTTCAGATTAAACAGCATTTAAAAATAAAGAAATCATTTATTCAACTTTCAAAAGCTTTTCTCAGTTCATATGTCTCTAATAGTCGTCTGCTCCACTCTAAATCAATTGACTAAATGCTCGAATGCAAATCCATTACAGACGTTTAAGCATACCACTTGAGAGGCTTCCTTGAGAGTGTTTCTCGAACAAGTATCAATTACATGTAAACCCTTTTTTAAAGGCATTTCCATTACAAATCCCACACAAGTACAAAGATAATTTACCACTTAATATTGTACACCGAACTGGCAAGTCACAAAACAAGAAACCAGCCAGGAACAGGCGCGCGACAAACTGGAAGCCTGACAACAGCAACAGCAAAAATACCAACAACAACAGAAATAAGCCAGGATAACTTTAGCAACAGGCTAACAGCAAATTGTAGTCGTATTGGGTAATATCAGTTACAAGTTAAAGCAATTTATCGTTGTTTGATTTTGCTACACTTTCTACGCTTCCAACCCTCCGGCTTACCTAATCAGATTTCAAGTTGGCCACATGTAGCACAATTGGCTAAGGAATTATATTTGGGTGAGAGTTTGTTGTGTTGCGTTGTGTTCCGTAGTGTGTCTGGGGCAAAAAAACAGAAAGGAAAATAGAAATACAACAAGGAGACAAATAAACACATTTGTAGCAAATTGTTTGGCAATCATGTTAACTTAATGCGTTCCATTTGTCGCAATACAAACGATAGACACGCATTGCTATTCAAGTGATTTGTAAACTCCCTAGAGGAGAAACGAACTTCTTTCTCTTTGTTTCGTCAGGGCTTTATCAGTCATCCAAAATCAGCTTATACTCAGCAACATGTATCATGTATTCAGAAACCATTTGTACAACGGAAAGTCGAATTTTGCCAGCTTGTTGGCTCTCTTCCACTTCAACAGCAAATTTACATAGTCAAATCAGAGAGGATCAGGATACAATGAGCATTCTTCAATGTTCGCAATGAAAAAACAATTTAGTCGCACATTTATTTTGCTTGACTTGGATGAAAGCCAAGTTTAAAGTGCTGCCTAAACTGTTGCCGGCTTCGGGCGTTTTGCCAAACTCATAAGGCACGCCTATAAATCTCACACTTGGCGTATGCTTAATATGAATATTGTACATATGTCAAGTAAAACTTGTTAAAGAAACGATAAGCAAAGATGAAGAGCTTGCACAAAACTTATATCATTGCATTTCTGATGGCAATAAATAAATACCTCTGCTAACTTTACAACAAAATGCAACTTTACAACAAAATGCAATGACACTTTAAAAGCAAATTGCAAAACTTACAACTTGTAAACCTTATAGCTGATGAAAAACATCTATGTTGTGACATCTGACAGTTTGACAGTCAATTTTATAGCGTAACAAAAGTTTCGTTACAACTATTATGTGCAGCTAACAATTAGCGAATCGCAATATAACATTTCACAGTATAACAGAGCATTCGAGATTTTGGTTTTTATATGCCAAACTTTCCTACATAACGAGTTTGTGCAGTGTTATGAAACTTTTACTGTGCATATTAATGTGAAACTTCATTCATATTGTACATACTATACGTATGCAAAATTATACTTTATGCTACCCGCGAGAATTCACCGTGTTTCGCAAACTGAAAGAGACACACATACTATTGGGAACTTTTACCCCTTTTTTTTGTGGGCTACATAAAATATTAAACGTATTGCATACATATAAAAATGTATGGTTAAAATAAGCAACAATATTTGCATTTGAGCAAATTCACGTAAAAAACTTTCGAGAAAAAAATCAAACAAATAAAATAAATGGATTATGAATTTATGCAAAATCGAATCTAATGGACGGTTAGGAATCAGAGATCTAAATTGCATATCGATCTTTTTGTTTGCAAATGCAAACTCCCCGTTTTCAATTGGATTGATGGAAATGTTTGCTTTTACTGGTATTTATTCAATTTGATTTCTTTAACAATTTTAACTATTTTGATAAAAATTAATTTTAAACGCAAATTTTTTGGAACTTGTGTAGTTATATTCATTTCTTTTAGTCTTGTTCATCCTTTGGCTCCTTATCTTCATTATCAACTTTTTGGTAATCCTTATCGCTGACTTCTAGGTCGAACTCCTGACCTTCATCGGGTATTACCTCGTTCTCAGGACCACCGCGCCAGACACCATTCCAGCCGTTATTCCAACCGCCCCAGCCGGGATTCCATCCGGGGTTCACGCCATGATTATGATGATGGTCATTGGGATCAGCACCATTGACATTAGCAATAGCGCTCGAAATACCAGAAACAATCACCGAGTTGTTGCCAAATCGCACTGTTGAATTAGTTTGTTGTGCCAGCTGTTGGGCCAACTGGGCCAGTGCTATTGTAAGTGCATTCAAGTTACCGGGACCAAACTGTGGTGCACCAGAAGAATATGCAAACATGCTGCCCAGGAGCAGGGTAATAACAGATACGATATGCATGGCTGCTGGTTACTGGCTGTGTTTAAACGAGTCGAAAGTAAGTAACTGTGCTATCTGCCACACAAATCAGCCTTTTTATACCCAAAATCGATCAAGATTTTCATGGCTTCTTAAGCAATTGTGCAAACTTCATAGATTACAAAATCATTTCAAAAGGTTTCAGAGAAGTTTTATTTTTAACAATATGTACTTTAAACAAAGTTGCATCAAGGTAACAGCTGTTCTCATGCAAACATTGGCGTTAATGTTTGTTTGGCCTGTAAATGCGGTAAAGTCGATTTCATGACAACATTTGAAACATGTTTCAAGTATAATTTCAATGTTTGCGTAGTTAACAAGTCTGAATGCTTGAGTCGGAAATCGTTACTAAATATGTGATATTATTAATACTTTTTACTTAGATGTACGGAAACATCAACAAGCTATTACTTGCTTGCATTTTATGCTTGCACCTGCGATAGATTGAACGAACACCTTTCCAAGAAAATTCGCTTTTTGATTAAATAATAAAATATCTAACAAGTTGCCCCAAACTTTGATTGTAAATTCAGGTAAAGGTGCTCAACAAAAAAGACATTTGGGAGCTCAACACAAATCCATCCACTTATCAACAGCAACAGAAAGTATAAACAAGTGCGATTACAAGTGGTAATAACACGATTCAGTCGTATAAAAAAGAAACGATCACAAATTTAATGTTGCTAAGCGAAACGCTTAGGTTTTTATGTTTTGCTGCGATACTGTCACATCCAAAATAACATATAAACAAGTCCACGAACCATATTCATAAAGTCACCCATCAGCATAACGTTGTGTATGTCAGAGGAAGGGGCTGGAGGTTAAGTAAACGACTCCACAACAAATTATGAGTTACGCAAGAAAATTTTATGTACTGCATCGTTGATTGAAGATTGTTGGGCACAATTGGACCATTGCGTATACACAACGTATACACAAGTTCACATAAAAGTTAGCAAAAAATATAAAACATCACATCTTAATTTAAAAAGCACGTTGAATATATTGAAACACCACTTTTTAATTAAATAAGAAATGTTAATGTGTTTGTGCCGAAGGTTCGTATGTATGTTTGTTTTAACTGTTTACCTGCCGAACATTTTCACATTAAACATTTATTTGTAATTAGACATTTTCCCTCCTTGCCAATGGGGTTGGGGAAAGTGGTGGCAAGAGTAAAAGTTGATGTTATAAAATTAATTAACCGCAGTCAGTTTACATTCGTGCATGTTGCATGTGTTGAGATTTCTATTAATTTGAAACATCGTTTCACTTTCATTGACTGAACACGCCATTCATTTGATTTAATTAAACCTTTTTTTGTGCCAACTTTACCAAATTGATTTGTCGCATAGCCAGTGAAATGCATCGACACAATTACCATTGTGTGGCCCAAGCGATGAAAATTGCATTTTGAAAATTCAACGCACAGAAACTTTATCGAGCAATTGCAAATGTTGTTATCAAACAAACAAGCCGCAAAATTCCTTCTAGTCGCTGTTTTCATAACCCCAAACTTTAACTTGGAACTTGCAGTTCATAGAGTTGGCGAAAAGTTCTTTTTTATGACATGTGCAAAACTTACTCTGTGCTGTACACACAGCCAGGACTCGTGTCTTGTGTGTTTATATAATATCTATGCTCATAAAATAAATTAAACATTCATATTCCGTTTATTTACTTAAGCAAATTGAGTTTCCACAGTTGACATGCTGAACACGCAAACAAAAAAAAAAAAAAAGAAACTCTATCCATCTGTGATGGGAGTCAAAAGTAAAGGAACAGGCAGTGAAATGTATGCGAGGAGTTCTAGTTATTTGAAAGTCATCTCTCAAGACAGAGTTAAGATCTAGAAGCGTTGGTTAACAGGAAATGAGTGTCTGTTGCATGCAAAGTGAAAAATCTTAAGAAATATTCAATTGGCCAACACTCAACACTTTGAGGTGGAAGAGTTTTGGTAATTTTGCCTAGGGAGTCCAATATTAACCACCAATCTTAGATCAAGTTTAGACGATGCAAAAAATCTGCACCTTAAATGAGCTAGCTTTCGATTAATAAATAAACGAATGCTGCATTGAGACAAAACGCTTAGATCTAAGCATAACAATTTCGAAAGATAACAAACACAATCAGAGTTTACAGAATCGAATTTAAATTCTGCCAAGAACACAAATATGAAAACATGAAATCCAATTAATATATATATGCTATCTAAAAACACTTAAGTCTTTGTTCAATTGATTACCCTCACTGTAAGGCAAACAATTACACACAAACAAAAACACAAAGCGAGAAATTATAAAAGAAGGAGAGAGAGGGTGAGAAACAACAAGCGATTGGCCATAAACCCTTAACAGGTCATAATTGGCAATCGAGTATAAAATATCATGTCATATGTGTAACTGGGGGTCAAAACAAACAGCAACAACAACAAACAAGCAAGCACAACAACGTTACGTTCATAAATCAAACACGCAAAGCCCCCAAAAACAATGTGTTTGTTGCTCACAAACACACACACACACACACACACACACACTATATATATATATATATATATCTATATATGCAGATACACTCATAAATACAAGTGTGCGTGTTTTTGTAGGGAAACGCTTCGTTTTCATTGTGTAAATATTTAAGCACACAATAAAATGGAAACAATGGGTGGCCTGCCACACACAAAATTACACTCACTGCTTTACCGTGCCTTGAGGGTCCACAAAAAACGGAAGAAAACAAAACAAAAGCATAGCAGGTGTCAAATGTTGCGGCCAAAGAAATGGCAAAGTCAGTGTTGGTTCAGTTTTGGCTAACATGCACCTAACGTACCCCTCGGCATACCCCCTACTGCAAAAGCGGCTGCTCAAACTTATGACAGAGAAACAGACTCTCGACTTCGATTTGCAAACACATATGTTTGAGCATATTACGTAAGTAAAACTCAAAAATTGCGTTGCGGAACTTTTGCTACGTGCTTTTTTGGACAGGCACGAAACGTAGCTGCTGCCAGCTGCTAGCTAGCTGCCTGTTTTATTTATTTTATTTTTTTTTTTTTAGTCCTGACATTAGTTGTAAGCACATAAAATACAAATAAATTGTATGCGCCTCATTGGATTTTATGACTGCAGCAGAAATGATTTAGATCGAACGGAACGTCGTGTCGGAAAATCGTCATCTTGGCCAACAACAAAGTTAATATTCAATCACGTTGAAACTTTGCATGGCCCGACAAAAGTTCAAGCCGTTTTTAATTAGACGTTCGCCCGCCCAGGTTAACTATTACCTAAAAAGTTTACAAACGTAAGCAAGGGAGAGTGAGAAAAAAAGTTTATAATCGCATTGCACGCAACTTTTCACTCACTCGTTGACTCAATCAGTTTGGCTTGGCAGAGCGTTGGAAAATATTTTTGCAAACGAATTATTGACAATTGCAATTCAATTTCACACACAATTTGGCCAAAAATGTCGCCGTCGCCTGTTGTCCCTTCAATCCCGGTCGCTTCCAACCGGAAAAAGCACACAAAAACTTTTCACCGAGTGCAGCTAAAAACTTTTTGCACTTCGTGCCGTCATGGAAAATGTAATTCAATGCTGTTGAATGTTGTGCACGCCCCAGCCAAAGAAAGTAAATAAATATCAGCGAACAACAAATGCACAATAAATGTGCACACACAGAGAGAGATTTTTTTTTAAGAGTGTGTGTGTGTGTGTGTGTGTGTGTACGTTTACACAGTAAAATATTGTGCCGAAACATTTGATTGAATGTGCCGCTGATTGAGATGCGATTTGTAAAAGCCAGAATGAAGTTTGTCAATGCTTTTATATCAGCATTTGCAGGACGTTGCAGACCCTGGCTTTTTGGTTCTTAGTGCAAAAATAAGATAAGTAATAAGCAATTACACAAAACGACAAGACTGTCAAATAAAATACGATAAAGTGATCAATTTATTAAGAGAGTTACGAGTTCATACTTGCAATGGTAGCTTAAGGTACTTTCTGTTGCATATGTAGATAGACCAAAAGGATAGAATAAACAAATACTTATGATACAGGAGTGCCATAAATCAATGTGCTGGTCGTAACGTGCTTATTTAAAATACATACACAGCTATTTGATATGCAAACGCGTCGAACCCAAATCGCACCCTGGAGCACAACTTTAAGACCGAGCGAACAACAAGCCCTTAGCTGTTTGGCAATGCAGGTGTTTGGGTCCAAGCAAGCAGCCAATGTGTGTTATGTTTCTCCGTCTCCATTTCGCTAGACATTTGAGCAATTTTGAACATGCATAGCAAGAGTCAAATATCCAAACTGTCAGCACTGTTGAAAATTTACGACTTTGCTAACACACAACCTATGCTAAGAATTGTATCTGTGTGTGTTAAAAGTATGCTACAAATTTCAAATTAATATGCAGAAAGCAAAAAAATTGAAATGGGTAAGCGAACCAAAGAAAACAAAAAAGTTCACAAAGAACATGTTTCATTTTCGCGACGAATTATCGGAAACGGCAGCATTTTCAAGTTTACGCAAAATTTACTACGTGATTTTCGTGGCATTGAGACGAAACGGAATGGGGAACACAGGCACAAATTTTTATACTTAACTCATATATCATTGTAAAATGACATTTTTATTGTTTGACAAAAGTATAAGGAAAAGTATTTCTACATAGAGTTTAAGAAATTTAATGAATTTATTTTGGCATTAAAATGGATGAGAACCTTCATCAAGGACAAAAGAGAAGTTGAAAGCCGCTTTTAAAATTTATGACCAGTACAGTTCTAAGATTGTTTCTTGCTTTAAGTTTAATGTATGAATGTTAACAAAAAGTGAAAAAAGTACAATATAGCGTTAACTTCAAATGTTATTTGATATACTGAAGTCTCGCCTTTGGCAACTTCACAAGAATAATCTGCACATTTGTGTGATTGATTAAAAAAAGCTTTAGCCTAGGGACAAACTGACGCGTAAGGTAAGACAGCATGTTGTAAGCTCCAGTTGCCACGTGCAGCGTCTTGCAGCATTACTTGCAGTTAATCTAAGACTTTTCACACAATTTCGCTGTCTGCGTTTGCGTGAAGAACGCAGCAAGCGTTGCAATCGCCTTAAGAACTACTTTTAACAAATGTACAAAACGTGACTTAAGCATGAATACAAAATCCTAAAGTTCATACAAAAGCACACACATGCAACATGGCAAAGAGAGCGAGTGGTTGCTTAAAGGGTTGGTGCAAGGGAATGGCAAAAGAACCACACACTTGGGACATGAGCTAAACTAGCGATATGCAAACAAGCGTAGTGTGGGTGGAAGGGATAAATGTAATCCCTGCTTGCAAATATATTTGCAGCAATTTATAATTTATTAAAAAAGTGTACCATAAGCCACGGGCCAGTGCAAGTATATATATATGTATGTATGCATATACTCCTTGCAGCAGTAGCCCAGAACAAATGCAGCTCACACTCCCTCACTCTATACATACATACTGACTTACCCTTCTTCCATGCACATTGCCTGAGGCACATATGTGTAACAAGTGAACAGTGCACAAACAGAGCATCCAATTGTAACTCTCCTTCGCCCACGCTATTTGTTTGTTTGCTTCTGTTGCGTCTTCATTGCATCTGCTTATGTTTACTTGGTGTGAGAGGAAACACAAAAACCACCAAAAATTCAGTTCTTTGTTTGCCATTCTCTTTGTGGTTTCCTTCTGTCGCTTTCTCTATTCCTCTCTCTCCATCACTTGCTCAGGTATTAGTGTGGGTCAGCGCTTATTAAGCTACATGATACAATAATGAAAATGGTATACAGCTGCCATGGTGAAATTGTATTCCCACTGATTCGCACACAGCTCGCGCTGTGATTTCAGTGAATGTACTCCAACCGAGATTACTTACTTGCAGTCGTACAGTTATATGCGCTCAGGGCCAGACAGTTTTACCATTTCTGGCATTGATGGAGCAAACGCTTCGCAACTTGATGTGCTTCCTGTTAAACTCCTCAAGCTGTTGTTGCTGGTGCTGCTGCTGATGATGAGTAAGATGGCGTTTGCTTTGTTTTTTATTTTGCATTTTATTTCGTTTTTGCCAGCGGCGTCTTGCTACTGAAACTTCAAAGCAACTCATTTGTGATCTGCTGCTGGTGCTTGTGCATCCTGGCTTTTTAACATCGCATAGCTGAGAATATTAATTTTGATGTTCTGTCTGCACTGACTTGGCATAATCGATGCATTTGCGCTGCAGCTGTTGTTTAATTTCTTTAAAAAGCCAGGCAAACGCCGGCGGGAAAGTTAATAAGTCAAGAATTGCGCCAAGTTTTGCTTTGATCGTTTGCCTGCCTCTTGTTCAACGCCTCAATATTATGCACTTGATATACAAAAACAAGAAGTGCTTTGCTATATGAACTTAAACAATTTAAGCAAAATTTTTCTGCAACTTAAAATTTGCAAAGTCAGAAAGTTGAATAACTGTACTTACTCTCTGCTTCTAACCACTATTGATGTGAGTTTGGGATATCGATATCTATACGATATCTTATAAGGTACGAACTCGATACTTATTAGACAGGCATCGATACTTGGACCTCTTTACTTTTAATACTTGCTTATTTGTTAAATGAAAATCAGAGTTCAGAAATCCTGTTCAATTCAAAGACTATCGAAAATAGAAATCTCTTCTTCCTATTCAAAATGTTCCGCTTTAAATATACAGTTTGCCAACTATTTGTTTACAATATGTGAAAATTTTTGATTTTTTCGCTTTAGAGCTATAGGGAGACACTGGTTGTTGTGGAAAATTTTTATTTTTATTTTTTATAAGTAATTCAGTCAATTATCTCTTAAACCTATTAAACAGAACTTAGAAAACATTAACATTAACAAAGAACAATTAAAAATACTAACAAGCCACTAAATTCAACTGCCAACTAAATGTTTACACACCCACGTTTTTGGTGCATTTCGTTGTGAGATTTTGTATGAAATTCGTATGTACAGTTACATTTAATTAAATTAAAAATGCTTAGAATCATAAAAGTCCAAATTTTTTTGCGCAGATCGCTTGCCAATGAAATGAAGAATGATTGTATAATCACCATATCTCGAGAATGTGGCCTATATGCATCCACGTACCTACAAAAAAAAAAACGGCACCAGCAGTCGAAATCCCTTGAAAATTCAACGTCTGGTGCCGTTTTTTTTTTTATTGGTACGTAAAATGGATATAGGCCACATTCTCGAGATATGGTGATTATACAATCATTCTTCATTTCATTGGCAAGCGATCTGCGCAAAAAAATTTGGACTTTTATGATTCTAAGCATTTTTAATTTAATTAAATGTAACTGTACATACGAATTTCATACAAAATCTCACAACGAAATGCACCAAAAACGTGGGTGTGTAAACATTTAGTTGGCAGTTGAATTTAGTGGCTTGTTAGTATTTTTAATTGTTCTTTGTTAATGTTAATGTTTTCTAAGTTCTGTTTAATAGGTTTAAGAGATAATTGACTGAATTACTTATAAAAAATAAAAATAAAAATTTTCCACAACAACCAGTGTCTCCCTATAGCTCTAAAGCGAAAAAATCAAAAATTTTCACATATTGTAAACAAATAGTTGGCAAACTGTAGCTCCTGGGGAAGGAGTGCGATGCGTGAGACGCACATTAGTTGTTGCTATACATACATATGTACTTGATTTTGCTGTTGTGTGACGACCAAAGTTGATATTTTAATTTTTCGACTTTTGGTTCTATCTGCTTGCTCATGCCTTACATGGGAGGGTACTATAGACTTTATATGAACTTTGTGAAATTGTATGGCCAAACGTGAGAAACTTGAATATGACTTCCATCATACATATACGAATGTATATATGTATTGGGAATTAGGTAGATCATTAATGACTTATTGAAGAGGTTTAAAATGACTAAATACCAAATTAACAATAACCATAAAATAAACACATTTTGCATTCAAATACTTGTCCCTGTATAAAAATATACATTAGTAATTTCATTGACAGCAATTGAATATTGTAATAAAGGGTATTAAAACACATTGAGCAGCGTTTGCGTTTCAGCAACGTGAACCATCATGTTTTGTTGTTGTTTGTTCTTTTGCGTTTTTCCTATTCCCCGTTAGACGCAGCCATATGCATACACAAAAAGACGGCACAAGCCCACATGCAGCAGGCCAGCTGCAGACGATTTGCCTTCGACACCAATGAGCATACAAACACAAACATACATATATGTACATACTCATTGATCGGCAACAAAATTTTAAAATACAAGTAAGGCTCTAGTCGAGAAATCGCGACTAGACTATACCCGGACTCCTACACCATCTTGGCTATATCGACTCGGCTGTTGATACTGACCAAGAATATATACACTTTATGGGGTCGAAGAAGCTTTCTTCTGCCTGTTACAGACATTTGCACAAAAACAATATACTCTTTTCCCAATTTTCCCATTCCTTAATACATACGACAAAGCATGAGCAATCCACACACAATACAAAACAAATTCAAATATAACGGCAGTGCGAGAAGTATGGCCATATACATCTTACGACAAAGTTAGAGCAGTATGGAAACAGGAGCTACATTGAAGAGCGGAATTTTTTTTTTCTGTGAAGAAGAGAAAGATCTATTTTCCAGTCTTGTACTTTCGATAGTTTTTGGTTCAATTGAAATAAAATTTATGATGCAAAGGAGAATGATTTGTCGTTTTATTTTTAACGTCGTATGCGATTAGCTGGTCACACCTACAATGTTAGATTAAAAACCGAAAGACAAAGGTTAGTATGCAATAAACTTCTTTATTTTTTACGTAAAAAATCTTGTTTATAAGCTTCGTTTTTACGCAAAAAGCACTTTAACCTTGAAACTGTTTTTTCCTGACATTCACTTCGACTTCTAGTAAGTATGCTTTCAATTGTGGTCATTTGATTGACCAACATGCTGATCTCACATTCAACTGAAAAAGTCCGATATGTTAACTCATCTTCTGAATCGGATTCCGGCGGCAATGGGACAAAATCGCTATCTATGTGGATATTATCGGCAGAGTTAGGAGGTTTCGTTACAGACTGTGACTCTTGTTGTAATGGATATAATTTGTCTGCATTTTTGAAGTCGACCTTCCACCAAATGCCTTTTCGCGTTTTTCCACTTTTTGGTACAAGCGGTTCATTTTGACTACTTGGCAAGACGGCAGTATTTTGACTCTTAATCATAGAACTGTGGATATTATCGGCAGAGTTAGGAGGTTTCGTTACAGACTGTGACTCTTGTTGTAATGGATATATTATTTCTGGATTTTTGAAGTCGACGTCGTACGAAATGCCTTTTCGCATTTTTCCTCTTTTTGGTACAAGCGGTTCATTTTGACGTATTGGTGATAGTGCTTCTCGACTGGGCACTTCGAAGGTCGCTCTTTCCTTGATCTGAAAGTCCAGCAAGGTGCTCGTTCGCATTGCAGAGTATGCAGAACATGCAATATCATTTGGTGGGTCCCCTTCCGTGTTCCGTTTCCTGTTTCTGATTAAATCAATTTCCCGCTCAATGGATGGCGATAGATTTCGAGGTTTTGAAGAAGATAGAGATGATTTATCCTGACCCCTAGATGTTGGTGCTTTAGTTGTTTCCGGTCGTTTTGGCGAATACTTTTTTGTTAATCCTTCTAATGAATTTTTGTTTTCAGCTATATCAGGTTCGAGATGTCGGGGTGAATATGCTTTATTATTTGTTACGGCGCCAGTTGCTTTTTCCTTGATCTTGAAATCCAATAAACTTTTTAGTCGTTTTGCAAAGTACTCATCAGTTGAAGTGGAGTGTGTTGATGTAAATAAATCCGATTCCCGCTTAATATGAGAATATAATAAACCTAGCTGTTGGGGAATTGCTGAAACCTCCTTATCTAGATGTGGGGGTGATTGTATTGATTTACTAGACACGACAGAAGTCTCCTTTTCTTTTTTCCTGAAAAGCAAAACGGTTTTTGCTCGCGTCATCTGAGTTGTGAGATTCGATAAAGTTTTTGATTCAAAAGAACTGGTCCCAAATGAAGAATGGCTTCGTTTAAAAAGGCATGCGTCCGATTTGCGTGGAGGTAATCCCAATTCATTGTAGGGCAAACGGTTCAATTTCAAGTGGTAAAATTCGTAGAACCATTTAAGAAATTCATAATGGCCACAGCCTTCGATTAAAGCTTGATCTGGTATCTCTTTTAAAACCATCAACTGCCTAAGTGCTCTGCGCAATAATCTGTAGTTTTCTTTCATCAAGTAATGTGGTAATTCATACAGTTCTACATTATCCAGTGGTAAGTCAGTATAAGGGTAGATTTTATTCATCAAACGACAATAAAAACCTCCCGACTTGAGCTCCTGCAAACTTTCCACTTGGCAGTCCAACTCCTTGTTCACCCAAGCAATCAGTTCACGTATTGAGTGGTCCTTCATATTCGTGTCACCCTTTTTCTTATTTTAACAAGAAAACAAATTTTTTTAACAAATTCTATCAAAAGATATAGTAATACAATGTTGTTTGCATTTGGACTGTTTAGCTTAGAATGAAAGATTATAAATTGTTGTATTTAAAAGCTTACTTAGATACAATTGCAGACATTACTAGTATGCCGAAAAAGAGAGAAAGTACGCAATGCTAAATCTCTAAAGTTGACGTCACTTGTTCAACTGTGGTATACAAAGTATAGACGCAATCCCGGCAGTCTCGGGGTCCATTATCATGGCGATAACAAAATGTTTAGTTTTCTTTGAGTGAAAACTTTTTCATTTTCTTTTTTTTTTGTGTAAACTTTTGCAAGTGCACATAAATTGAATGTAACTTTGCACTCATCTATGCAAACATGAAGACACACACAGACATACACAAACATACACATAGACACACATTGGTTACCAGCTATTTTGGAAGCCAAATGCAATTTGGAGAATTTCTTGGTGTCTCCCTGTGCCCAATAAGAAAACTTTGCATATACTTCACTTTAACATACAGAGAGTCTGCAATATGAGCTTTCCGTTCCCTCTCTTTCCCACCATTTCTTATTTACATCGTTGTCCTTGTCTCCGTCGTCGTCGATACTTTTGATATGCAAAAGATATGAAGGGACAGCTGTTTCCTGCTCCATTTGCTTGCCAGAAACTTTTACAACAAGAACCCGAATGCATTTTGAAGTTGCCATATCGTTGGAGCTAGCGGAGAAGGGCCGAAATACGGGAAGTCTTTTTCTCGATAGTCACTTTAAATATCTGTACGAAAACATTTAAAACTGCATAAAGTTGGTTCATTTGCAATTCGCTTTATTATTTTTTTTAATGCAAGCAAAAAGTTTTCACGCTTTCTCCGTCCACCCGCACTGAACGGCGCCTTTTTGCAGAACTTTTAACGCATCCAGCCTGGAATTTTATGATATTAGCGTAAAGTTGCCTTAACTTTCCCTATTTACGATAACCCGAGGTGACCAGGTGCGCATTTTTAACAGTGTTTTCACACGACGACGATGAAGTCGACAAAGCTGCCTATGAAAATTTAAAACTTCTATACGATCTTTATGCAGCAATTTAAACTTTTAATATTTAAACATGACATTTTTATTGACGATCAAGGTGAATGGCGAAAAATGACGCGTAAATGGATTAATAAACTGCAAAAGGCTAAAGGCGGGAAACACTCTTGAAAATGTTTTGAAACTTTAAAAGAAAGCTTAAATTTTAAGGTTTAAGTGTCAATTGGTATTTTATAACTACAAATAATACGTAAATGTTATAAGGACAGAATTTAAACAAGTTTGCATATTTCCAATCATCAAATATTTATTTGCCATCTATCAACATCAACAACATCCTCAACATTGCAACAAATCATCTAGGCTAACGTTTCAACGTTCTCAATCTATTAATTAATAAGCAAATGCTGCACTTTTGGCTTTGACATGGCGTAATTATGTTGAAAGTAACAGGGGCTAGTAACCAGCCGCGCCCACACCTTGTACGCTTGGTAGGATAGGGCATGGCATGCAATGCGTAACACCGTTGCGCTTAAATGTAATTTATTTAGTCTACTTCACGCTCATAATGCCACACATCACCAGCCGTAAAGCACAGACACACACACACACACACACACACACACACTTATACATCATTCACGAATGTTAGGGGGTAGGAGGAGGAGTCGTTCATGTAACGCGTTTCGTCGGCAAGTCACTCGGAAAAATTATGTTGCACGTGAGATGCTTCAGCAAATTTTAGCTGCAGCCATGTAAATGTGTATGTCTGTGCGTGTGTGTTTGGTGTGTGTGTGTGTGTCTGGTGTGCGTTGCATGGAGTGAGTGAGTAGATCGCGTTGAGCAGTCTTGCACACATACGTGTGGCACAACTGAAGATGAGTTCCACTTGGATATATAAATTGAAATCATCAACGGGCTTTTGTGCGTTTTATCAACATTTTTACGTGTGCCGCCATTTTGCCCTCACCTCACTGCAGCATGCGCAACGTTTTATCGTTAAGCATACACGTTCCACCATTCGCTTTGTCAGGCTCTGATTTCATGCCCATTCCTACTACCACCACCACCACCCCCAAACCATTTTCTCACACTCACCTTGCGACGTTGCCTAGCAACTGCAAATTAAGCAATTTTCCAGGAGACTTTTGGCTGCTTTTGGGTTTAATGTCTGACTGAGTGGCGCGGTTTATTGAGATAAACGATGATGAACGTCAAGCTAAGCCAGACTTCCAGACATCCTCCCCAACCCTCTCCCCAATGTTAGCTTTCCTATCCCATATCATATCCCTGCCTCTTAATGGACTACCTCAGGCTATTTTCACCAGGCCAGTGAGCCAGTTTCGCATTCTATTAGCGCATTTGCATGCCTATCTCATTAGTACAAAACACAAAAGTTCAGGTCAGACATCCGTTTCTTTTTCGCAAAGATACCCAGTACAGTAAGAGAAAAGGAATATTCGTTTTAAGGTAATATTTAAATAAAAAACACACCGAAAAAATATAAATCATAACGTTCTAAGTAAGAACCCTTTTGTTTATCTTCGTTCGTATAGGGTATCTGGCAGATCACTACTCATATTTAGCTTAATAGATTTTATTGTGTGCTCTCAACGTAATGTGCATGTACATAAATGTCATTCTCTCCCTTCGGTCAAGTACAAGTCCTGGCTGCTGTTGCTCCTGCATCCACATTTCGCTTTTGTTTTGTGTGGAAGTTTGGTGCTTTTGTCGTGGTTTTCATTATCCTTTCTTTTCGTTTTGGCCTTTTGACTGCTCATAAGCCACAGCTTCAGTCGGCTCGCTGCAGCTGACACATTTGCCAATATTGACTATGCAAAAGCAGAAGCGTTAACAGCAACCACGGCCATATCATCCCACACGACCCAAACCCTCTTTCTACCTAAAGTTGCTTTATTAAGGTTTTTTCCCGTACTCATTTCGCTCTCTTGCTCACTGTCGCTGTCTTTGCTGGTTGTGCCTGGGCAAACAAGGCTGGTTAGTGGACTCGGCCTTTTTGCCACTCATTAGTGACAATTTTTCTTGTAGTTGACATTGCGGACGCCCACATGCCACGCCCATGAAACGACAAGCTGCGGCCGGACAAAGTTTTGTGACCATTTTTAGCCAGCGTTGACTTTTTGTTATGTTTTTTTTTTGTTTTGGCTTTAGTTTCTGTCTATTTTTGTGTGTGTGTGCTTTAAAGTTAGCCAAAAATAGCATGTTGCATGTAAAATTTTTGCCTTGCGGCAGGTGCAGAGGATGCGTTGTTAAATTTTTGATGGAAAACCAATTAATTGGAAAAATTAAAATCAAATATTTGCCAAAGCGCTTGAACAACACTCAAACGAGGCAAAAACAGCAGCAGCAAAATCCAAAAAAAAAAAAAATAGAAAAGCGAATGAGGTAAAAATAAAGCTAAACAACAACCACAACTGTGAAGGTTTCAGCTCGTTGCTCGCTTTTCCACATCATATCTAAGCGTCGTCCTTCATTTATCCTTTCGCTCCTGTCGAGAGAACTCAATCAGCGCACGTTGCCGCCAACAAACTCACGTGCACACACTCTACAGCACTCCACCTCTCTCTCTGCCTTCTCTCCTCTTTCCACTCATTTCACTCTTCTCCTTATCCACTCGCCATTCTCCTGCCTTATGCACAACTCGTTTTGTGCTTTTGAAGTGCAATTTAGCGATGCCACAGATTTTTTTTGCTCAGCTGCTTTTCAAGTGTATGTGTAGGAATAATTGTGTGTGTACGTCTCAGTGTGTGTGTGTGTGTGTGGTAATTAATGCAACAAGAGATACAAATTGCGTACAAGAGGTGTGCCAATGTATTTCAGGGCGAAGAGGACGTTCGAATTGACCAGATAAATTCAGTTGCCTAACGAGAAGTAAAGTAAAAATAATTAATCGACTTTTAAATGCGCACCAAAAGTATTTTAAGGGCTTAATGTATAGATATATATATATAAATAAGCTTCACGATTAAAAAATAGTGACGAATTACAAAAAAATAATTTTCTCATTTAAATGTACAGTTATTAATCATAAGTAATCCCACCTTATTATTTTTTTTATTAAAAATTAATTTCCTTACAATATTTTCTACAAATGGAATACCAAGTTTCAAGCAGCCTGAGCTAGAAAATGATTTACTGTCAAAAGAAACTGTTTCATCATTTTAAGTCGATGATGTTTATGTTGATATTTAACAAATTTAAATTACATTTAAGTTTTGCCAAACGATAGACAATTTTAAAACTTAACTTTCTTATTCACTTTTATTATTATTATTCTGTTGTTTTTTTTTTTTTTGGAAAATTGGGGCACACGTTTAACTACCCATGCGTTTTGCCATGCTTTTCCGATCATAAAGCATGATGCATACACATAAACACATACACCTTACCCTTGGCGTTGGGGCGATGAGTTCAAGTGCTATTAACAACAGTTCGCGGTTCAACGCGCTCCATAAACTGCATACGCCCCAACGCACCACCTTTAACAACAACGCTATACCACACCCAAACCACCCCCAAAGCCGCATTTCAACAGGCAGAATCACAAAATAAATAAAAATAAACTTAAGCAAAGGCATTTTAAATTATTTTTGCGAGCAATTTTGTTGCTTTAAAAAAATGTGAGGCTACGAAAAGAACTTAAAGACCGCTCGCCCACAAAATGATATAAACAAACACACAATTTGCGCCACTTAGCAGCAAATGGAGGAGGCTATTAATAATTCTTCCTTTTCGTTTCTTTCGTTTTTTTGTTGAGCTTGGTTTTTTTTTTTGTGCGGCCAGCCACAAAAAGCGCAGGCAAAAGTAGCCAAAGCCCCTAACTACCCAAACCCCACCCTTTGTGCTCCACCTCTACAGAGATAATAAGGAAATATGACTTTGTGTTTGGGGCTTGAGGCTGCTGCGGCCAAGACGACCACATAATGGCAAAAGCTGAAAGACGGAGACCGACAGACAAACTGGGTGAGGGGACCAGAAGAAACATGAGTTAAACATGCCGAGACGCGCTTGTAAAACAAGCCAGCCAACAACAACAAACGACACTCAACAACAACAAACAATAAATTGAGAACGGCAGCAACAGCAGCCAAAGCAGAACTCATAAACAATGTAATAATCAGGCCAACTGTGTGTGCGTACGACTTGGACGCAACTTAAGACGCTACAGCAGCGCCCCCAAGCGGCCCAAACAAGCGGACACGACGCCCTCTGGCGGTTTGTTTGCGTTTAGCACTTATAAATCTTACTTAAACCTGCTCGCTTTAATTGAGCTCTATTAAAAAATATATATATGCGAATACATAAATTGTTAATTGTCATTAGCCCGACGAGCACCCATTATGAAGTGCGCTCTTTTCTTTCGAGATTTTCAGAGTAAAGAGTTCTCTAGTTCAACAAGATGATAAGATGGTAAACAAACATGAGCTGGTTGGTTTGAAACGCGATGATGATGAGAGCGTGTAAGTACTTGAGAATTTTCATAAAACATTTGAATTTGCGTCACAAAATTTTGCAAGAGAGCAAAGCTTACTATTATAGATTATTGGAAGTATAGGAATTTTAATACGCTTCACTTCAATTTTAAGAATTAAATATATATGTTTATTCGTTTCTATCAGAGTCATACTTATTGTGATTCGGTTCATAAATTTCATATAACACTCATCATAAATCAAATTTACATAATTCACTTATAACTTTTATGTATTTGCAATGCTCACGCTGTTATCTCTAGCTGACAATTTCATTGTATGGCCAACAATTTCAATTCGATTTATGAATTTAATTAACTTGCAAATTTAATTGCATTTGCTTGACATGATGAGCGGAAGTGCCTGCAACTGGAGAGGAAATGGGGGATTAGTGAAGTGTGACGATTTCCTATTGGCAGAACGATAAAATTTTAATTAAATTCCATTTTTATTTTGAGGTTCTTGTGTTTGTCTTCCAATTGGAAATCGCTAGGCAAATATTTGTCAATTCATTGATGAAATATCTTTTTATCCTTTCCTGCTTCTCTTTTTTTTAAATTTTTTTGTTTGAATAAAACAGCAGTTAGTTGGAAATAAAATGAATGTGGAACATGGTTGGAATTACAATTCATAATCTCAATAATCTTGCTCAACTTGCGATCTGCTATGATGGGTAGTAATTAAAAATTCCGATTGGCTAAATTGCGTAGCGTCTATAAAGTTGCTGCATGCAGAACAACAACTGCAGCAACTGCACCCCAATGCAAACTTTTACAGTTGTTGATGGGTAAGCCACAGGCTATAAAAAACATTAAAAACAACAACAACATGGCCGACAAGATAGCCAAAATTCAAAAATTCATCTAAAATAGCTGCAGTTAAAATATTGCCCATGCTCTTCGCGCAAGTTCAAAAGCTAAAAGTTCGTCGCTGTCCATTTGCCACCCAGCTCAACACAACACAACACCGCGCCATTCATTCATTTTCCTCAGCTGATCAACACACACACACACACTCACAGGCTGCTTGTTTAAAGTCCTTGCTATTATGGCTGCTACAGTTCCTGGATTCTGGCTGGCTGCTGCTCCAGCTTTTGGTCCAGATGAAGCGTGGCATTACACCAGTGACGTGGACCGGAAATTATGTAAATTTAAGTGTTTCGCCTTGTTTCTACCGCCTTTCGTTGTTGTTTTTATTGTTATTGTTGCTACGCCCACGCATTTTGCTTTATTTTTGTTTTTGCTTTTTGCACCACTCTCTTAACATGGCAATGAAAACATGAAAGCAAAAACGACGGCAATAGCCAATAAAAAAAACAACAACATAAGTATAGCAAGAAGCAACAGCCGAAAAAAATAGAAACTTGCTCTTCAAAAATTTTCCACATTTGGTTTTGACTTTTTTTTGGCTAGCAGTACTGTTGTTGTTGCTTTTTTCTGGGGTGGCGCGTTGCCAACAAAGTTTTCGTAATTGTTTTTGCATTTGTGGCGCTCACATTGAAAACAGTTGGGTCTACTACTACAGCTGGGAGCTGCAAGCCAAGGGGGAGAGGCATGGGCTTTACTGGGAACCACGGCCAAGGCCCAAATGTGTCCTTTGGTGTATTAAAAAGTTTTTAGAGCGCCGCCTTTTCCCCCACACACACACACACACACCCAAAAAACATTTGTATATGTGCTCCTGAGTTTTAGTTCTGTACGAGGTCCTGCTGCTTCTCCTGGTGCTGGTCCATTGCCCATTAACATTTTATATGCAATTATGATTATTTTACCATTGTGCATTTGCGGTAATCTTTGGGGAGCAACCGTTTGGAAGTTGAGCCACCAAAAATGTAATGGCCATGTGGCCAGGCAAACAAACGGCGACGCCATTGACCGAACTTGCCATTGAAATAATATCGCTGATGTGTGTGTAACAAAATCAATGAAGGGTTAGGGGGAAAGTTGAGGGTGGCAGCTATTGAATGCATCAATGCCTATGAGCCACATGTTGCGGTTGGGGAAATTAAATGTAATTAATTCAGAGGAAACTAACTGCTCGGGCGAATTATGATTTAAACGGAAGGATCGCATTAGTTTTACTATTTACAGGGTATAAATTGAATGGCAATGTTTATTGCATTGTGTTTAAAGTCTTTAAAACAGAGATCGAAAGCTTTTAATCAACCAGCAGCATCCTAAGGATAATGAAGCATTTCAAGTGAAATCATAAAAGTCCTTCCATTGAACGAGGTTACGTACCTTGTTTAACTCTACTAGTTATTCATCACATATGCCAAACCCAAAAATTTAAGTAAGAGTTTTTGATTAGTTTTGCATAATGCTTGCACAGCTGGAAATGTTGCAAATTAAAAGCCTTCACCAAGTTATGCAACGTTTTGCCCAGTCTATGTCAGTTCATTGTTTATTATGCGTTCAACGAACCAATCATTCATTTCATTTTTGCAATATGTCCGAAAGAAGCCTAGTCAGCATCTCGACGACGCTGTCATCGCTTATATGCCTGGGTCCCATCTTAACTTCTCGGGCCATACTGTCTGCAGTGGTAGCAGTCGGAACCTTTTCATCGTTATTTCTTTTTGTGTGGCAAACATGTTAAAGTAAGAGTCCTTTTGCTTTACATATTGGTTGGACAGAGGTGCGGCGCAGACAATGTAAAAGTTGACCCTAGCCTGTGTGACTGCAGTTGCTTGTGGCTTAGCAGCAGCAGCCATTCTGTGGTCATTAGCCTAACCCAAAGCTGATTTGACTCCCTTCCACACACTATAACTCTCACTCTCTTTCTTGCTGGTCTTTTACCTGACTGAGATTTTGTGCAGAATTTGCAAAAAAAAAAAAAAAAAAGAAGGGAGAAAATATTGTACCCACAAAATGCGACGGCGACACAAATCTTCTTTATTGCTTCTACGTTTTTGCATGCACAGACGGGTAGTACACACATACACAAACACAAACACACACACACACACTTGGACGATTTCACATGTGTGGACTTTGACAAGAGCACATTAGGAGGCCCTAGACAAACAACTAATGGCCTTTTAAGGCATTTTGTTCCTGCCAGAGCTCACATTGTAGTATCCTCTCTTTCCCTTTCCCTTTCATTCTCTCTCTATCTTCCTTTCTCTCCGTTTACCTGGCACAGCAGACAGGTGCTGGGTTTTGACTTTTCGATACGTCCGGCATGTTGTTTTAAATTATAAATCCAAACACATACAGTTTGGAATATTTTTCATGTTTTGCAGTTTTTGGTCACACCGAAATATATTTTGATTTATGCCTTTTGTGCCTTGTGGGCTTCATTTCTGCTTTCTTGTGTATTTTTATTGGATTCATTCAGTTGTTTTCTATACGAGCTGCACAAAAATTGCGCATACGCCGCATTGCACGTTCACTGCAAATCGAGTTCGCTTGCTCTTTCTCATTTCTTGGCCAAAAATAATGAAGAAAACTTCGAAATGCCAACTCCAGTGTGCATTGTGTGTGCGTATGTGTATCTGCATGTGTGCGCGCGCGACCAACTCGGTGCACATGAGCGGCCAATTACACGCACGTTCTCTGAATGCATTTGCACGATGGGAAACAAGGGGAGAAGGTGTGTGTGCAGTCTGTTCATGGCTTGATTATCCCCGCCCGATGCACTTTTCACAGCTGATGGCGACTGCATTTGCATCTGGCATATGATGAACTCGCATGCCACTTTGCCAGAAGGGAAGCTAAGGGAAGAGATTTTTACTATGCCTTTGCCGGGTGAAAGGCAGCTAAAGGGGGGTAAGGCGGGGTGCAACCTAACGGCATTTTGATGGCAAGTGAATGTCAGCTGTCATCGCCGTTGTTTCCATTTATGATGTTGATTAGATGCAGACTCGCAAATTTATGCGCACTATGCAAATTTCGCAAGTAGTCATTGATTATACGCTTCATTTACATATTGATATGTTTATAGAAGCAGTCCAGCCTTTGGACTTATACTGAGTGCTAGTTTTCGTTTTAAATGGCCTAATGTCATACAACGTAAAGCTACCTGATATTTGAGTAATTAATTTAGTACGAAAATTTGATTTGATAGACATATTTTAAAAAGCATTTCTGAGTTATTTTGCATGTCAAAAATAAGTGAGAGCCACTTTTCAACTACTATAAAAGCAAGTCGTAAACGTCAAATCTAGCAAACTTCAGTTAAGTTTTAAGTTTATTCACATATTTGCTAGATGACATGCACTTATGACAATTTCCGTAAGTATTTTATGCTAACGTCAACGCAATTTTTGGCCACTTTGCCTATCACACACACACACACAAACACACAAACACACAAACATACACTCTTACACAACTAAAAGTCAAGTGTGGAAAGAGGCGTGGGTGAGGTGGGGTCGCTATCAGGTAGCGGGCCAACTGTGCAGTCAAGTGCGAAAAAAGTATGCACATTAATTCAAGTAAAAATAAATTATGAAAGCAGAAGGGCCGACGCATCGTCGACTTTTCGCTGCTCATGCATTTTATGACGTTTAATGTGTTTCTGCTGCTGTCAGCGGCAGCAGAGTCCCGTTGGTTGCGTCGGCGTCGCCGTTGCTGCCTCTGCTTCTGCTGTTGCAACTTTTCAGCAGCGTTGAGTGCATTTTGTTGATTTATAATAAAATAATGTAAAAATATTACACAATAATGAATGCGCGCGCGCGGGGTGTGTGTCTCTGTGTATGTGTGTGTAATATCTCTCTTTCTTTCTCCATATCTATTTCTTTCTCCCTTACTCTTGCCGTGGTATCACTGTCTGACGCTGTCATGAAATATGAAACAAGCAAATGTTGAGCGCGAAAAAGTTGCTGAAAGTAAAAAACGAACGAAACAAGAATATGAAATATGCGCAAAATAAAACTTTTAACTAAAATTATATATGTAATGGTATGTAACACAGTATCTTTTTTTGTTCAGCATATATTGTGTGTGTGTGTGTTGGTTTGTTATGTTGTTTACGTTCACTTCTTGGCCATCTTTCTTTGGCGATGCTGCTTGAAAATTTATGCGGCACTTTGAACTGGTCCTGCTGCCCTACATTTTAAACTGAGAGCTCTTAAGTTCTTGAATTATTTGTTTGATATCCACTCGTTGGATTTGAGGGATGAGGAAAGTAAAGAGGAGATCGCACTTCAAAACCCTCAAGCAATTTTTTTTTTATATAGTAAACATGATAAAGTTTTATGAAAAGTTTTACTAACTCTTGAATATAATCTTATTGCGGTTATTTTATAACCAAAATCCCAATTTTTGTTTTCTTTTCGTAAATTCTGATATGCCTTGCACATTGTCCAGTACCGCAGCAGACAACTTAAGCTAACTTCAATCGCCATATATTCTACAAATGTATATATACACTTTGCTACACCCTCTCATTCTCTCAAAGTCAACACTTACAGTCTGCTGTAAGTGTGTTTTTGTGTGTGTTGCCTTGACGCTTTAGTCCATGCAACTTTATCGCACTAGAAATTGCATCATATTTCAAGGTAACGCGACAAAATATATAAAAATACACAAAGTTCACAAGCAGCGAACTTTCTTACCTGTCCCGCAGCTCAGTCAACACTGGTAGCAGCAACAAAAAAAAAACAGCAACGCCTTCAACATATGTCAAGTTGCTGCAGAAAGAAATAACCAAGATGTTGCCGCACAAGCTCTTGCGTACTTGCGTTCCTGATGCGGCCATGCTGCGTATGAGTAATGCGAGACAAAGTTGTATAAAACAAGAACGACTTTTAAGAAATCGCTTGCCATCGAGTTTATTAAAACGTTATGCGCTTGAATTATAATTTATAATGACAGGGTTTCAGGGTTCGTCTTCTTCTTCTTCTTCGTCTCATCTTCTGCTTCTTGTCCTTGTTCTTAGAGCGCAATGCTTGGCATAATTTTGAAAATCCGAAGATAAAAGCGCAGAATGCACATAATTAATGAAAGACCAAATGTCGTCTTCAGCAGCGTATGAAGCACCAGCATTCTGAAATACAGAGAGAGCAAACAAAGTGTAATTAAAAAGTACTTAGTGCACTCTTGTCTCTATCTTTCTTTCTCTCGTTCTCTCTCTCTTTCTCTCGTTCTTGACTCACCTGCGATAAATAGTTTTGCGCTGCTGTAATTTATTATCGTTAACGTTATCCTTAAAGAAGTAACGCCTGATGCCGCTCAGATACGAACGAAAATATTCGCTCCAATTAATCGTTGCTATGTTGAACTGCAACTTCTCACGCTCCCCAACCGGCAGCCGTTCGTTCAATTCGTCAATGTTGCGATGCGCAAACTTCCAGTCCTTGAGCCCGAACCAAGACATCATATTGATTATGCGAGAGATTTTCTGATACGCCTTCACGTAGCTGCAAAGAACGAAGGACAACAAGAACAAGGAAATGGGAAGCGTTTATTTTTTGTAGTAACTACCACGGCTAATTAACAGACCCACAAGGAGAGCTTTATCAATTCTAACAGCTCCATAAATAGTAGTTAAATATGTTTTAATTGCGATTTATAAAATATTACGAGCGCAACATATGAGCCACTTAAAAGGGAAGTTTAATTCTTTAATTTCACATATGAATATCTTTTTATATTGGTTGGAGAATACAAGCTATAATGAGGGTTTAAGAATTAACTACAGAGATCCTTGTCTCAAATCGTGTTAAATCACCTTATAAAGCTAAAGTGCCCCAAAGCAAATGCCGTTGAAATCAGTTACAATTGCCTTTCAATGTAGCGTTTAAAATCCGTTCAATGTAGCAAAACCGAAACCCACAATAGGCAACAGCAACTAACTTGGAATCGCAGACAAGCTCAGATAGATAGATATGTATCTTTGTGTTGTTGTATGCGAGGCACTGTAACGATATCTCTCTGTGTGTGTGTGTATGTGTGTGTGTGTGTGTACTTACATGCGCTTTTGTCCAGTGGCCATGGCAATTAAATCTAAAATATAAGCTGGGATATTGTGCAAGAAAAATGCAATTGCACAATGCAGAGGCTTCGATGGTATTATAACGTACGAGAAGCACCTGTGACAATAATGCGGTCCAATGGGTTCGGTTCAGTTTCATTCAATACAATGTTGCAGTACCGTTTGTCGTTGTTGCAACATTGTATTGTTTGTTGTACAGCGATTGCCATTCGATTTGGTTTTAGTTTGCCGTTTTTTTTGGGTTTTTTGTGGTTTGAGGTTTTTGTTTTCCCCATTGTTGTTGTTGTTGTTGTTACCGTCACGTCGCATGTTTTGTAGGTTTTTCACCGGTTTTTTTTTGGGTTGCCATGTGTTCAGTTTTCATTGTTTTAAGGTATTAGCCGAGTGTAGATAAATTTCCCCAAAGCGAAAGGGAGAGAGAAATGAAACCATATTTAAGCATTTGGATTAGAAATGTATGCAATATGAGCAGCAACGTATGCGGATGCGGATATTGCCACAAAATAGAAAATTCAACAAAGAACTCACCAGAGCGACTTGTCGAATGGCTCGTGAAAGCCTTGACGAGACAGATGCATGTACTGGCCCCAGGTAATGTTGTTCACATCAGATACGTAATTATAAACTGGCAGCTCTGATTTGCCATCCGATGGATTTTCACTCAGCTTAAACCTTAAAGAATGGAATGTTGTGTATCTTATTAATGTACATTCGATTTCATAGCTATATAAAGCTTTGTACACAATTTCATTTACAAAAGTTTTCCGGCAAGAACCTTGAATAATTCTTTTGCTTTACTGTTAAGGAATGCAATAAATCGATGATAATTAAGTTGCTGCCTGCCATGTAATTATTTGCTCTTTGCTTGCATACCATCACGTAAGCATTCGAAAAACTCTTTAAATGAGTTCACTTTTTGCAAATGCTAACCTTCTAGCAATATCCCAGGCGGATGCTATCATTGCGTTTACCACATAATCGGCGGGCACCATATTTGCCTTACAGTTGGCCGTGCCGTAAATGCAACGTACGAGTCCCCGGGCTGACCAAGTGCATAAACCTGATGGCCCGTACAAATTATCAGTCCAGCCGGGAAATGGATCCTTGTACGTTGACATTACTGCAAATAAATAAGAATTAATGGCTGCTTTGTTTGGACGCAAACCCGAACGGCGAAGACTCCGTTGTTGATTTTAGAAAACGCCAAAAGCGATAATGTTCCCTTTTGCTATTGCAAAAACAAAACAACAAAACTCTTACCTCACCCTCCCCCACCATATAACTGCCCCCCCCCCCCCCCTCCAAGAGCTGCTAGTGAGCTGATATGCCTGACTCCCAATTGCAAGTTTTGCACTTGAACTTTTTGTTGTTGTTAGTTTTTGTTTTTGGTTTTTTTTTTCGTTCACTTGTTCGTTCGTCGTTCGTTAGTATTTGCTGTTGTTGGGGGCAGTAGCCAGGAGACAGGAGCCAGAAGCCAGAAGCCAGGATACAGCTTAGGATGCTACGATGCTTTGGCATTTTTGTGTTAAAATAAATGAAAATTTGTTTGCGCTTTGTTACCGAGCTCCACACACAGATGTAGATGCGAGTTGAGAAGCGAAGGAGTGGCGATATTGTGGCGGGGTGGGGAAGTGGTGCACAGGAGTCAGTTGCAAGTGAGGCATAAACTGACTTTTTGCTGGGCTTTGTTTTCGTTACGTTTCGTTCGTTACGTTACGTTGCGTTTAGTTGCAAATAAAAAGAAATGAGGCAAAAACAACAACTTCTTTATTTTTTAACAACATGCATTTATCTGCTAAACCTTTGCACACACTCTTCGACTGTAAAAGATGTGAAACTGCAATGTTGTTTGCTACTTTTCAACAAAATTTTAAATATTCCCTTTTCTTTTTTTGCTTTTTTGTTTGCTACCCGAGTCCTTTGGGGCACCCCATCCAAATGCAAGCAGCTGCCACATTTCGTATATACATATCTTACTCTTCTAACTTCGCCTCGTTTTCTGCTTTGGCTGTGTGCAGCATAACAAGTTTCTTATGCCCCGGAGCATTTTGGTGGCTAATTATCTGACAATTAGTTTGTGAAGTCAACTTTAAAACCGCACTGTCCGCAATAATCTGCACGAGCATTAAGATACAATTTTGCGGAAAGACTTACCAATGGGTGGACGAAAGATGCCAGCTGGCATATGAAAGGCGCGATGATTTACCAAATTCTCAGCACATTTCTTGGTCATGGTATAAGTATTTGGCATTTGGCCAATTAAACAGTGACGCAACTTTTCCAATGTTTCATCATCGAACGTGCGATAGATCTGTTAGTGATAAAGGCAATCATTAATTTATTATAAGTGCTTTTAAATATTTAATATTGTACTCTCTTTATTCTCTCTCGCTTTTTCTTTTTTTTCTTTTGCACCTTAAAAAAGACGAACCTGCATGATTTTTTCGTAGCCAATTTCATTTTCGTACACTTGTTCCTTGATGAATTTGCGATTGCAGTTGCAGTACAGTGTCGAAATGTGCACGAATGACTGAAGGTTGGAGCAGGGCAGGTAGGTAGTTGGAGTGAGGCGTTGCATCATCATGTCGAATGTTGATTGAATTGTGTTGAAATTGTTTGCACGCCGCGGCCATAAAAATATATGCAACAACACAAATAAAGCATAACAGTTAAATAAAAATAAACACACACAGTTGTAAATATTAAATTTCATATACAAATATTTCGCATGGCAGACAAGGAAATTATGTATCCTGGTGATATGCGAATATTTGCCATTCACATTTACAGCAGCAGCAGCACACACACAAAATATATCATATCCGGGCCAACCACAATCTGCAAATACTGTAGCTGCGTTAAGAATTAAAATGCAGTGAAAAGTCAACCTTGAACAAATACGTCATAAAAGTAACGTAACATTATTTTAAAATATCTGATTTATATGTGAAATTGAATGCGGATTATTGTAATATGTCTACAAAACCCTTTCGACTTTTAAAGTCGGAAATTCGTTATGTAAGCTGATTGAGTTTTAAAAAAACTATGCATTATGGGTGAATTGGTTAACATAAGATTTAAGTATTGGAAGAGGTTTTTCATGAATTTCGACTGAAAATTATGTTTTAAACCGGAAATGCAGTATTAATCTATATGCCAAGCTTCTAAGTTAATTTTTGTAACTTGAAAAGATTCTAAAACTGCTAAGTTATTTATGTCTGGAAATCTAGATTCAAACACATGGTTTCTCTCCAATAGACATAACTTACCTTCAACTGCGTCATTTGCATAACCAAATCGAGTATCTTCTTGGTGCCGAGGACATTAATGTCAATAGCATCGCTTAGTTTTTCATTGAATTTCACCGAGGCGACAACATTGAAGACAATCTAAGCAAGCAACAAAAAAAAATATATATATATATATAAAAAAAACGCAATGCATATTAAAATTGAAAAAATGTTAGCAACAACAGCAAAAGCAAGAACAACAATTGGAACATTTGAACAACACAAAAGCGTATGCAAAATGCACGAGAAGTGCATGCAGAACAGAAGCGCTAGCTGAATGGATGCAGTTAGTGTTTGTTAGTTTGTATGTGTGTGTGTGTGTGTGTGTTCGTGTCCTGTTTGGCTGCATTCTGTGATAACCTCAAAGTCAGCACGGACACAGGACGTTGGACAGAGGACAGATGGCACAGGACGACGATAGCTACACATGCAACTTCTGCATTGAACATCGACAACAAAGCAATTTTCGTTTTAAAACAGTTCTAGGACTAAGCGCTTGCGAATCCAGCCCGTGAAAAACGCTGCACCACGTGGGGAAGTGAGTGACTTGTATGCAAAATGTTTTGCAAACAGCAACAACAACAACGAAATATACAAAAGAAGAAAAAAAACTAAAACGCCAAACGGATGCGGCTGGCAGGACAATGGCTCGCGCACGCCAAACACTTGAAGCATGCACAGGAATTTTCATTTATTTATATATTGTTTTTTATAACCAGCAGCAGAAGCAGCAGCAGCAGCGGCAGCATCAGGAGCCGCAGGACTAACATGAGCAGCAGGCACACACTCACACATTTCACAGCAATACGTGCTGTTGGGCTTCAATTTTTGTTGAAATGTATAAAATATACATATATATTATTGTGCCTTGGCTCTTCACTTCGTTTGTATGTGTGTGTGTGTGGAAGGAAAAAAATCATAAAAAGGAAATAAACCGACTGCATGCCTGTTGTCGTAAACATTGTGCCTGCCTTTGGCAGTCAGCGCTACGTAACATAATGTACAAACAGACAAAAAGAACAAATAGACAGAAAGTCAAACAGACAGTCAAATAGTCAGGCAGACTGAGAGACAGATCGGATCCAAACAGATAGTTGTTACACATACACAAATACACAGAGAGAAGTTTCACACAAAAGTCCATTGATTGAATTGCCAACAAAACTTCTCGGCTCTTCAGTGTGTTGCAATGCCAATATCCATATACAATATGTATGTGTACTCACTTGGACCTCGGAGGAGAGCATTGCACGGTCGGCGGCATCGATGTCCAGGTCGATGGCACTGTAATCAGCGCGTATCGGATGCACCTTCTCCAACAATTCTGGGCACTCGTCGCGCATTGTATTGAATATCTGCAACAGAAGCAGCAATTGAAGGAGCAGCAGCAACAGCAGCAGCAGCAGCATCAGTTCATTGTTCAACATAACAGACAGATAAAGACAGACAGGTTACTCATTTTCTCAGACCCCGGTTTGGCTATTGACTTACCGACTCATTGAAGAAATCCTGCAAACGTTCCTGTACGCTCAGATTGTCCTTGCTGCGTATCAACATGTAAATTTTACGCAAACCAAAGGCGCGCAACAATTTCTCGGTTAGCACTTTGCCCACAAAACCCGTTCCACCCGTAATGAGTACCGTCGCATCCGTATAGAAATCCGTAACCGGTGTCGCTGTCGTCACAATCGGCGATGCCACACCATTGCCAATCCCATCAGTGGCATCAGCATTGGTACGAGTTTTAGTGCCACTGCCACTGGCACAGCCGGAGCCGGAGCCCGAGTCGTTGCCATTGCCATTGCTCATTGTGGATGTTTCAAATGGTTCGGGATTGCTACCACTGCTGCGACGCGACGAGCTTGTCGATGAGAAGGCCTTGCGCGTAGCTGAAGGGGGAGTAGATCGAAGAAGGTAAGGTTTGCCAATTTTCAATATGTGACTCATTGTGTAAAGAACGACAGGTTGAAGTTCGGCTCAGTTTACTGACACAAATCAATTTTAACGGCTTTATTCAAGTCAACAATTTGATCTTAGATGCTCCCAAATATTCCTAACGCAAGCTGCTGCTCAGACCATAGTTTATATTTAATACACACCTTTATTAACATTTGCCCCATGCATTTTATTAGTACACTTTAATACGAAAAAAATGAACCACTCACTGCCAAAGCACAAAACACATTGAAAACGCCTAAGTTGTAAGTATAAATTTCTTTAAAATATGTCATATTCAGCGATAGGCAATCAATAACTGACAGACACAGTGCCATGAAGATTTTCCCACCAATTGTCAATTATTTAGCAGCAATACTAACCCAATTATTATTTCACACACATGCAAGCGTGTGTGTTAGTGAGTGTGTTGTTAGTGGTTTAGTTGGTTAGTTATTCAACTAAATGCTGTTAAGGTCTCCGGCTAACATTGCGGTTGCAATTGACCTGCTGACCCGTTCATCGAAAACACACACACATACACACACGTACCCTCACACGCACATTGGCAATGAACGTACGTTAGCTTTAGTCAACCAGCACCCCGCCCCACCCATCTGCCGTTAGACGCTCTCTCTCTCTCTTATCCATTTCAAACACTGTTAATTATTCAATTATCAACAGCTAATGCGCCTTCTGCCTGGTGGCAGGACACTGAGCTGTGCTCATGCAACCAAGTGTCCATATATAATAAAGAGTGTATGTGTGTTTGTGTAAAAGAGAGCGAGTGAGTTAAAGCCGGCATGTTCGATGTCCATGTGCATGTCCAGTCAGACAGTTCATTGCGTGTTTTCCACTGTGTATCTAACGAAGTTTATGTGTATGTGTGTCTCATAGTGCAGCATATGTTGTATGATTGCATGTGGCATAAAAACGATATCTTTCTTCATAGCCGGACATATGCCGAGTATTGCCTCTTTTGTTGTTGTTGTCATATTTTGTCGAAGCTTGTCAACTAGAATGTCTGGCATTGTTTTTGTTTCGCCTTTAGGGTAGTTTAATCAAAACACGCGACCTTTAAAAATAAAGTGTGTGGGTAGGAGAATATAAAGAAAATAATTGTCTCCCTAGGAAGCCTTGTTTTCCATACTTAAAATAGAGAATGACTTATTAAAAAAATCACACTGTGCTTTTTAATATTCAACAGAAATCTCAATAGACGAAAATTCTTTGACACACCCTGCAAGCCGAAAGCTTTCTATTTTATCTAAGTTGTTTTTTAAGCAAACATTAAGCTTTAATTCATTCATCTAAGGCTCATGCGTTATTTTGGTTTGCGTCTGCGCTAGGCTGTAGAAAAATGATTGCGTCTTAGCTTAAACCCCAAGCTTTTTTGTCTAAGCCAATTTACTTTTGGCACAAGGTACAATTTCTTATAGCGCACCTTAAAAGCTTTGCTTTCAAATCGGCTTGCTATAAATTCAAATTGACACTTTGAAGCTTTTGTGAACACCGTTAATGTATTTGAATAAATAAATCTCATGCGCTTATTGAAAACCAACTCACATGAATAATGTGGTTAAATGAATAAAAAATGATTTATGATATGAATTACGTCTGCATAAGAATAAATGCCGCAGTAATTAACAGTTCACAGACTGGCCCACTAAATAGATAATTATTTATTCGTTCGATTTGTTTAATGACTCGAAATGTTTATTCTTTCATTGATAATTTAATACATTAATTACATTCATTAGCTTTTTTATGTTTTAAAACACACAGACAGAAAAAAATACAATTAAATCGTTGTACTGAAAGTGTTTAAAATCTAATGCAATAATTTATGCTTTTTTATTTTAGTTAATTGATTTTGTTTTTGCCGAGTTATTAAAATTAATTGCTTAGCAGTTAAGTACGAAAAAAGCTTGAATAAAAATTGCACTTATATTTATATGGCATGTTTAGAAATCAAACATTTATTTATAATTAAAAATGTGTGTTTTTGATCTTAAGCTTTTTACATTTATACATAAAACTTTCGTGGAACTTTTTTGTTTTCAACATACACATATTTATAATACTGTACATGGTTTGCAGCTTCTTAAGAATAATTATTTACACACTCAGCCACGCCACCCCAAGTTAACGGTCAACAATCTTTTCGCAATACGCATTCATCTAACATCATTGTTTTTGTTTAATCACAATTCATTATATTAAAATCACAGAGTTGAAGCCGATGCTTATGCTACGATGCTTTCATCCGGCAAATCTTAAACTTGTTGCCAAAAAGTTTCACTTTCCGGACTTACGCCACTTCCACTTTCTGCCCTATCCATTCTTCCTGCTCTACCATCATTTACGGCCTTTCGAGTTGCTGGCTGCTGCACTCGGGACACTTCGCTGAGTATGCAAGTTCCGTCGCATTCCGTTCGACTGCCAAACTCCTGCTCACAAATACAACTGGAACTTTCACGCAATTCGGCTTTTAGCAAAGCCAGCTGCACACCCGCGCCCGCGTTCGCACAGCTTGTGGCTGAATCCTAGCTGGTCGAAGGTAACTCCATAAGCGCCGAGTCGTCTTCACACTCAACGACATTTGGATGCAACGGCTTGAAGTTATTGCGTCTCCATGGTGGCATCGTTTTGGGCGTACTTTCAGCGAATGTTAATACGGTCTGGTGTGCGTGATTGTTGTTGCTGTGGCTGTTGTTATCACTGTTGTTGCCATTGCTGTTCGCCAAATAATAGCTTCGACCCATATGCAAGCCAACTTTACTGCCATTACTTCCCCCCGCATTGCGTACATTAAAGAAATTGCTGCGTATGCGCATCGACGAATTGGCATACGTCGATCTTATGGATGTGCCACGCGTGTGCATCGAAAAGGTTCGTTCGTGCGGCTCCAAACTGGTCTTGAATTTGCAGAAACACGCAGCAAAGCGTTTATTAAATTCTCGCTTGAACTTTTCCTGAAACATACAAAAGAAATTCCACAAACATTACGGCTTAGGCTCTTCCCAAATTTGTTCACGTCAAGAAATTCATTCACGTGAAAGTCAAGCAAAATTTTAACATTGACATTTTGTAATATAAATGAATGAGTCGAGTCACCTGCCCTAATCTAGGTAATGCTACTTTGCACAGGGCACATCAACTTAAAGCTGGAAAGTTGCTAATGACTGTTGTGTGCTGATTTTACTACTTGTTGTGGCATCTGTCACTTTGGTTTATCAAACAGCCTTTTCCCCTACGCTTTCACCTCTCTTCAACAGCCTAATTGGCAAGGTTTTGAGTCCTGTTCATCTTCTTCCACTGCTTGTTCTCTTTCTGTCACTTAACATCCCCTTGACATTTTTGGTTCGACATTTGTCGGTAAAGTTTTGTCTGGCAATATCTTCAGTTTATAGGCCCACGACCACACGTGCACAGATAATGGTAACGGTAATGTTTGAAGATTGAACAACAAGAGCAACAAAAAAGTTTTCATGTATTTGTGTGAGAGAATCTTTTTTTGTTATAAATCGATTTTAGGTCCGTCGTCATGTGCCTACTTCACCAAGGAACTAAAATATTTGCGCTTATATGCCTGCGATTTTCGGATATTTGCATTGTGTGTGTGTGTTTTGTGAGTGTCTGGAGTATTTTTAAAGGAACGTGTTTTGGTTTTCTTCTTTTAGTAATGTTGTTCACAGTGGAACAAGCAATCAATTATTTAGAGTGGGCAAAGGTCTCAGTTCTCAGAAGTTATAAATATAGATTTATCGATGGGAAACTTTTCTGTTTACGAAATGTGAAACAAAATTTTTGACCATATTAAGTGAGCCACTATGTTGCCGTGGAGTCTAAGTCTACTTAATGAAATATTAACGATAATATTATCAATAAAATATTTTCAAAATGAAAATAACATAAAACGAAAAAATGATGTGCCAGCGAGTGTTCACTGTTCGTATGTTTCGTATGTCGCAAAACAATATTTTACATAGAGGGTTGGATAAGTTACAACCAAAGAAAGATAAGCAAATGGGTGGAAAAAAGCAAATCAAAAAACAAATTATCAAAAAACGATAAACAAATAGAAAACCACTTATGCACTCACATTGTAGATGCCATAAATAAAGGGATTATAGCAGCTATTGCTCATTGCCAGCCAGTCACCGCAGAACCAAACGATGCTTATGAAATGATAGTCATTGATTTCCGGTATCGTCACATACAATATGTTATACAATTGCAATGGCAGCCAGCACAGTCCAAAAATAACCACAACGATGATTAACATTTTAATGACCTGCAAGTAAATGTGTTTGTTAGACCAAGCGGCTTAGTAGCTATAGTTTTGATTGCCTTGACCTTCTTCTTGTTTTTGAGCAGTGTTATGTCACGCGAATCCTGTGCGTTGCCTGGAGCCCGTGTGCCCCACAATCGTACGGCCATCTGTATATACACAAAGCTAATGACGCAAAACGGCACCAGATACTGCACAAAGACTAATGCATAACGATAGGCTTTCAATTGTACTTCGGATAGGTTTTTGTTTGTGCAAAACGGTCGAGTCAAATTAAAGTATACATCGTTTTCTGTTAAATAAATATATTTATATGTATTTAATAACGGATTTTCCGTTTTCATAAGCTTAGCTGATTGACATTACCACGAAAACGTTCAGTTATCTCCTCAACACGAAATGCGATAGAAAATGGTGCTGCAAACACCAAAGCCAGTATCCAAATTCCAGCAATTATGAACTTCGATATGAACTTGGTGGGACGTGCTCTGCAAATGAAATTAATATCGAATATCCATACGTATAAACAAATAAATATGTGTAATATGAAGCGCATGACTACGTTACGACGTATTATTAAGTCAACAAGTTTTGTGTGTTGTGTGTGACTTACCGCAATGGATTAATTATGGCCCGATGGCGATCAATTGCAATTGCAGTCAGCGTAAAAACCGAAACATTCACGCTCAATGCCTGCACAAAAGGACAAAAGCCGCACATGAAATATGGCAGATTCCAGCGTTGCAGCAGCGCAGCCTGAAACTAAGGTTAGCAAACACAAAAATAAAAAAATGGTTTTATTGTGTAACTGACTATTTTTTAACTGTGTATGATTAATTAAACTCGATCTCTTCTATCAATCAAATCAAATCAAACAAGGAAATGCCGAGCACGCCATTTGTTGTCCGTTTAGCCGAGCGTACATGTGTGCGTGTGGGTTGGTGAATGAGAGGTCTGGTGTGGTTTGCTTTGACATGTTGAGAAGCTCATAATGTAGCACTGTTGTGATTGTTCCATTACTGCAGCTGTGCTGTGCCGGCCAGTTTAGCAGGGGCGTTGTTGAGTGAAGAGGCTTTGTTCGAAACAATTAAAGCAAATTATGTAACGCTTACACTTTATTAATAACAAATGACAATTTGTTGTGACAGCAGCTGTCATTTAAGAGCTCACTTAATGAATATTTATTACAACGTGTGTTAGTCGTCGGTAATTGAAGCCTCAAGACTAAGTATGGTCCATTTCAGCCCAAGTGGCATGCATAAATTTAATAAAATAATGTTCAATGGAGTGCATATTCAACAGCGATTTAATAGAGGATTAAATGTTACATTTCTAACAACATAATTTTAGTTTTATGAACCTTAAAACATACACTTAAAATGACTTTGGATGACTTTCACACTTAATACCCGAGCTTTTAGCTTCAAAAAGTCAACTCTTGCAGACATGTAAGTTATTTTTGGAACCAAAGCCAAACCCAAAGCCCATTTCCCTGTCAATAATGCATATCTACTTAAAATTGGGCTTGATTTGTTATCAGATTGTATACGTGAATAAAACTCATCCTCAAAGCCAAATCTCAATTCATGCAGATGACAATGGCAATTGTTTATCCCTTTTATTGTGTTTGTTTGCTCATGAGAACTTGTTTTATCTGCTCAAATACTGAACAATTTTGATTCAACTGGAAATTGCTTATGGCTTTTAGCACATTTTTAGCCCGCATACGAAATGCTCTAAGCTCCATTAACACTGGGGCCGAAAAATGATTATTCCATTATCTGAAATCGTAGGCGAATGGACAACAGCTGGGCAGTGGAATGTTGAGTGTGGAGAGTCGAGTGATATTTACTGGTTTGCATAGATACTGTCAATATCTAGTCCCAAATACAGTGGTGGAGTTTGAGCTGTGGTGAGCACTAGTGTTTAAGCGCCGGAAATTAAATCGATGCTCGATTATAGTGACATCGATGATTGTAATAATAATTTTGTGCGCTTGTGTGTGTGTGCGTCCGTGTGGCATAAAGGGAATATAAACGGGGCAGCAGCAACAACAGCAGTCAAAAATGAAACTGGGCTAATGCCATTAAACTGATTTATGTGCACAAAGTGTTAACAGTTAGTTGAAAATCAACAAAACTCAATTTATTTAACGTGTTCGCCGGCGAGGGGCACGGCATACATTGCGTATACGCGAATTTTTAATTAATGCCATACCAGTGCCAAACATACATATATATAGACATAACTGGTATAATGGAAATGTTATTTTTTTCCATCCATGCCTAATTAGGTTTTTATACACATTTACATAATTGGAAAGCAAAAATAGCAAAAACTAAACGAATGGTTGAAAATTAATTTGTATAAAACGGGTTGTAGTACGAACCTGAAATGGTATACAGAACAGTCCAATGATGACATCCGCAAACGCCAGATTTGCAATATACATATTTGTCACGGTGCGCATTTGCCGCGTGGTGGCAACCACCCATATCACGAGCGTATTTCCAATGACAGCCAGAATACTAATGCCGCCATAAAAGATGGATAGCAGCGCCACAATTTCCGCGGGTGCCGCATACAGACGTTCTAGAATAACAACAGAGCGAAACAGAGATATATATAGAGAGAGAGAGAGAGAGAGAGAAATACAGATACAGAGGTGAGATAATCAAAGGAAAATGTATACTTAAACATAAACGAGCTTTTCGAATGACTAAAACAATTAAACGGAAGCCAACTGTCAGTTTCGATCTGACAGTGTGTCATTTACATTTCCTCAAACATAATAGGTTTGAAAATTAAATTTCCTCAGGCATAATACGCTTGAATGTAACCAGAAGAAAGATGTTTGTGCCTTATTAAGCCATGGTAATGGCAAATGCATTTACAAAAGTGAACGTGCAGTCAAATTGAGTTTCGTAAACGTAACGTAAAACCCCTGTCAACCATATGTTGCTCTCATGTTGTTTACACTCAATAAATTAGCTTTGTTGGAAACCTCTCAGTTCAGCAAAAAATCAATTATTTAATTCAAACATGTTCGTCATTATGTGAAAAGGACACATATTCAATGGGATCGTAATTGAGTTGCATTGTTTTACATAAGAGGAACTTATATTATAAGCTCTAATTAAAAGTTTATTTGAATTTTTTTTAATTTCGCTACAAAAGAATAGTCCAATTAACTGTTTAAGGATTGCTTTCAAACTTACTATCAGCGACGATAGTTAACCATATGGTTAAACTACATACATTTTGATTAATGAGCGAACTTCTTCGTAAGGTTGAAGTACCAAAACAATTCTTTAATTAACTTGGATTTAAAAAAGAGTCTTTATGAGTTAAGTGTTTCAGCAGAAGAAAAACTGACTTGACGTTACATGATTGATGATTGCGCCAACAGCACTTTGTTGCTTATAAAGTATGTATTAGTCCATTAGAAGGTCTTTGTGAAAAGAAATGAAAAGAAATGCATCGAAATTAAAGCTAAGTACAATGGCTTTAACACTTACCAAATTCGGCTTCTTCCTCGGCGCCAGGCAATAGCTCTCCATGCAAATGTTGGTCATAAATTATATCGGCTTCCATGCTGTCGTACTTGCTATTATTATTGTTTTTCTTAAATTTTCCGGTTGATAAAGTGTCGTCAATTTATTTTGGCTTAAATTTATGTTGCGCAATGCATTTTATTGCCACAAATGCGGTCTGCAAGGAGAAACAATTTGATATGACAAAATTAAATTACTCACAATATAAGAAGAGAAATATTTCTCGAATCAAACAAATTAACAGACACATTTTAATATATATTCAAATCTTATATATTTTTGAATTTACCACAAATATTGTCTGCCACAACTCATACAAAAAGTGCCTCAAAGTGCTAAGTTGTATAACAGGTAAAGTCATTAAAACAATCCGGTAACTACAATGATTCACAGATAAATTTTATTCAGTTGTTTGTGTATGGAAAACTTTGGTATCACCAAAAACTGTTTGCCCAATTAGTGTTGTGGCATGAAGTTTGGTCAGCTGTCAGCTTTCGCATAACAAACTCTCTGCCACTGCATAATAGAAGCATCATCATTTCCCAACTGCTCGTTTAGTTTCGAACGGAGTCAGAAGCTAAGGAAATTCACATTTATTCACAGTTAACCGCAACTGGTCAGTCGACATTTTGGGACCTTCGCCCTACTGGGTTTGCTTATTGCTTATTGTCTGGCTTTAAGGCTAGCTGAATACATATACATATACATACACATATATTTGATTCTGGTGAGACAATAAAAATATTTTCTTTATTTCCTACAATTAAGAATCCACGAGCCAAGAACAGAGTATAATAGAGTGGCCCTTAACTCAATTACTATTTGTTTAAGGCATTAAATTCGAATCCCAAAATAACACAAATCCTTTGCAAAATCACAAAATGTACTTAATCAAGGCTTAAGTTTTTAATTTTAGTTCAATTTACACATATAACAAGTAAGAAGGCTCTAGTCGAGAAATCCCGACTATACGATACCCTGAGCCCTATACTTACCGCGTACAGTACAGTCAGTGCTTGCATGTATGTGTGGGTATGTGTGAACGCGCATACTGCATACTGCTTACGCAACTTCAATGTCCCATATCTCCGTTGTTTCTCAACCGATTTTAATAAAATTGTCATTATTTTGTCTTATGCTTTAAATGACGTCTCAAAGTTTTGCAAATTCAAGATTTTGTTGTTATCGATCCTATGTATATACCAGAAACGGGAAGACAAGTCGAAAATCGAAAACAAAATTGTACTGCCTAGGGATTAGGCGAGCTTAAGTTCCAAATCTGGAGTCTCTAGCTCTTAGTCTCTGAGATCGACGCGTTCATACATACACACAGACGGACAGACGGACATGACTATTCGACTCGGCTTTTGATGCGAATCAAGAATATATATACTTTATGGGGTTGGAGATGCTTTCTTTTGCCTGTTACATACTTTTGCACTAAACCATTATACCCTCTTTCCCATTTTTAATGGGATCACGGTAAAAAAACATATAAATTCCATTTCCTATGGTGCACCACCAATGTGCTCATATGGCTTTAAGCCTATATGTGTATAAGGTTCAGGAGCGAGTGTTATTCCAAGCTGCGACCTTCATTTCACTAAGTAGATTTTTTTTGCTGCGTCCTTTGGATCGACTTTAATCGGCTTTTTGCCAAAAAAAATCAAGCCCTTTATTAGCCCTTGGGTCTTAGTTCAGCCTTGACTTGATTAAATATGTGCGTAACCCCAAAGTAAAATGTATTTGCTTTTCAAATGATTTCCTGGACTCCATCCAGACTCTTTGTTATCTGCTCCGATTGTATTCAAAAAGCATGTGGCAACCACACCTATGGGGTACCTTCTACTGCAATTGTTTGCCATTTGTAGTATGAAGGTTGAAGCTAAAAATGTGCTGCGCAACAATAAACGTTACCAACTCATATAACTTGATTCAACCTAAAGAATCCGTATTTATCAACCTCTGGGAAATAAACCTTCACAATGCGCTCAGTGTTGAGGAAATTACACGTTGACAAAGGTTACATGATGCAGTCTGAGACCATTAAATTATTTTATGTTCCTCCGTTCATAACTCATTTTAAGTGCCGATTTTATGAGAATTTTGTGAAAATTGTTTAAACTTGTGCGTTTTCAGTTCAACATCTTTAAATTACACAATGAGAGTTAAAAAGGCTTAAATTTTGCGTGCAAATTGTGCTGCTGCACCTTTATAGCTGCCATTCTCACGAGTATTCAATTAGTCGAACATTAGATGAAAATGCTCGCCTGCTTAAGGGATATAAATGTTAATAAGCGCCAAACAACAACAAACCCCACCCAGGCAATTTGGTTAAGTCCAGTAGACCGGAGCCGGAGCGTAAGCTCAGCGTGAAAAGTTATTAAATGCAAAAGTGTAAAATTTGTATTTTTGAGCTCAACAAAAGATTTGCTGTCAGCGAAACATTCTGAACACCGAATCAAGGACCCATAGACCCAAGGGTCCTTTCAATTCGTTTAAGAAGTTGAGTAAGAGACTCTTACCGGCACAGCATGAGCTGCTGTTTTGAATTTGTTCGTTTACTCGTTCACATATTAAGTTCCACGTAAACAGTTTCAAAAAACAAAAAAGTCTCAAATAAGTATAATATATATTATAATTATAGAATGGCGCAAGCATTTTAAAACACAAATATGTTGCAATAAACAGATATAAGACAACAAAGTAGAAATTTGCAGACTCGGAAAAATGTACTTATCACACACACCCACCAAACGCATCAAAGGAACAGCTAGAACAGCATTGACATGGAATTGATTTTAATAGAAAATATTACGCATACAACCCGTGAACCAAGCGGAAAATATTTCAAAGTATAAAAGCAATGCATAGGTAAGGGCAAAATGAGCGAGTTATGTATATATTTTATGCTATTTTTGTGTACTATTATATTGTTTGAGGCACAATAAAAGGAAATTTATGAGTAAACGGGTACACAAGAGAAGAAGCCCATTAATTGCAACCAATAAAAAGCAGAAAGAAACTTTTTTGATTCAATCAGTACAAAAATTACTGGAATATTAAATAAGGTTCGTTTCGTGATCAATTTTACTTGATTCGAGTAAAACTGTGCTGAAATCAACAAGAAGTAAGGAAATTCTCCAAGCAAGTAAAAAATATTTAAATCAATCTCATTTGCACTTGAAATAAACAAAAAATTATCTAAAGAGCATATATATTTTTTTAGAAAGAATGAAGAAAGATAATTCTTACACAGAAAAAAAATATTCTCACACAGATCAAGAAAGACACAGATAGGTCATATTTAAAATATTACGGTGAAAAGGTCCTGGCTTGATTCAAGTAAAAAATATCTAGGTTTTTATGAGTGTGTGCGAGCTTAATAACAACAACACCAACAACAACAAAATGAATGGAACAATGTGCAATAAAGTGTAAATATCTATGTGAAAGAACTAAGAAGGGCAACTTTTTTGCCCTTATGAAAGTGTCTTCAGCTGTGACAAACGTAAGCACACAAAAGTTGATTAATAAATTTACCTCCTTATGGTTCAGGCATAGAGCAAAATTTTAGTGAAACACGCTTGCTACTTCGTTCTTATTCTTATTATTTTTTGAAGTTTTTCTGTAAGTTAAGCTTTTAGGAAAATGTGTAAATAGTTCTTATATTTATGTACAACTACCGAATATTTGTTATTAGTCTAACAGTTCATGCTATCTTTATGAGTACAAGTTTGTAATGTATTTTTATACTATCTTTAAGTACAGGATTACATAGAGAAGTCAAACATTAGCTCCGTGACGACAAAAGAAAGGGAGATAGGGGTTTGCAAACAATAACGCGTCGCGAACTTCGCAGACCGAGTATGCCGCGCAGACAATGCAAGTCATCAAATGGCGAGTCTCTGGATCTAAACCCCTTTTTGTATGTAGTTGATGATACCATACATCTATATTTATAAGATGTATTTCCAGGCTGAAGAGTTGTTCATTTGATTGGTTCTTTGACCCTTCTAAGCCACTTGTCATGTCTGCTGTGTTTGCCTGAGTACGCAGCGTTTCTTTTCTTTTGGGGCTCAGAGCAGCACATTGTAAGCGCTGCCAACTTGAGCTTATTTCAAGTTCAAGTTTTTAGCTGTGTTCTTTTAATTGCTGCCCTTTTGGTGCTTTTGCACGCACCCAACTCGGTGCCTGGACAGCTCATTAAATATTTAAGTTTGTGGCATGTCCCAATGGGCCAGGTTAATTACATAAATGTTAAGTCAGCTTCTTACAAAATGCAAAATAAGTATAAATACATTGATAATTAAGTTGAACGTATAGATTACATCATTATTTCTTCCTAGTAACATTAATGATTCAACTCATTTGCTAGATATTCAGCTATAATCAAAGTTAATTTAAGTACGTTAATAAGAAATATAGTCCTCGTTAATTAAAAACTGTTTGCGCTGCTCATTAATATATTAAATATTCTCAAAGACAAAGTTCATTAAGTATCCGCCTCGAAAGCCATCTCAAGTGCCTAGGAAAAAAGTTTCACAGATTTTTGCTAGCAATAGCATTAAATATTAAGGAAATATTTAAATACTTAATAACGCCTCAATCATGTGCCAGACATTGAGAGCAGCGGCTCAAGCTACTTTTCGAGACCATAAGATCCACCACGTACCCATCACAGTAATAAAATGAATTCACAGTTGAATCTAAGCCAAAACAATGGCAAACAAAGGTCTTATCAAAGTCCTGCAGAAAAAGCAAAGCACAAACACACACAAAACAAATATAAGGAAATAACGATACTCGAGTTAACCAAGGGAAACAGGATTCGACTTGGGCTTGACAATCCGAGTGTGTAAGTGTGAGTATGTTGTGTTTGGTATTAAATGTAATTGTAATAAATGCGAATGTTACCCATATGCGCTGTAAGTTACCGCCTTTGGCATTTTGGGCACAGCCCCCAACAAATTTTAATAACTATTTTTTCCGGCTTTAGGTTATTAAATTATTTTTCTTTTGATTTGCCACAAAGAAGAAAGCGTGTCAAAACGTAATTAAATGCTGGCCAAGCGGATGTGGCAAAAAAGAAACCAATTAGGGCGACACTTTTCACAGTCACAATTTTTCTGCTTGTTCTTTAGTTCTTATTATTATTTAGATGGCTAATTTTGGGTATTGTGCTCGACCAAACCGCCCGACTGTGCGTTATCAACTGTGCAACAGAGGTTGTCTTCAGTTTTTATCAACCGTGTAGCCCAGGCCCGAGTAGCAAAAACCGACGACAGGATGCGTGTACGACAAGCAAAACTGAAGAAGCACTGGCAACTCAAGCTGCCGCCACTTCTAGCCAAAACACAACAAGTTGCAGAGCAACTTGTTTGCCCTACGAACATGTTGCAGTTGTGTCTGCGTCAGTTTTCTTCTTTGGCTGCTGTTTTTTATTCCTATCTGTCAATATTATTTATTGGTTGACGGTTGTCTCAGTTTCATGACTCACACTGAAAACCAATTAATTACATATTATTGTACCCTGATCCCATTAAAAATGGGATAGAGGGTATAATGGTTTTGTGCAAAACTATGTAACAGGCAGAAGGAATCATCTACGAACCCATAAAGTATATATATTCTTGATCAGTATCAACAGCCGACTTGATATAGCCATGTCCGTCTTTCTGTCTGTCCGCCCGTATGTATGAACGTGTCGATCTCAGGGACTATAAGAGCTAGGGACTGCAGATTTGGAACTTAAGCTCGCCTAATTCCTAAGCAATACAAGTTTGCTAATGATTTTCGATAACTCTTCCCGTTTCCGATATAGACATGAGATCGATAACAAAATAATCTTGAATTTGGAAAACTTAAAATCGGTTAAGAAACATCGGATATATGGGACATTGACATTTGTGTATGCAGTATGCGCGTACACATACCAGGGTATCGTCTAGTCTGGATTTCTCGACGAGAACCTTGTTACTTGTTCAATTTGCCCAAGGGAAAAATTATAATCAAGCTTCGGTTGGATAAATGTGTGCACGTGGATTGTTGATAACTAAGAAACAACACAATTGAATAATAAATATATTAATATCTGCTGCGAGTTTCATTCCAGAGACAGCTGGCTTAAAACTGATTTTTGATTTGTTTATGCATCATTTACATTCAGCTCATTTGAATGAATATGTTTTTCTTTGTAAAGCAACATATGTCTATTAACCACCTTCCTTAAATAGATGACTTTTTCTTTGGATGTCAGTCAAATACATTTAGTCAGCCAATGACATGTTTTCTACTGACTGCGCACCAGATTTGATGAATTGGTATTGTAAATGTGTAAAGTGCTATTAATGGCTGCCTTCGCTAAGTGTTTTCAGCTTAGGATTTAGCGATCTTTATACCCTGGTCCCATTAAAAATGGGAAAAAGGGTATAATGGTTTTGTGCAAAAGTATGTAACAGGCAGAAGGAAGCGTCTCCGACCCCATAAAGCATATATATTCTTGATCAGCATCACAAGCCGAGCCGATATAGCCATGTCCGTCCTGCTGGCCGTATGTATGAACGCGTCGAGCTAGAGACTCCAGATTTGGAACTTGAGCTCGCCTAATCCCCAGGCCCTACAAGTTTTTTTTTAGATTTTCGATAACCCTTCCCGTTTTCGATATACACATAGGATCGATAACAACAAAATCTTGACATTCGAAAATTTTCAGATGGCGTTTGAAACATTAAATGAAATGATGATAATCTATGATTGAAATCGGTTGACAAAAAACACACACACGCATATTTGCAAGCACTGACTGTACGCGTTAAGTATTCGGTTCAGGATGTCTTGTTTACAATATATAGCACACACCGTTTATGGTAGCCAATATTTTTGACCTGCCCTGCTTAGAATTTACAACTGGTTCTAGCTTTGAGTGTTATGGGGCTTTGATAAGTTTTCTTAAGACCTGTTTAATTTTTTTTTTTTAAATTATGTTTGTGTATCACACTCAACAGACACACACATACACACACACACATAAACACACACACAGAACAGAAGTTAAATATTTTCACTGATGATGGGTTATGGAAAAAGCCTGTTTCCCCGAACTAAAAGCATTATCCTGGGAAATACCCTGTATGTCTTACAGGAGACTTGAGGTGTGAAGCAAGTGTAATTTAAAGCTGACTTTTACAAGAGTTTTGTGAGTGACTTCAAAGGTAATTTGCCTTCTGTTTTTTTGACACGCTCATAAGATATTCATTTGGAGTTAAAGAACTGAAGTTGTTATAACAATTGTTTGAAACAAAATGTTTTTATCAAAGGGAGAAAAAACAAACGCACCTAAAAATATTACTTTAAACTCAACAAAAACTTTGACAAATGCGGTGTTATAGAACTGAAGATGTTACAATTATTATTATTGTTTGAAACAAAAGGTATTTCTCAAAGAGAAAAAAAACCATGTAAAAGTTGTTATAAAACTCAACAAAAACTGAAACAAATCGACATTATATTTCTGTTCGACTACGTTAATTTATTCACGCAGAGAACACATGAAAGCCCAATTTTCCCTTCACAACATAAAAGGTGTGTATCATTAGGAATGTATAGAGTAATCCGCAGCTTGGATATGTGGGCCATGGTTTTGAAATAAGGCAAACAGTTCACGTTTTGGGTTGATCCACATCATTGAAACATAAAAGAGCATGTAACACCTGCCAGCCAGCTGGTTCAACTTGAAACGTGTGTTGAGGTTGAGTTGGATTCGCTGATACTAATTTGCAGTTTAAGCATTTGTGAAAGTACTTTCATATCCTGGCTTTCAGCATTTTCCTTGTTGCTGAAAAGAATTTTTAGGATTAAATATAATAATATTAGCTCAAATATCCATTTAACTAGATTTCTGCTGCGTTACGTAACAGGTATAAATCTCCTTTTAGATTTCTTTGCATAGAAAAGAATAGCTCGAATTGTTTCTCCATGCGGCGACCAACTATACGCTTGCTGTCTGTTGCTCGCCCATTTAGCCTCTGTGTGTGTCTGTATCTCTGTCCGCCTGCCTGCTTGTCTGTCTGTCTGTCTGCTTGTGTAAGCAAATATATTAAGTGATAAACTGTGGGAATGTTCTTAAACCTTTTGCAAAGCTGAGCTTAAACTGTTTGTCGTATGCGCAATGCGGCTGAATGAAATTCCATTTTCACTGCATAATTTTATTATTTTGATAATAGGAAGTTTGGCATTCTAAAAAGTTGTTCGGTTTTTGGTTTTGCTTTGACAATTAGGCAACTTAGTTTCAAAACTTAATAATTAAAATTAGCAAGCTACTGATGCAAACAGCATATTAAATTTTAATCAGTTTTAACAAATTCGACTTAAGTGAAGTGTACAAAAATTTGATAACAACTTTTGGGCAGTCTGTTTAACATCTGTCTCCCACCAAAATCAAAGCTGAGCATGACATTTGAATACAACGCAGCATACACAGAAAAAACATAAAATCAGGCAGAAATAAGACAACCCAACAATCTAACAATCTAACGCAGAAGGTCTAGACATCTTTTTTATCTGCAAGCATCGAGTCGACAAACCTAATAAATATTCAATGTGACTAATTGTTGTCATTGTGTTGTGTTCTGATGGCAATCTTGGAGATGTGAACACAGTAATAAATACACATTTAGAGAGCGCCGGGCATCAACGTCAACACTCAAATTTTGAGTAATGATTGCGGCAACAGCTGCGGTAGACAAGGGTCAAAGGCTGCACCTATGAGTTATGTTGTAGCAAATAAACAAATAGAACGGAAAAAAGAAAAGCATTTTTTTGTATGTTCAGATTGCTGAAGTGTTAATACTCTTACATACTTTAAATATACGAAACAAATTTCCTAAGCAACTTTGAATACTTTCATACTTAGTCGTCACAATGTTATTTATTCTCTTATGTTGGAACTTTTACAAAATGATAAAGTTTTACAGTGTTTAAATAAAGTGTTCAAAATAAAGCAATTTTTAACATAATGTTGAGTATTCAAAGAATTTGCCGTCCGTGAAGATAAGTTTTTCTTAGCTTTTTTCAGTCTTAGGAAAACAACCCAAGAATGTTTATTTTAACAAACGTCAGAAACAATAACGAAACAAAACACATTTATATGTAACACTGTGTTGTCCATCATGAGTCTTTCTCAATAAATTATTCAGGAAAATGTTTCACGATGCGAGAAATGGTTAAAGAGTGAGGGCGTGCTGCTGGTTATAGCGATATTGTGGAATATTTTATTACACCAAAATGTGATATATATTCGTTGTAATAATTTTCAAGATATTTTTGCTCTTGTTTTGGTTGTATCTGTACTCTTGCAGCATTCGCACAAAATGCTTGCTTTAAAGTGCAAAAGAGCATAAATTACAATCTGCTTAGATTCGAGCCAGCAAATTGTTTTTTGATTAAAAATTCATTCTCAAACAGCAAAATTCGGCGAAAGACGTTCAAGAACTAGGCAAAGTTATTATTTAAGACAAAAATAAATGCTCATACTCATACTCATACTCATGTAGTTTGCAAAAAGTTTAAAACTAAATGCCAAAGTTCTCGAGTGTAAGATTGTACTGCCGTTGATAGAGGGACAACTAAAAGAGAAAGCTGTTGAACATTTAACAGCATACTGCATTATTAAATGAACCTGTGCTATATATAGAAGACACTTTTTCTTATTCAAACTCACAATATATTTTTTAGCAAATGACATCCAAAAGATACCCTGTAGTCTATTAATTTACCTTAAATTTATATCTACAAACTTTCAGCACTTTGGTCAGACTATTTTTCTTATTATTTCGACTAACTAACATGAATGTAAAATTTATTGCATTTAATATTTTTAATACTGCTGGATTTTTGGCTATCCATTTTCACAGTCCCGGTGTACAGGGTATAGCGATGCCAAGTTTGCATAAATTTGCAAATTTTTGCTGTTTGTTGCAGACACATTCAAGAGCGTTTTAAGCAGATATATATATATATATATAAATTGGTGTCGGGTCTTTAACATATTAAGGGTCGCCTTACATTTCTTAATACAGTGTGCATTGCTGCTTTTGTGATTGCCTTTTTGCTTTTTTCTTTCTTTGTTTCTTTGGGTGGAACGCGTTAAAACCTTTTGCAATTTTCAATAAATGTCAACCAAGGGGAAACAAGTGGAAGTGTTTACGTGCTCCTGTCATTGCACGCATTAGAGTGCGTATTCTTGACACCATATGCAAAATAAAAAAAAAGCTCGACTAGGAGAAGTCCTGAACCTTTAACCTAAAGCGTTCGGTAATGCCTCCACTATTGGCCTTATGTATACCAACTGAATTCAAATCTTAGATATTTTCGGTATTTCTTAACCGATTTCCAGGTAAATTTGACAGATTTTTATTTATTGTCTATAGTTTCTTGAACAGTTTGCAAGTTTTTCAAATTTAAGATTTTTGCGTTATTGATTCCATGTGTATATCAACAAACTTGCAAATTGTTTAGCAAAGCTTATATTCATATTGTAGAGTTTCTTGCTCTTATGGTCTCTCAAATCGAAGCGTTTATACATACTGACGGACAAACGGAGACAGACGAAAATGGTTATATCGTCTCGGCTGTTGATGCATATTAATAATATATACATTTTATGTGGCTAGAGATGCTTCCTTTTATCTGCACCATACTTTTGCAAAATAAACTATTATACCCTTTTAACCCATTTCATTTAACTTGTTGAAGCCGTTTCTAAACTGATTTTGAACTTAAATATACAATATGTCATGTAACATTGCCAACTGCAATGTCGACTGAATTTTTAGATGTCTTATCAATAAGCATTTAAGTTCACTTTGTTCACAAATCAAACTGCCAGTTTTGAAAGCTGTTTGAGCTGCTCTTTGAGATGACCTTTTAACAAGCACATTACCCGAAAACAACGACAACAACAACAAAAGAAAAGAAATATGAGCACAATGCGCACGGCTGAGGTTTCATTATAGCCATCTTTTTTTGAAGCCAATTTCTGTGCAGGTAAACGAGATTCACAAATTTCCCTTCATTGCTATATAATTTCTAAACGCATTCCAATCATTTTGTACACAAAAGGAACAAAAGGGAAAAAATTCAATCATTTTAAAGTGACATTAATCACTGACAGCAGGAGAGAGACAGAGAGAATCCACAAAAGTCCTTACCAACAAAAGACAATTGATTATTTACTTATTTTGGAACGCTCTAGGAACGTGCAAATAATCACATCGTTTAAGTTTCTGCTTCAAAACACGTACTTTATCTTATTTTCTACTTTTTGTTTTGTTGTTCCTTACACACTTTCTTCCACGGCTTACTCTGCCCAGTTTTCCGTATGAAACATTTATGCCCTTTGCCATTGTGAAACGTACTGCAAATGAAAAAGCTTTTCAAATTGAACGCTCATAAGTAGACTATTAGTTTTTAAAGGTCATCTCATTATAACTGTCTTGATACTGATTGAAAACGACAAGGCATTTTCATTAGTACAGCTTTAATTTAAGGATTTCAACTAGATTTAATTAGTTTGCTTGTAAATTTTCATTGCCAAGAATTCGGAAGCGTCAACATTTCAACAAAATTGTTATACCTGAAAGCTTTGTGAGATTTAAATTTTTGAAATAATGATTGAGGAGCCCAAAGGGCCCAATTTATTCCAATTTTCTTCGTCTCAGACTGGCATTTATCTTGCATGTTATAAAAATTAATCAAAGTAATTGGTTTTACACGTAACTTTAAAATTGTATACAAATTGTATTTGTGTTCCATTTCAGTATAAAATTAATTTGCTCAAAATACTTAAACCAAAATGATAAATAAGCTCTAAGTAGTCATTTTGCATTTGCAAACAATGTCCGTTTTTTTCAATGTAATGTAATTAACCTGATTACATAAAACGTGATTTTTTTTATGATACACACATTTGTAAGAAATACTCTTTGCACTCTGCTGTAATATGACCCTAGTAATAAAAAAGTCGGAACAATTATTGGTTCTCAATGGAAATGCAAATAAATTCAAGGGATACGTTATGCTGGAAAACGCTAAACTGAAATCTTGGCATTTTGATGAGTATAACAATGAATTATACTTTGCTTTTTCTGTTTTTGGTGCGGGCAACAATTGAAAATATTCTCAAATATTTCCAGTCGTTGAACAAAATCTGTTCAGCTGCAAACTAAGAAAAATGTTTTGCATAAATAAAGAAAGAGGAAGAACAAAAAACAAAAAGTTACAAATAAAAATACAACGTGAGCTTTGACAAACAACAAGAAAAACGCATTTAAAGAACATGTTTTATGGCTTAATAATTCTCATGGGCATATGAGATTTCCTTTTAAATTTTAATTCCAACAGTTGGCCCCTCTTATCTTGTGCGTACGTACATTCTTGTTGTAACAAGTGCTCGTTCGCATAATTACGTACGTACATTGTTACCGTTTATTCTTATACGGTTGGTTTTTGAGGCTTGGCTACAAGAGTTCACCTGCTGTCATATTAGGCGTGCCAAGAGTACGAACACCTGGTTCCGAGACAATTGGTTGACGTAAGGCGTAATTATTATATTGCAGACTACTATTGCTATATTGAACTCGTTGATACAATTTCCATTGGTCTATTAATTGAGAAATGTGTTTAACCTTGCGTTTAACAGTTGTTACATTTTTAATTAGTTGCATCTAACTGTTAGTTACAAAAGCAATAGATTATTCAAGTATTATCATTTGTATTTGAATCTGGCGATTTTTCTACTGCAACGTTAAAAAATATACGTGCAAATGTTCTTCCGCAGAGTGCAAAATTCGTATTTTATTGAACACATCGAACACTAGACTTTATACTGTGGTATTTTTTGAGGTGTTGTTTATATTTCCTTAGATCAAAAAAACAGCTTAAGCAAAAAATTTATTGAGTGTATCCAACACAAAAGTTGTATCCGCAATAAAATGACGTTAAAAGTAAACAAAACAGCAAAAAACCACTCATACCTTATAATAGTACACCATGCGGTGTGGCGCTTCCTCGTCTATATAGACTGACTAATATTGTGAACGCCACGCCACCCACACATGAGACGCAGATGCTTAAAATTCATTGATAAATTAACCCGACACACGAAATAATGTGCGCGATTCTCAAAACAAATAATGCCAAGTGGATTGATTTTTAATAGTTTTTTTGATGTTGTTATTAATTTTTCTATTTGTTTATTTATGGATGCGATCTGAATAGTTAAGTGGTTGACGGAAAATATAGTTAGTTGGTTGTGTTTGATTAGTATGCGGATTGTGTTGCAAAATAAAAATGAGCGCAAATGCATTTAATGCTCTTAATTGTAATAAACATTATTTTAATTGTGCGCGCTGTTTAAAATGCTTAAAATGCAATTGAAAAGCACTCACATGTCATCAACGGAAATGCCACTTTTATTTATTATACTATCAAGCGTCGAGCAAACCAATTTTCAGCTTATGGCTGAAAAATAACCATTTGCAACTTACCCAGAAATTAATTACTGCGATGGTTTTAATTTATACAAATATTATAATAATAATAATTACACAATGAATTCCAAACTTTTTTTAGTTGGCGCTTTTGTTAGCCGTTTGGATAACGATGCAATTAGCTTTTATTTTATTTTTAGCTAGTTTATTATTGATTTCGCGGTCATTTGTTTAACGAACGTTTATCAAAAAACCGCACAATCACAAATTGTCCATTTTTTTATGCCGCAATGTTTCAATTACTGTGTACCGTCGCCATACACAAATGTTTGTGTTGGTTTGTACATTTTTGGGGAGGCAGTTGATTGAGCTGTTTGCCGTTGAATAAAGTTCAATTGTATGCCAATGTCATTTGATGAAAAAATAACCAAATATATAAGCAACTGTCGCTAAATAATTCACTTAAAACGAAAGGCTGTGTCACTTTCGGTATTCGAATTCAATTTATGTATTAAAATTTAACGGACACGAAGCTGTCAGCTCGAACGATCGCAGCGGAATGCCGAGCAACCGCACAATGAAAGCGCACAGAAGCAACTGATGGGCAACGTATCCGTTTCATTTGGGGCCGGCAAAGCGTATACGCTTCTCTATTGATTCCTCGCACACACAGACACACAATCACACACACACACAGACAGACAAAACGACACGCACATTAACAAAGGCAGGCGCGCGCACACTAAGACAGAAAGCAGAGCAGTTTATCGCACAAGAATACACAAACGTCTTGAGGTACAAGCAAAAAATAACAGCAACAGCAAGCGATATAGCAAAAAACAGGTGCAGCTACATATCTTAATCAATTTGTTCGCAATGAACACCTATAAAAATCACATTTGTGGTTACCAACAACAACATCAACACACACATTCTTATATCATAGGAAGCTGGGCGTGTCTCTGCTTTATATCAGTTCAGTGTCGTATTTATTTACCGTGGCACCTACCCACTTTTATATGCATGTTATGACAGCTTTCATTGCACACATCCCCGAAAAACGAACAATTCACTCTTACTGATACCAACCGCAGTTTTGCGTTTTTATCATCTTCGACATTTCACAACCATTCATTTTCGTACGATTATGGGATAATTTGTGATAAAAACCAAAAAAACCCTAGAGATAACAAATTTATACATATGACAATGAATTTGTTCTATGTGTTGTTTATTTTGAATTTAATTAGATTCTTGTGTCAAGTCAATCGGCAAAAGATGTTCAAAACAAACATAAGTATCTTTATGTTAGGTAATTAAATATGCCAACTTCATCTTTACATATACTATGTTTATTCAGTGATAAAAACGGGTCAGCAAACTGGGCATTAATTTTCTTGCAGAATGGAATAGAAAATACCTAGCATGAACGAGCTAAAGAACCATCATGGTCTCTTACACTCATTGTACAGGGTATAACATTGAATTTTGTTATTTTCTTTTGCTTAGAGGCAATTCAATTGTTCTAGACACTCTGATGTGTGATATATAATTTTTATTGATGACATTTTAAATGTTTACAATGTTGTGGTGCAGACAAATTGATTCAATCAATCTAAAATTCTGTTGTGATCAATTTCTGCTGCTGCTGGCTAAAAGGAAAGCCACAACAAAACTGAAGTTAACAGTTTATCGTACAAGATTAATGGCGACACGGCCAATTAATTTGGTATACACTAAATGTTTTCTCAAGCAACTACAAATGTTGCAAAGTCGCAGATAAATAGACGCCAGACGTTCGTAAAGTTTTTATTATTTGCTTGTCAATTGAATTAAATACAAACTAATTTGAATAAAATTATGCAAAACGTTTGGCCATAAAACTCAAATCGCTCAAGCGACGAGTTGTCAAAATAATTTTGATGCAAATTTCACATCTTTTTGTTGAGTCTGTCTAAAGCAGCTACCAGTTTTTGTATACTCATACTTTCATGTTGGTCTTGGAGGAGCTGCAAGGGTTTTTCATCTTCAACATCTTTAATGATGTTTTTCTTTACTTCTACTAATTAATTTCACTCTGTGCCATCGATTGTTTTTTTTTTTGGATTCTGAAGTATTTCTTTAACTGTTGTTTTGTTTTGTTTTCTTTTTTTTTTGATTTGTTTGTTTTTGGAGCTTTTATTATTCGTCGTAGTATTTGTATTATTTACGCATCCACAAACTCAATGAAATTGGTCTTCATTAAATCGCATAAAATTACATGCAATTATCTATAAATTTCGCTTGAGTGCAGATGGCAAAATGTTAACGAGCTTTTCTGATTTGATTTATGCACAATAAATTACGTGACGTTAGCCGCCGTTAGTCCGATTTTCAATGTTTGCCTCCGGCTGCTCAATAAAACGGCAACAAGTCGAAATAAAGTGCGATGCAATAATGATTTCAGATCATTTATAGTTGTGACTGTGTATTGCACTGACACTTGTGTTTGTATGGCACGTGCTACGTGATAACAAATGCGAACTCGATTAGTGTTTTCTTAGGCTTATTGATATTAGTTAATAGTTTGCAATTCAAATGGAACTATTTATAAATTATCTTTGTAGTAAAAGTTAACATTACCAGAAAAGGGGGAACGCGGGATTTTATTTTCTAAGCCAAATTAATGTACTCCCAAATTAGACTAAGGTGCTAATTAGGTAAGCATGCAAATTGATGAGCTGTAAAAAAAGTTGGCAAAGTAAAAGTACAAAAACAGAAACAAGTTAAGTTAATTAAATAAATCTTTTTCATGTGCTTTAAATTTAATTTAATTGTTTGGAATTTTTCACATTACTAAGCCCTCTGGAAATTGCTTAGAAAGTGGCTCAAATGTGCTTTAGAATCAAATAACAGAATGTTTTTAACGTGCCTTTCGACCTGAAATACGATTGCTCGAAGTAAAATTGTAAAAGATTTACGTAACTGCAGGGCATAAATGTACATCTGATACTTCAACAAGTTAGTAATACGTTTAAGTTATATTAAGAAACAACCCCGAGGGGAATTTTTTAAATTTGAAGGAACGCCAAAAAGGAATGCAAAGGGTTACATTCCTTATACACATTTGACTTTTTCTCGACATCTTTTGACTCGAGTGCCACAGTCGTTTAAAATGACAGCTATGTTGTTGAATTTTGTTTTAGCAGACAGCTGTCAACAATCAGTTTAATATGGCAAATGAATTTCCATACTTTTGGCCAGGCTTTGTTTGGTGTGTGTGGCCTGTCAGATACAAAGTGTTTGAATAAAATATTTGATATGGGTTAGCTTAAAAAGTTAAACGCCCACAATTGGAGATGGCTTAATAATCTGCATATTAAGTCAATGTAACTGTTTTGCACTTGCCCCCTTTTTCTAGACGACAATTCAATTCAATTGAAGGCAAAGGACCACAACCAAAATCTTGTCTGGAAAAACTTTCAAAGTTTGCAAATTGTAGTTATTGTTTGCAAATTGTTGCTTCCAGCGACCCTAGTTAAATAATGAAGTGTTTTCGGAAACTTTTAGCTATTAAGCTGGAAGGCAAACGCTTAGCACTGCATTAGCAATGTGGCTGTTTTTGTTGCCATTGGCGTTGGCTAAGACTAAGTTCAACGGTTTGAAGTTAAGTAAGTTCGTCTTAGGTTCTCAAAGTGCTGCCATCACTTTGGGCAACAAGTTTTACGGCTAAACACACCAGGACTCTTGACCATCTCCACGAAATAGCTGTTGCTTGTGCCTTGCCATCAATTATTCCACACGCAACAGCCGACGCAAAAGCAGACACAATTAAGCTCGTAATTGGTATCGCATTTGTTGTATTGCATTCACGGATATCTGCCATTACATTAACGAGGGCAGCACCAGAAATAAACTATAGTATATAGTATGTGCCAGCTAAATATTTGCACTTGTTGCCGCCAATTAAACAAACCGATATCCATTAATCCGAATGCAAATTGAAAAAATATCCAATAATTTTTGCTTCTACTTTTGGTGTTAATTAAAATGTTGTTAACATTAGATTTGGAACGCGTGACGGCATTAAAGCCAACCGCCAAATAAATAATTTCATTTCTTTATCATGTTATTTATTGTAGTCGCGGCATCAAGCGGCACGCTCTCCCTCTGTCTCACTCTCTATCTCCCAATCGTGCTCTCTCACTCTTTCTGTACTGTCAATGTTTTAATTATTTTTATTATTCCTATTTGCTTTCAATGTACGCAGTGCGATGCGGAGTGGTGAGGTGTGCGGTGGTGGTGCGGTTCCTCTAAACAATAACAAACATTGCAAACAAGAATACATTTTACACCGACAACATTGCGTATGCGGAATTTTTTTGCTTGGTTCCCATTTCATCATAGCTTTAGAGAGCACTGATGGAATTTGTTTTTGCCTATTTCGGCATCGTTTTTATTGCCAAAAATATGTGTGTGTGTGCGTAAGTTTCAAATAATCTAGAGATAAATAAAATTCCGTAGAGTATTCGGTTCGCTTGGTTGTGAGTTTGTGGATATATTACGTTTTTTCTGTGTCTGTGTGCATATTAGGTTTTTTTATGAGCACCGCGGAAGGAAGCGACGCATTCATTGGAATGAAACCAGTTGAAGAATGGCAGCATGAATGGGCACATTGATAGATTAAAGAACTGAGCGTGTGGAATATTTTCTTAGTTGTCGATTTTACGTTCTTCTCGTTCGTTGGTTTTTTTGTGTTTTTTTTTTTTAATTGCTGTCATATGATGCGAACTTATTTTTGTATATTGTCTTTGGCCGAGTTTAATGATGGGAAAAGTTTTTTAAATGAACGTAAAATATTTTCTTTTGTTTAAACAATTTCCAAATTGAATATATGTTTATATTTTCTTAACTATTTAATGCTACAGTTTGCAAAGTTTTGACTTTAAAAAATCATAATAATAAAAAAGTTTTCCACAAGAGTGAATATCATTAAAAGTTAATATTCATTTCAAAATACACTCATAACAAATCAGTTCAGTTCGATTTTTGGTTGTTCTTTTGCCCTCAGGGAAATTAAATGCCTTAATCGTAACCAAGCAACAAATTGACCATTACATCTTGAACTCGCATGTGTATTAAATTTCAAATGCTTTGAATATTTGTTTGTGTATGTATTTACTTTGTTTTGGAGAGCTTAACAAGAAAAATAAAATAAGCATATCACAAGAGAGACAAAAAACATTGCCAACACCCGTTGCTTAGGGCAACTAAACCCCACAAAGGCCCGAAGCGGACTTTCGGAGAAACAACAGCACGCATCGTTGCATTTTGTGTACACTATTTACAATTTCGTATATACATATCAGCAATCGCCTTTACTTTAATACTCTTTGTGCCATAAACATGACTTGAACTTTAAGCTAAGAGCACAAGCATCAAACTGAACAGTAAAAGAAACCACAAAAGTTGACCTTGAAAAACGCTGACATCGTGGTTTCTATCTATTAAATCTGTTGTTGTTGTTGCTGTTTCTTCTTCTTTATCTGCTTTTGCTTGTGCTTCTTCTTGCAGTCTGTCACATTTTGCATGTGAAAACAAAAATCAAAGAAAAGCCACTGAATGCAGTCATGTAAAGTTTTAAGTCGCGAAAGCGGGCTTCGTTTATGGTTTGCAGTATCGCAATAAAAGCATATTAAACTTCGAATGCGGGAAACTTATGTTGTAGTTGTGTGTTGTTTGTATGTTGTTCTTGCTGCCACTGGCGCTGCTTGCTGATGCATGGTAATTGCTTAATTTCTTGGCGGGTGTCGTTCTGTCCTTGTCTCGCTGCTTAGCCATAAGTGGTGCGCACTGTAAAGTGGAAAAGAGTGGGAAAGAAAACAGATGCAGATGCTGCTGTTAACAAACTAAGAAAGTTGGCAACGCTCTTAAGTAAAAGTAAGCAACGTAGCATAATTTTAGGCAGCTGGTAAAAATTTACATTGCATGCAAAACAAGAAAAAGGATAAGATCTATAAAGAGCCCCCTCCTTTTCTTTATAGAACCTTAAAAATGCCAAAAACAAAAAAAAATTCCAAAGTGCCTAAAAATAAGTAACGGCAGGTTTTCTAAGAATTCATGTTAACTAAAACTATTGCATACGGCATAGGCGGTATATTAAAGTCAATATATTAAATTTCATACAAAATGAAGATTATAACAAGACGACATCAATTACCGCACACAAAGCCCCTGATGCACACAAACAAGCACACATAATTATATGAATGAACATATTTGGGGGCCTTCTCATATGACACCTAGAATGACAAATTTAGGCGTGCAATTGGGCGTGACTTCATTGCACTAAGCCACCGATTACGATTTCTTAACATATTTTTTGCTTTAGCATGATGTAACTGAAATGAGACTTTGTCAGACAGATAGAGACAGATGGAAAATTGATTGATTACTAAAATGCTGTTTAAATGAAATTAGAAGCCATTAGAGTTTTATTGCTATGTGATTAGCATTAGCCAGGCGTTATATACAAAAAGCAGAGCAATAACAATAAGCGACAAACAACAATAACAACAACAAAACAATACGTTAAAAGCATTAGTCATAGCCACGATAGCCGCCATAGTTGCTACGGTCACGATAGCTATCACGTTCCCTGGCCGGCGGTAAGCCAAAACGATCCGTGTTCTGATAATACCCATAACCCCGATAACGTTGTCCACTATACTCTGGCTGCCAATAACCTGAATATTGTCTCAAGCCACCATTACCTCCGTATCCGCCATAGCCACCATATCCTCCACTGCCTAGAATATTGGTGGTGGGATAATATCCGCTGTTTGGATAGTAGCCACCTCCTGTACTGGGATAGTAGCCACCTCCTGTGCTGGGATAGTAGCCACCACCCGTGTTTCCGTAGTAACCACTTCCTCCACCATAGTTGTTGCTGGGATAGTAGCCAGAGTTGGGATAGTAACCAGTGTTGGGTCTGTTGTAGTAGCCATTGTTGTTGTAACCATACCCTGGATAGGAACTACCATAGCTGGGATAGCCTGAGCCCTGTCCAAATAAACCACCCAAGTTCAACACTTTAGTGGGAAAACATTGATTTAGTTTGGACAACAATCGTCAACAACAAAAACAATCAAAGTGTGTGTTCTAGCTTACATTTTGCTGAGGTTGCCGCAGTGGCTAAATCGCCTGATTTTTCATCCCGAGTCGCTGGCAATGCGCCACCACCACAGACAGCACCACAAACGAGCAGCTGCGAATCGAAAGGAACACACGTTTACGTTTTACTTAGATCCTGTTTTGTTTGCTTGCTTACTGTGTGCTTTTTTTTTTAATACTTACCAAAAGTGGCAAGCACTTGGCATTCATTGTTTTTTTTAAGTGCGAAAGTACTTCTTTGGGCCAAAATGTATAAATGATAAATGCGAATTCACTTGACTGACTGAGAGACCGCGCGACCACCCGACCGATAGATGAAGACAAAGGTAGAACGAACGGTGTGTGAAGAGACAACTGCTTGAGGCGACGTTTGTACGTTAAATAATTCTGTTTCCCAGACGTGGGGCCAATTTATATTTTTCATTTTCCAGCTGAGTTGCTAGCGCCGCTCAAAATGTCGACGTAGACGTCAACGTCGGCGACGTCAACGACGCCATCGCCAAACAAACCGAAACAATAATAAAGCTTTTGGCCAGCCTCAAGTCGCACTTCGCAGACTCACCAGCTTAAACGTGCGGATACGTTAATTTTATTGCTCATACGACACGTAAAACACAAACGAACAAAACTGAAATGCTATTACGTTTACAGGGCTGGCAATTGGCTTTAAGCAATGAGTGCAAAGAAGCCCCCATCAAATGTTTATCCTATGCAACAAGTTGTCGATATTTTTTTTATAAATAGATTTTGTTTTTGCTTCAGTCTGGGTAAGCAGAGTCTTTCTTTTAATGTTCTTTTAATGTGCTGCTGTAAGTGAATTTATTCCACCTTGAATCGAGCTAACAAGCTCAACGAAATCTAAATTCTATGCAATGGCTGCTCTTACGTTTACGTTTTCTATACAATTCTTGAGTATTACACGTCCGCTTAACCTCAAATTAAATAGCACTTTGTGGTACCTGCCCGTGATTATGTGTTATTATTAATATTTGTATGGGACAGGTGACAAAATAAATGCCTCATTTTGGTTGTGCGTGAGTTTAATTTCAGATATTTGCGCCTTAAACTTGAACAAACACAAACACACACAATACGAAACAAAACGAAACGAAACAAAACGATACGAAACGTCCGAAAATCGTTGCTGTTTAACTTAAGTTGACAAAGATCGCTTTCTTTCATGTGGGCCGACGCGACGCCAGCTATGAGAACTTCAAACAAAATACAAGTACACATATTGTTTGCCTACTATATCTTTAATTTCAATTATCCACACACACACACACACTAAAAATCTGCAGTGGTGGCTACAAAATTGAGCCGCTTGTGCAAATATTTGCTAGCTATTTTGGTATATTCTTCTCTTTCTCTTTGCTAACAGCCTTTGGTAATCTGCTCGTAGCCGAAAACGCGTCTAAAAAGATAATAGTCTGAGCATACAATAGCTTCTTTGCACACACAAAAACGCATTCAAAATTCATTCATAAACGCTTCGAGGTGTGACTGCTAATTGCGCAATTTTGGTTAAATGTAAACGTTCGTCAGGAAGCGCAATGGGTTAACATAATTTGCCTCCTTTTTCTTGTCGATTTCTTGGCATTCTTAAGCAAATAAAACTCGCTTTCATAAGCATGTAGCGACCTTGTCTTATATCTAAGAGTATGCATAACCTCCACGCCATATCTTTGTTTTAGCACTAGCTAAAAACGTGTGAACATTATTTTAGGGCTTGTGCGATGCGGGAATTACAACAATATGTATATATATTTTTTCCAATATTGACTTGTCACAGTCGTAAACTTAACAAAAACTGGGTTACATAGCCAACAATTCGAGGTAAGCAAATTGGTGCTCTTTAAGATTTTCAAACACTCACCCTATTACTACGTTACCTAGCTATTGCAACATATCTAAGACTTTCAGACATTGTTATTATAATTATATAATACCCATTGTTTATATTTTAAAATTTTCATTAAGAATATAGGTTCCATACGATATATAATTATTGGTACGTTTAATCGGATTTTAGCCATGCCAACAAATTCTTAAGTTGACTCAAGAGCAACAAAATTGGTTTTTTATTTTATGGTTGTTAAATCCATTTAAGACCAAGATGCTGTAAAATCAACAGTATAAATAAGATTAGCACCCTTGCAAAAGCACAATGTTCACATTTATTTGTCTACAAATTAATGCCCTTATTTTTGAATCTTAAATGTATTCAAAAAATTTGTAATTTTGAATATATTTTGTTTTCAGTCTGTACAGAGATTTCGTTTAAAAGTGTTTGGCTTACTCGAAGCAACTGATTTACGAGTGTGACAAACAGCAGCTCTCACCAATGGCAAAAGATCTTTTGGACGTCAAGGAGATAAAGTAAGTGCATCTCTTTTTTTCTTTTATTATTTTTCTGTTAATTTATTTCTCAGCAAGTGATTAAGTAATACGGTGCTAGGGAAAAAAAATATATAAATGATAATACTATAATAATAATCGAAATCAAACCGGCAAAGCCACTCTCCTACAAATAAGAAGAGAAAAATAAAGAGAGCTTACGCCAATTGCAGCTTCTAAGCCCGCGTTCTCCCCAGGCTCTCATTGCTACATAGGCGATAATAGAGTTTCATTGATTTCATATTTTAAACAAATTTATTTATTTCAAAACTCAATTTTGTGCAATACTTGATTATAACATACCGCCTATGCCGTATGCAATGATTTAAGCTAAAACGAATTATTGGAAAAACTGCCGTTACTTAGGCCATTTTGGCTTATTTTAAGCTTCTTGTATTTTTAAGTTCTACAAAAATGAGGCCACATCAATATCGATTAAAGACATTGTTTGCCCCCCACTTTTCGAGTTTCCTGGAAATCGGGCTGCCAATTCAGCCAAGGCCAAGCATAACCTTAGGCTCTTCTTTTGTCTGACCTTTGGATTAAAAGCCAATAAGTACACGTTGCATATTTTTTGGCGGCGCTGAAAATCAATAACACTTTTTTGTTTATATTTGATGACATTCTTTTAGGCATATGGCTAATTCTTGGCTTAAATCTATATGGTGCGCCCTCCTTATTGTTATAGAACCTTAAAAATTCTAAAAATGCTAAAAATACTATTGCAAACGGCATATTGAAGTCAATATTAAATTCGATACACAAAAGTAAGATTTTAAATTTGTTTGCGGAACAAAAGCGACTCGGCTGTGGATGCTGATCTAGAATATATATACTTTATGGTGTGGAGATGCTTCCTTCTGCCTGTTACATATTTTTGCACAATACCATTTTACCCTTTTTCCCATTTTTAATGGGATCAGGGTATAAAAAAACAACATGCAAATAGCCGAGACCTGAACCTTATTTTTATGCTCTTGACAGCTTGGAATATGTACATTTGAAGTACAGTTGAAATAAGAGTAATAAAAACAATAAAACATTTACGTTTCATTTTTCTTACATTTATTTAATTCCATAATTTCTCTTTAGACATAACAATTCATTTTTCCGTTTCAAGCGTTATTAGAATAGAGATTAAATAAACTATCGACTTAATCTTAAGAAAGTGAACAAAATACAAATTAATACATAGAAATACAAAAATGCATAATAAACAACATGTCACAAACAATTTTTTTTCTTCGTTTTCATAGTGTGCCTCAAACTGTCAAATTACCAAATGCATACGAAAAACAAGTAGGGAAAAGATTTATCAACAGTAATTTTAAGAAATAATAGCGTGATAGTTGATAGAAAGCTTAGAGTGCACTTAGGAGTTTTACGAGTACACAAATAAAAGATTAGAAAAATAATTTTTAAAAAAATAAGCAAACATATTTAACGGGCACTTATTTACTTCTCGTTTTTGCTACTTTATAATTTTTCTCTACCATTTCCGTTTTCCTTTCCTGGCTGAGAGTTAATCTCTTTAATAAAAACACTTAGACTAAGCTGCTTAGGCGGGCAAACTGGGTTAGTTGAGGTGCTGCGGGCTACGGGAGTTGAAGTTCATAGGTTTATTGGCTGTGCTGGGAGCAGTGCTGTAAGCGGGAACTAGGATAATTGGAAGGGGATAGTTTCAATTACGCCCAGACGTTAAATCGTTGTCTCTCTAGTTCGTTGTCGGCTCTGCCGGTGCAGGCTTGACTTTGAGTTTCTCTTCGGTCACGGTAACTGTCGCTTTGCTCTCGTCGGATGCAGCTGTCACAAGTGGCTCGACAGGTGTTTCAGCCTTGACTTTGACTTCCTCGGAAGCCGCAGCAGTTGGTTCTTTTTCAACCTTGACTTCTACAAGTGCCTCAGATTTAACCTCAACAGGCGAGGAAGCTTCAGCAACAGGTGCCTCAACCTTGACTTCTACGGGTGTGGCAGGTGCCTCAGCCTTGATCTCAACGGGAGTGGAAGCCAACGCAACAGGCTCCTCAACAGTAGCTTTTACTTCAGGTGCACCCTCAGCATTAGTCTCGCGCTTCTTGTGATATCTGTCCAGATTCTGTGTGCAGGAGCAGGGGCACATACATTGATCCTTTGGTCCGGCGCCCGAGAATATCGAGTGCACACTAAAACTATTCGGGATCGATGCAGGCTGTACGCCCAGTGGGAAAGGATCGAGGCTCTGGTATTTGTTGGCCGTGTGTAAGTTATTATCATCGCAGTTGGCGTAGTACTCTTGTGGCAGTATGACCACCGGCATAAAGGCGATCACAGCACCTTTCGGGATTTTGTCGGCTGGATAGAAGGCCGGCTGACCTGGTGCCTGGGGCACGACGGGTAATTGGGTTAGTGACATGGCGTTCATTATGCTGCCGAAATTCGCGTTTCCATTGAAGCCGGTGAATTGCTTGTTAAAGTCAACCGAAGCGGGATTCGGATTGGGATAGGTTGTGGTGGTGGTGGAGGAGGAGTAGGTAGATTTTGATGATGAGTGCGTCTTATCAGCATTACAGACACAGGATTCGCTACTTGGCGGCACATGCAATGGGGGAGAGGGACGTGGAGTTACATTCTTTTTCGGTTCAACATAAATGGTGCTCGTCGGTCTCGGTTCAGTGTAGATGGCTGGTCGCGCTGTGGGTTTGTATGTCAGTACTGGCTCAAAAGGTCGGGGTGTCGATGGCTTGTAAGCCGGTAAATTGATCGTGGTTCGTACAGGTTCGAATGGCGTTGGTTTTGGATTGTACGTGTTGACAATAAGTGGCTGTTCTGGCTGTAATGGCCGTGGTGTCGGTGGCTGGTAAGCCGGTAAATTGCTCGTGATTCGTACAGGTTCGTATGATATCGATGGCGTTGGTTTTGGAGTGTACGTGTTGACAAAGGGTGGCTGTTCTGGTTGTATGGGTTTGTATGGGGTGAATGTGGGTGCGGGTGCCGGTACTATTGGAACAATCGGTACAGTCTTATGGCTATTTAAATTACCAGTGGTTACTGTTGTTGTAATGCGTGGTCTATCCGTATTAATAGTGATAGCCGGGACCTTTGGCTGTGGTTGTTTAAACGTCGTTGTGGTAATTGTTTGGGTTGGCGGTCGTTGTGTGGGATTCGCAGGAACATGGATAGGGACGGTATTTGGGAAAGAAGGAGGAATATAGGTTAGTGGTGCTTTTGTTGTGGTTGAAGGGAGATTCTTATACGCAAAATTATCATTATGATCGTAGTTTGGCTTAAAAGTTTGTGGCTTATAGCTCGGTTTAATGACTTGTGATTCGGATGGTGGTTGTGCGATTTTACCGGAGTTATCTGGTGGCAGGTAGCCAGGTGTCTCCTTGTCCGAATCCCTAGGATCCTTTGTTGGTCGGCGAGCTATAAATTAATTCAAGAAAACAAGTTAATTTAAACATATGAGATTCAAAGCTGTTGCCACATACGAGGTGGTCCCGGTGGTCCCGGTGGTCCCGGTGGTCCTGGACGGTCTGGGCCAGGTGGTCCAGGTGGTCCTGGACGGTCTGGTCCGGGTGGTCCTGGACGAGTTGGACCAGGTGGTCCTGGTGGTCCTGGACGGGTTGGTCCAGGTGGTCCTGGTGGACCTGGACGGGTTGGTCCGGGTGGGCCAGGTGGGCCTGGTGGTCCAAGTTCATCGCTTCCGCCATTTCCGGGTGGTCCTGGTGGACCTGGACGGGTTGGTCCAGGTGGTCCTGGAGGTCCTGGTGGTCCGGGTGGACCTTTAAGAATATTTTAGTCATAAATATGGTAGAACACAAAACAAAATCTAACAAAACTTACCGCCGGGTCCCTTGGGTCCTGGGCGAGTGGGTCCATTAGGTCCGGGTGGTCCTATATCGCAAAATTACCAGTAAATGTATACCAAACCCCAAATTTTAAAGAGAAACTCTTAGTTTATTATAAATTGTTTATTAAACAAACCTGGTGGTCCGGGAGGTCCGTTTGGACCATTTGGTCCCTTAGGTCCTGAAACATTAATTAACGTTAATAAGTTAAGTGCTACTTTAGGAATGTGCCTTCAACTTACCGCCTGGTCCGCCGGGTCCCTTTGGGCCGCCAGGTCCGTTAGGTCCAAATCCTCCGGTGCCGCCGCCATCGCCCTCGCCTCCGTTGCCGCCATAGCCGCCCTCAGGTCCAACTATATGTACATATGGTGGAGCTGGTGGTCCAGTGGGGCCTTCAACGTGCACATATTTCCCAGAATCATCGTGATAATATTTACCATCGTTAACACCTAATAAATAATGCACAACAGTAAGCATAAAGTTGAACAATCTCATACTGCATGCTATAAACTCACCGTTATAACGCCCAGCACTAGGATTATTATATTTACCGGCTCCTATTGGAAATAGAAAGTAGTATGATGTTGCATCATACGCATAAGATTAATAAACTTGCAGGTACAAAGATATTGAAAATTTCTTCAACTCGTACTACAAATTAGCTAAGGACTAACTACAAAATATAGTACAAAGAAAGTACTATACATTCTGGTAGATTAAAAATCTAGTTACTACAACGAACATTTAAATAGACCTTAAATGCTTAAATACATCTACGGGGAGTGCTAAGACACCAACACCAATAACAACTTAAATGCATGCGATCAATAGTTTACATTGAGGAATGGATTATTTGGTTACAAAATAAATCCCAAACCCTAATTAGTTGTTACTCATTGACCGTTAGTAAAATTGCTTAAGCATTTTTTTGTGTGGGCGTGACAAATGTGAAGTGTAAATAAATATTTTACAAATGAGCCGAGATTTCAAAAATACATACGTGGGTGATCGGTGTATTGAATGTGTTTGTGCTTTTGTGCGTGCGTGTGGGTGTGTGTGTTTTTGTGCTTTTATGTGTAATTGATGTGCAGATCTCGTGCATGAAAGCATGAGTGAGAAATAACAGTGAAATAAGTGCAAAAATGTGCAGGTTTCTCAGTAAATATGCTGAACAATGAACAGAGTGATACATATAGAAAAGAAACAATTGGGATTTTATTTTTAAACAGAAAAAAATTTTCATATTTAAAACTCGTGCAGTATGAAGATAGTGACAGTAAGAAGTCAGAGAAATATGTAAAGAGAGATATATAAATATATATTGCTTGATTGTGCGCTCTTAGCAAAGGTGCTCTAATAACGGTAAAGATAACTATGGGGTGCCCTGAAGTTGCCCTATTGTATATTGTGAGTGCCTGAATATTTGAAGAGAATTTGCATTTGAAAAGAATATAACAACAAAATTTACAGTCAGAAATCAAGTTTCTTAGCTGAAAATAAACAAGACTGCTTAAAATAGATCATAAATCAAAGTGCATTAGCGTAATATAGACATAAAAATATATAATTAAGTGAATCTTATGATCTAGGGCCAGCAAAACAGACGAAAATTTGAACAAACCGTTTTTTTGCGTATAAATAAATTTTTACATATATTTGCTGAAAACTTAAGAGGTTCCTTATAAAGATCGCTGCAAGGCGGCTCGTTCAAATTTTGATCTGTATCCGCGACGCAATTACAAATCTCAATTGATCTAACCTGAAGTGTATGCGACGGCCCCAGGAAAACCGGTACTTGAGAGTCCAGTGTTGGCACCGCTATTGTAAGACTGTGGGTCATAAGGACCGCCAGCACCGTTGCCTGGGCGATAAGCACCACCGGCACCGATGCCATTGCCATCGCCATCTCTATATACCGGTTTTCCTGAGGCTCCCAATCCCGCGCCGAACGGTCCTGGTGGTCCAGGTGGGCCCTTGGGTCCAGGAGGTCCTTTGGGTCCAGGTGGGCCATTCGGGCCATTTGGACCGGCCGGACCGCCCAGACCGTTGGGTCCAAAACCACCATTGGGTCCAAATCCGCCATTAGGTCCGTTGGGTCCGCCATTAGGACCAAAACCGCCATTTGGACCACTCGGTCCTCCATTAGATCCAAAACCGCCTTGAGAGCCCTCGACATGTTTGTAGGAATTATCATCTGGCGTATACTTTCCATCATCTGAAACACAAATGAATTTGAATCCACCCCAAAATCTCCTTGTTGCCAGTCAAAATCTCACTGCCGCTGGCTTTTCCGGGTGGTAGGGTTTTCACCGATTGAAAGGAAGGCGCCTGATCACCGGGATGCCCGTCTGTGTGACCAATGGGCGTGTTGAACAGACCCTTGTGGATGGGCAGACTCTTCAGACCCTCACCCTTCAATACGGGTATGTTAAAGGAGGGGCGTGCGGAACCATCGCCCTTGTTTTTTTTCTAGAAATACGATCGCACCATGAGTAGCTGTAGCACTGCCTAAACTGCTTGCACTGTTATGTTCTGCTTACATCATCCACTATGATATAGGGTATGTCATGAATGGCACCACCCTCGAACTTGCCGCAGCCAATGGGGAAATAGAGTTCGTGCCACTGAAGCAGAATGCCTGGCTCCGATGGTCCACCGTTCGTCTCATTGTACAGGCCGGGTGGGAAGGTTTCCACCGGCTTCTCTGGCTCCACAGTGCGATAACCATGCACATCGGCCACATAATGCGTTGCACGGAGCAGATTATAGGGATCGATGAGACCATAGCAACCGTAAGTAACGCCGTCGGGGCCACGAGTCTCGTGATGGAAGTTTCCAGTCTTTCCCACATCATAGCCATAACGGTAGGCGTCTTATGGTTTTATATTGTTATTGTTTGCCATTGGGATTGTGATTTTGTTTTTGTTTTGTTGGAAAGGGGGTTTTTTGAAAGGTAATTTTTTAGAGTATAACGTTTTTGTTGTTGTGATTTTGAGGTTTGCTGAAAATTGAGCTGTGAAGTTACTGTAAAAGTTTTCTTTCGCTTACGACCTGCTCCTAACCTGCCAATCAATTTATAGCCTGCCTTTGGGCGCTGAAAACTGCCAGAGTTGAAAATTTGCCTACAAATCCGTACATACATATATGAGGATAGAGAAAACAGAGAGAAAATGTTCTGTGGTGTTTTTGTTGTGTGTGTGAGGTGGAATAGTCTTGTGTTGTTTGTTTTTACTGTACTTGGCTTTTTTTTTGGTAGGGAGTAGAGTTTGGGTGGATTTTGGATAATGGTGTGGAGGGAGTATGAGTATGCGAAGCCATTTTTTTCTTGTATTTGATGTATAACTTTTTTCCACTAAGAACAAAATAAGTACATAAGAATATATGGAAATATTTATATTTAAGAAAGATAAAGGGAGATTGAGACAGAGTGTGTGTGAGTGTGAAAGAGTAAGAGAGCAAAGAGAGAATAGATAGAAGATAGAGCGATTTTTGTTGTTGATTTTTTTGAGCATATATACAAGTTGAGTTTTTAGCTACGACGCAGACTACGATTTCTACGGTGATTTTAGTAAAGCTGAACTACAAGGTAAAAAATATACATATGTTTATAAATAAAAACCACTATAGACTATAGTGATGTTGTTGTTGATTGTTTGTTTTTTGTTGTTGTTTCGTTTGATTTTGATATCAGGGTATTAATGTGTAAGTTTTTGATCAAACGGCTTAAGTTGGTGGGATAGATGGGGCTGGGGCCAAAACGATAACTTAAAACTACTCAACAATACAATATAAATTGGTTTCACTACATTAAACATAAACAAATTACAAATACATATTGAACTACTTGATAAATACGATTAACAATGAAGTACACAAAGGAAAACTAACAAACTGAATGAAAAGATTTTTTTTTTTTTGGTATCAATAGATTAAGTCGGTATGATAGAGATACGAGATGATACAAATTTTAAACTAATATATTACAATTTCAATGTGTGGGAACGAAAATTATTGATAGTTTTTTTTTTTTTCAATGTGATTAAGCGAATGTGTAGTACAAATTGTTAAACGTCATTACTTACTTGTGTCAAAATTTGAGGAATAATATTGTTGGTTCGTTGTCTTTTGATCATTGATATCGACGATCAAACGTCGATTCTCTGCATCAAACTTAGCAGAGTAAACGCATTGCACTATAATGCAAGCGACGAACTGAAATGGAAAAATGAACCATATTACATTAGAGTTTTTAAATGAGCAGCTGTCAAGTGGATCAGTTTAGATAAATGTTAACGCTTTATTGTTATTACAAAGCCATTTAAGACACGCCCACAACTTTTGTGCCTATTGGCTTTTGGCTATTGACTTAATTTACATAGACTCGAGTGAGATGACTCAAAAAGCAAAGATGCCAAACACTCAAGGCAGTTAGTATCAGAGCACAGCTGGCACTGGTTTCGTTGTCGTTGTTGTTGTTGTTTATGCATGCAAATTAGCAAGCTTTTAGATCCGGTTCGATACGTTTAATTTGCCAAAAAAAAACAAAAACAAAAATACAGCAACCGAATAATGCCCAAAAATGCTGCTCGTATAGGAAGGCAAAATGTCAAAGGCGTTATACATATAAGCCTGAGTATTTAAATTACAGTTAAAATCTTATTTTTCGCTCGTCAAACGTCAAACGGATGACAAACTTTTTGTCAAACTGGATTTGCGAGTGACTTAGCTGCACCTACTAACTCAAATTCCTGTGAGCATTTGTCGCAGCAAATTGCTTCATGCAAATACATTTGTATCTTCAACTAACGCATCTAGACGAGAAAAATGTCAACAGCGACAGGTTGAAACCAGTTGATGGTTTTAGTGTTTCTGCTGACAGCTATGGTCAATTAGCTTAGATCTTAAATGCACACATCAGAATGACAGCCAAATCAATGTTAAGTTAATAGCTGTAATCTTCTATTAGCATCAATATTGCATAAGATTCATAAGCTGGCAAGTGGATTAGTTGATTTTGCAATTATTTATCTTTTTCAGACATTGTCCACTCACTTTTTAACCAAAAACTTATATATACATAATCTGAAAACATGTATATTTTGAAAAAATTAGCATAATGTATATTCACATGCTTGAACGTAGCTTATAGCTTATGTCGAGTTCCGGCAATGCTCGAAAAAAAACTTCCTTATAAAATAAACCAGTTCCATGGTATTCAAATTTTCAAAACAGAAATATGTATCTACTAATATAGTAGAATACATTGGGCAATAATTCTTAAATATGTCGCTTTGTCGACAACACTTGAAGGCTACTAAAAGAAAAATTTTATTTTGGCGCATTTGCTTGACCTTCACATTCAGGCAATATAATTAATAGGTTTTTACAATATTTTTTACGATCAATTTGATGATTTTTTAACTGTTTTCTATTGTCTTCTACTACGGTTTGTATCTTTCATTTTATTCAAAATAAATTGAGTATTTATAGGCGCGACGCCAACATTTGATTGGGTGTGTTAGGTTTAAGGTTAAAAAAATTACAGAAATATATAAGCAGAAAAATAATTTATATAAATTTTTGGATGAGCGTAACTAACTTTGTAAAAAGTAACTTATTTAGCTTAGATGAACATAAATAATCCTCAAGCATGGACAATGGCCACTTAATTGACAGTCCAAAGGCATTTTAGCATAAATATATATATATATATATACGTGTATGCCAATAAAAATTTGAAATGCGTTAAGGTCAATAACTTTATACTACCTTATGATACCCGTATCGATATGCTTGTCCGCTCGGGTAAACAACATGAAAAACAAACGAAACGAAGCTCAAAGGAGACTGAAGTTGATCCGCTCGTTGGACACTTTGTTCAGTAGCTGGCGGCCCTCATAGAGTCTCTATGGAATGGTCGTTTCTTATTAATGCAAATTGTTTTAATGGCCAAATCAAAGATGCTGAAAACTGCGCTTTGATTGGCATACTCTACGAGCGTAGAAGCAAATACAGCTTGTTGCAAAATATATATGCTTTTTAATAATAATTTCATAAAAATTTATGCAGCTGACGATGCTGATACCTATCCAAGGTGTTGACGCATTGTTAGCCTGCTCCAAAATCTCCACAAATCAATAGTTAAAAAGCAGCGACAGCAACAACAAATCATTTTTCAAGAGCTGCTATTTTTGATTTTTATTCATTTATTGCAGCTGCTGACAACGGAGGTCGCGGTGTCACCCACATACAATCACGCGGCAGCTTTAACGGTTTTCTCTTTTGTTTTGACTACAATTTAGTTTTTTTTAATTGGGCACAAATGTCGCTTGTTGGAGCACGCATGAATTATTTACAACATTGACCTTTTTTTTGCAACATAATATTATTAATGTTGACCATTTTTTAAACATAATATTTTTAATGTTGTGGACCAAAAACTTTGCCATCAAACACTTAAGCCCAAAAACTTTTCATACATTTTTTACATAGCGTAAATTCAAATTGGAAAAAAGGGTATGTCAAGCGTGCAGACTTTGATTTTGTTGTGCATTGCCAGCTCATAAAAATATTTGGAAAAGTTCTCAAACTTTTTGTTGATTACTGTTGAAGTGGTTTTTATGCTGGACACACCGCGTATAATAAGATATAATCGATTGATAAATCGAAAAGGCAAGCTATACTTTCCTTTTTGATGTTTTGAAGGTTTTCAAAAGTTTGATAATCACCTGTGCTTTTGTTAAGAATAAATAAAAAATGACTTAATCTTTTGTGGAAGTGGTGCTGTAGGATGTGGGCTTAAATAAAACAGATTTTTTTAAAGTTTCTTTTTTCTTTTTAGCAGTTTGAAATCATATCGAAGTGCAAAGCTGATATGCGATTGCATTAAATATAATTTGCATACGTTCAAAATAAATTAGCTCTGCGGGAGATTAAGGTAAACCACAATTAACTAACTCTCATATGCGCATACATCATAATTGAGTTAATTAATTCGTTAACCACGCCCGTTTATTACCACCCACATGTGCAAATTATATAAGCGTTAAGCCAATCAGATGGCTGTGATGGTAAAAGTAAAGCATAAAGTCATTTGTTAAACATAATTAGTTTATTGAAGCTTTTTGGCAGCTACCGCACCCGTGCCTTACTTATGACACACAGTTTGATTGTGTGGCATGCCCCACTTTTTCCATTTGGCTCACATAGAATCCATGCATGACGCAAGCAGTCAAATCGCATTCAAAGTAAAATCAATTTGGAAAACAGCATTCAGTTGCCAACTTTGAGAGCGATGCATGCGTTCTTTTATACGAGGCGCGAACAAGCGGCATTTAAAAGTTAATTTTGATTTTGCCACGGTGCGTGCAACATTCAACAAGTTCTACTGCTCGTATATCATTCAAGTCTCTTCAGTTAAGACATTAAATGATGGTTGCTGCGTCTGACCCAAAAGTTCTGTGCGCCAGCCTTGTCTCCGTCACAAAAACCATTACAATGCGCCATGAATCTTGCATAGTTTTGCATAAGTTGTCAGGCAGACTACAGTACAGATATACATATATGAAGAGTGACAGCTGGGCGGTCTTACAGAGGCATAGCGAGTAAGTTGCCATGCCATCTATTATACTATATATTAACCGAGTTGTTCGCACGCATAGTGTGTTTACATGGCAAGCAACGCAAGCTACACAACAATCATAATGATCATCGGCATAACATAATTATGGGCATCATCATCCATGGCATCCCAAAAAACTTTGAGTTTGATGCCCGTTATGAGAAGCAAACTGGTTTCGGTTTCAATATCTGTCGTTTAGCAACTTTTGCTGTTATTTTGGTTGCCCTTTTAACGTCAACAATACCTTATTTTTTCATTATGTTGTTTTAATATTATTTTTATTAGTATCTTACGGACTTACACTTCAAGGTCAATTGGTATCTGGTAAATGATGCTGAACAAAACTTTGTGCAAAAGACAAAAAAAAAACTAAAAATAAAGCGACAACAAAAAACAACAACAGCAATAACTACAAGAAATATATATGTTTTTAATAAAATGCAACTGCTATGGGCGGTGTCTGACCTTAATCGATGACAACACACAACAACTGCATTTTATTGAAATTGCTTGGCTGCAGTTCATAAATATGTCTGATTTTGTTGAGAGTTGTGAAATTTAAATATTATATAAAAGTTTCAGTGAAAAGTAAAGTCCCTTCAAAACGATTTTTAAATTACACGGAACTTAAAATAAAACCGAATTCAACTAATAGTGTTACTTAGCCGCAAGTTCTACCTGCTCGATGAAAATCAAACAAACATACACAAAAAAACAAGTATTTCAAGCTCTGGACGATGGCCTTTTTATTGGTTTTCCTGTTGTTCCAGACACTGAATTAATTAGCGTTAAATTTGTTTGGCAAATACACAAAAACAACGACTAATTAAGAATAGCTTTAATGAGTTCATTGATATCATTGAAAGTCACTGTCGCGGTGACAAGTGCAGATTTATAACGAATTGTGCATAGATTAGCATCCGCTAGGTAATATATATAACTATAACATTTACCAAGCAGTCGAATATTCTTATATGTTGCTTCATTTAAACAAATGCTAATTAAAAGCAAGCCAACCAGCTGTCTTCACTTGTTGACCAAATCTTTTTAAGCATCTATACTAGACACAAATAACTGTCACTTTCTTCAGTGACTTTTGACATTTAAATAAGCTACGTCAGCCAAAATATATATTTTTTTGTGTATCGTTTTCATTTGTATTTTAACAATATAACCCCAAGCAGTCGTTCTTCAAGCCATGTCGCTTTTTGGCTTTGACTATTTGCCTTTTGTGGTTGCTTTTTTGGGTTTTTTTAATCACTGACTGATCAAAAAAACTAATTTGCATTACTAGATTTTTTATTGTTGATATATGCGATATATAAATGTTTTGCTTTAATAAGCAAGTGTATATATAAAAGTGAATGTGATCTAAGCGTTTGAAAAAGTGAGGTAATCGTTGAAAGCGAAATGTTTCTTTATAGAAAAAAAAGAGTTCAAGTTAGTTCAATCTTTTTCATTTATATTTTTTTTAAATACTTTAATTCGAAAAATATATACTTTAAAATGCAAGCAATAAAAACCTATCAACAGCTTAACACTTGACTTACAGAGCCCCTTTATAAGCCCAAAAACATCCCATAAAACTTTCCTATTTTGCATGCTAAACACTTGGCTACGACGACGACTTTTATGAGGTACATGGACAAAGACAGAGACTACATACACTTAAAAACAAAATTGATAGGAAACTAATGCAAGAATGCTGAACAACATCTGCACACATCTTGCGGCTATCTAAATGCGACATCTTTAAGTGCAGCGCACTGAAAAAACAAATTCCCGACTCTTTAAAATTCCAGTGTGAACTTCTGTTAGAGGAAATAAAATAAAATACGGAACGGAACGATGACACAACGAAATAGAAATGCTAACAATCAAGTAAACAATAACGTAATCAATATTTAACTATGAATCCAACATCTATTTAGTTATTTCTCTTACTTCGCAAAAATAGAAGTTAGGTTAAAATTAATTACTTCCTCTCGTGTAGCGTGTAGAAATTCTACAACCCAGGGGACAATTGGGCCAAGTCAGAGCGACGACCGGTGGGAATAAAAAAATTGGCTAACACGTCGCGTACGTGTCTGCAAGATACGGCCAAGATTGTGCTCAAGCTCAGACAAACAAATTGGCTTAGCAGTCAGTCCGTTGATGATGACGAGCACAAAGGAATCTTGATAGCAAAAGAAAGAAAAAATAAAATAAAAGGGAACCTGGCGGCACGCTTAACCTCGTATACACAGAGGCACAGCAGGTCAAGAAACTTTGTGGCACGCGCACCCCCAAGACCAACACCCGCCATTTGACAGATGACGACAAAAAAATTGTATATACGAGCCCCAAAAATTTGTCATTTATTTATCTATGCGAAAGGTGTTAAAGCTGCTGTCGGTTGATGATATCGCAATGCTCTAAGAGCGTCATTATGACACCTTTCTTGCCACTGCTTGGTGACAACATATCATAAATCGTGAGTCTGGTTCGCATTAGAATTTGTCACTCTTTAAAGTTTAAATTTAAATTTGAAAACGGGCGCATGCCGTAATCAAGATTTTTTTCACGCTTTGCCACACTTTAAATATTAAAAAATATATTGCTTAAACAAAAATTAGCACGAATCATAATCTACGAATCTTCAAGGAATGCAAGAAATAATTATTTAACCCAACCTCTGCTACATGTTTGGTTCTCTGCCTTGCAAATTCTTTCAATTAGCATGTGCTGGTGAAAGAATTAGAGTATCTTATATACATTTTGCACAGTTTTTATTGAAGCAACACCGTGTCCTTGAAATATTCGTGCTGTGATAACAAAACCCGGACCTTCATAAAAGTAATTTATGTCATTTTTCCCCAGAAATTTATATTCCAAACGAAACTGAAGTTTGTGAAGAACGCAATTGGCAATTTGCATTAAATAAGTAAATACGCAAAACAAAAGTTCAATAGGTAAATAATTTACTCTGAACAAGTATCAAAAACAAAAAAAAAATAACAAATTATTTGTAGCTCATTTGATGACAATTGTTTTTAATGCGCTTTGTTTTGAAGACACAAATTGATTTCGCATTTTTGTCAGATGACGCAAACTTAAAAAGTACAAGTACAAGCAGACAGATAAATAAAAACCAATTTAAATAAGCAGCAAAAATTGCAAATAATAAATATACTAAGATGTCTACAGTTATAACTAGGCGAGAACTTTTCGTTGTCTCTAAACCAAAAGACAAACAAAACATTAAGTTACTCAGAGATCGTTGACAAACGCCGGTGTTTGTTTGTTTTAAGAGCCATATGCCGGCTATTACCAACACCTTGTTGCAATTACTTAACACTTAAAATACTAAGCAAAGCGTTGAATATAGTTTCATTTTGACCCGGACCTAAAGTTCAAACCAAAATCTGCTTACAAGCTATAAATTTGCAAATAGACCTACTAAAATTTTAGTTTATTGCCAACCTCATCCTTGGGTTTCATGCATTTCTTAGCTTAAACAGTCTCTGAACTTGTATTTCGATTATTTATTTGCATTTCTCATCTACCAATATTACTCGTTGAAATATTTCTTGTTTGTTTTTTTTTTTTTTTATAATGGCCCGATTTTTTGTTAGCTAAGCGCTAAGTGCTTATATGTACACATGGCAATTTATGTTATGGCCATGACTCAAAACGGTAGCTACCGATCATAAAACTTGCCCCTGCATGTGATAATGGCTAATTTTGTTTAATATCAATATCTTAAATCCATTGGCTTAAAGCTACAATTAAGTTGTTAATAAAGATAAATTGATTTTTGTCAAGAAGTTGTTGTTTTAATAATAAGTAATAATTATTAAGTTTTTTCATGATTTATAATTTTTTTGCTTAAGATTTTTAATTTACTTAACACTCACCATGCAAAGAGCTGCACGCGCCATTTTGCAACGGACTATTTAAAATTGACACAAGAATCGCCAGTAACTTATTTTATTTTTTGTTTGAACAAATTTTACAATTCTGAATACTGTGTTATCCAAATTCCAATCTTGAAAAATATGAAGAAAATGAAGAAAAAAAGTTTATATACAAAAATATATATTTCGTCGATTTTCACATTCGTTTTTTAACACTGAGATATTTATTTAGCGAATTCTTCGCAAAAATTGTTCGTGTGTTGTCCTCGTAATTAGTACAGTTTAGTGAATTCTTGATTCAGCTTAAAGTTTGTGTGTTTGCAATTGCATTTGAGTTAAGAGTTGATCACTGTATTTACTTGGTTAAAAGGGAGCCTAACTTGAGCTCATACCGTGGGGACCGATGTGGACGAACTGAAGATGAACGCAGCGCGTCTTTGCCATATAAACAACGCAGCTGAAAACAAAAACGAATAAAAAAAAATAAATATAAGACCAACAAGACAATCTGAGCGCAGCTCCTCACCAATACAAATGAGTTGAGGAGCAGCTCCAGTGACAGTTGATTGTCTGCGTGTGTGTGTGTGAAGCTTGGTAGTAAAACATGACTTAAGGTGCGTGACAAAGTATGGGTGTGCGTGTGTTTGTTTGTTAGTGTATGTGATTTGCGTAGCCCGAAACAAGTTTTGTTTCGTCGATGAATTTGCTAATTTATATGGGCAAGAGCAGCAGATGAGCTTAACTTAGTTGCAGCTGAGATCTCAGATCGTATACTCAATTAATCGACTCTCTCGGAGACTGACACGTACCGGACAACCCCTACATAGTCAGAGCGTCACCGAGTTGCGTGTTTCAAGAATTCAGCTTCACTTTCAGGTTTTCTTCATCATTAAACAAATTTCAAGATTTATTGATTAAAGTTTTGTTAAGTTTTAAAATTTTAGCTTAAAGAATTTGGATTTTTTTTCTAAGATCTTTGTCTTTAATTGAAAATTCGGGTTTTTCGTGTTTATTTTGACTTAATTTTATACATTAGTCGAAAACTGATCTATTGGCAAAAGAAGAATTTTATTTGTTTTTGTTGTTTCGAATATGTTGGGCTTTATTTTTAGCCGGTTATCATGCAGGCGTTTGAAGACTATTTGAATACCAAATGTGTGCAGTATCTTAAAGATAGTTAGTTAGTTATATTGATTTAATTAATGCTTACATCACAGCGCCTTTTTAATCTTGCAGAATGCGATATTTGATTTCCGTATATATTATTAGTTTCGTTGTACTATAATTAAAATAAATACCTAGCTTTAGATCAGAATATTTTCTTTGCCACGCATCGCATATAATTTTGTTTATAATGAACTCACACGGTAGCCAAAGCTGAGATCATACATATGTATGTATAGAAAATTGATTAGCCATTGAATAATCCATTTGCCTTAATTGAGACACCTGAGGTAGCAGTGCTTGATATACGACATGCTTCCGTTAAATTATCCGCTTAAGAATTTAGAATGTCGTGAGAAGCTGTTAAGCTCTAGCTGACACTTAGCTGCAGTGAAGGCATTGCGTATACGCAACTCGCCATTTGGGGTAAAGGAAGCACTTAACAAGTATTCGACAAAAAAAATCTTGCTAGTGTCCGTTTCTGGTAGTTGTTGCTCTTGAAAAGTCTAATTGACACAGATAATAATAAAATACTTCTCTCATAAACAGGATGCTGTTAACTTAAATGCTTAAGTCAAGGCAATATCAACAGTCGAGACACAAAAAAAAATATTTATAAAATTGGCTACAATATAAACATATATAAGTGTTAAAAGAGAAAAAGAAAACAAATCGCTACACAGCGTGTAACAGCATTGGACCAGCCTTTTTGAATTGAAACAGATGTCTCGTGGGCCGGGTCGATATATGCACAACAATTGAGCCATGTCGATACCAAGCGGTTACCTACTCAATAAAGTTTTAAATGAAATTCAATTCATCAATTGAAAAATCTAGAAGTATGTTATTTTTGCAAAAAAAAAAAAAAACTTACAAATGTAGCGCATGTTTGTTTTTATATTTTAACGATTACGATTACAAATTCTAGTCCCTTTTAAGCTGAAAATAAAATTGAGTCAGATTATCAACTTACATGCATGTTGTGACCCCACATATATTAAAATATATTAAACTTCAATAAGCTCAAGCTGTGTTTTAAAATTATTGAAAACAAAAGTGAAAAATTGGGTTTTATGTGTTTTTTATCGATTCATTTATTTTTTTGGTGTATTCATTTGTAAATGTAAATGCATTTTCGACAGAGTTTCATTGAGAAAAGATTCATATATAATTTTTTTTTTTGGCAAATCTTTTAATCATAAATTTTGGCAAAATACCAATATTAATGTAATTTTTTTATTGTGTGCAAATAAGATATAATAATTCTTTTAAGTCCATAATATAACATAAATTTGAATGTAAATGTTTTTTGAGTAGCCCACGCGAATCAAACTTTTGGTTGTGGTTTATAAATAAAAAAAATTATTGAAAACGACCTTTGATGAGAACAAAAGTCACAAAAGCCAAAGACAAAGACGAAAAACAAGTTAACAGTTTATAATGTATGCAAAAAAACTAACAAAATCCAAAATAAGGCTAACTAATATGTATCTAAACGTGGTATTTGGTTAACCACATAGTTTATGCGCAGTGAATATATCCGATCAATTGCAGCCCAGTTGAGTTGACGCACGCTCAAAAATACTTAACTGGTCAACATTTTCAAGCTGACCAAATTTAGAAAGCATGCATATTGCAATCCCCTTGACGCAACGGAACTGGCTGAAAAATATCAAATGTCAACGCCTGCCAAAGAATTCAGACCGCCAAAAATATAAAATCCGATCATCAGATGGCGCTGACTCAAGCGGATAGAGTCTGTGCCTTTTACCACGCGATGATATTCACAATATTGTGAGGCCATCAATTTTAAATTTAAGGCAACCTGGCTTACATAGCCTTTTAGTTTCTGTGGTGTACGCATGAATCACCAGCTTCCTGTCCGCCTCCTTCTTCTGCTTTCTGTTACACAAGCTGACAACATAAGTTGACCTTGATCCAGCCAAAAAGGCAACCAGCTGCTGCTTCCTCAGTGCAACTCTTGTTGCATGCCTCTCTGCCGACATACGGACGACATGCTTATGTAACTCGAACAGCGAACGCTTTCGATAAAAAAAAAAAGTTGAATGACTCTGTGACTATGCTGGCAAGTTGAACTTGAGGATGGGTCGTCGTCGTCGCATGCGAAAACCTTGAGGCACCGAAATTTTTAGCCTCTGTAAAATAAATCAACTGTGAAAGGTTCTTGGCCTGTTGCAAGTCGTGTGCGGGAAAATCCGCGGCGTAGCAATTTAGTTGTGCAGCCGCAAGGGAGACAATCCTTTAATGGAATTAAAAAGATCCGGCTTTGAATATCAAACATTTTGTGAAAGCCATAACGTTTTTCTTTTCATCTTAGACATAATGACAGTATTTGAGTTTGAATCAGATCAAATCTCTGGATGATGTCATTGTTAATTATAAATGCATTAGCCAAATTTTCTCAAAGAACGAATTAAAGTCTAACTATGCCTATAACGTCTGCCCATTAGACGACACTAACACTGACCCAAACATTGCCAGCTGGTTTTGTAGGAATTTGTGGTCGCAACTCTAAACATAATGCGTGTCTTTATATTGCCAATTATAATGAAGATAATGCTAAAACAAATGACAGAGCTGTCAAAATGACAGCTAGCTGCTTTTATATGATATCTTATCAATGATATCAGAACAAGAACTTGTTTGTCAAAGCACCTGGCGGCCTTAGGCCATCATAATCATAAATACATACAAAAACAAACAAATAGCTTGTATTAAAAACTTAGCATATATTATGTTTACGTATCCCAAAAACAGTTTAACAAGAGGAAATACTACAAGACGTGTTTCCGAATAAGAAAACATGGCCGTTTTGATTGTGAATTCTTTTGACCAGTCCAGAAATTGCATTTGCATTTGACATGAAGGCTGTTAAGGCGGTTGAAACATGAACATTTTGTATTTTAACAAACTGAATATGAATTTCATCCTACTTTTGCAATCAATCAATAATCATAAGAAGTCATCAGAAGGCTGCTCATGGCAGTTTTATTCAGTTTTGAATGCTAATGTTGTTGTTCACAGATTGTTTTTGTTATTTATTTTGTTCACATCATCTTCTTATTTTTGGGTGTTTTGCCTAAAGGTCGTTTGCGAAGTTTGCATCTACTCAACACATAGAATTTGACTACTTCCGTTTTAAGTCGCATTCTTTCTTATCAAATCCAGTTTATTTATTTAGCACATTTCATTAACATTAATTTTAGGGACAAATGTAGTACTAATCCTAAAAAATTTAAAATCATTACTACAGCTTTAACACTGTTAAATTTGCACGCGTAACGTTTTGCCTAATTTAGTTTCGCCGAAAGGAATAATTAAATTTCGTTTAAAAAAACATGAATAATTTAACAGTCGAGTCATTTTATAGGGCTTTGATTAATAAGTATAATAATGAAGGCTAATGGCTGTTAAATGAGCAATAAATGTCAGCTTTACATATGTACCTAGAATAATGAAGAAGATTTGGCCCAATATTTATATTTATATATTTTTAAAACAGGTAATAAACGATGTTTTTTTTTATAAATAACTTTTCAATTTTTAAAAAATTATTTAAACGTTACATTAGACCTTGGCCGAATTTTTATACAATTATTTAATTAATAATTATTTTACTTATTCTAATTTAAAAACAAATTTTAAACCGGACCTTAAAACTCATTCACAATTCGACTCGCATAGCGATTAAATTTATTTTTAACATTTAATTCGCCTGTCTTCTATTGATACCTATATCATTTTTTAATTGCTCACTTTTGCTTACTTTTGCATTTCGCGTATGTGCTTGTTCAGGAAATATAAATATAAATAAATATGCAAAAATAAGACCAGTGGCATTGAGGCGTCGCACAAACAGAAACAAAGATTAATGTGAACTTAAACTAAAACTAAAGCAAAAGCGCAAATTAAATAACTTTTGGCGCACACACAATTGAGTTCATATGTCACATTTAAAAATTATTTATGTGTGTGGGAGGCGGCTGCTTTTAGATTCTTAACGATTTGCATAGAAATAATTCAATTAGTTGAGCTTTTAGCCCTGGTGTTGTGTATATTTGATATACGCATTCACAAATAAAACTCAATTAGAAGCAGCTCCTAAAAGCAGCTCCATCGCTCCAAATCTAGTCAAACAACCCAATATTTTGTTGCTTCTATTTAAGCTAAAAGTTTAAAATTTACCCATTCGACTAGGACCAGAAAAGTCAACCAGTTTTATTTGGTTGCTTGTTATATTAGTCAGTTAGTTACTTTCAAACACTGTCGAGCAGAAATTTCAACCTCATTTATATGCCACTTATGTAGATTCTAGTTTAATGTGGCAAGGCAACCACAAGTGGTTTCAAGTTCGACATCAACACGCTCTGCAATATGAAGTGTTAATGCCAAATTACTTTCATAACTCACCAAATTCCATTATCAACGTGGGCTTTTCGTTTGCCAGCTAGTTAAACCTGTACCTGAGGGATCAGCATTAGCAAGCCCACCCCAATAAACATTTAACATAAATTTCATATAAGTTAGCATTTTTTATCTGTGGCCAAATGTTTGTTGTTGCTCAGCACTATTTCTTATGTCGCGCATCTTGTCATTCCGGATTGGTGGCTTGTTCATTTAAATGATAATATCTATCACTCACACACGAGTTTACTTGTCTTTTTGTTGTGCCTGCCCAGCCTATTATGTTTTCTATTTGTGGGCACTGTGTAAAGTTCAAGGAACTTGGCCATGTTGCGACATTTTGCTGAACTAATTTTAATATATGCAAAACGAACTCATAAGTTCATATCAAAATATTAAATCACATTTAAGTTGAAATTCAAGTATTTAAAATATATGTGATGTATAAAAGTTTAGAGGGCTACAATAAATATTGTTCCTCGCCTAATTTACTTCCTTATAACTTTGTTTAAGCTGGATGGATTGTAAGATGTCACTTTAAGCCTGATTTGTTATTTATATTTTTATTTTGTAGGCTTCAAAAGAATGAGTTTTTTTCAAGGTAAACACTTTATCAGAAATGTGCTTTGTTAACATAAAACTCTTTAAGAAAGTTTGAAGTGATACCAATATTTATATTTATACAAAATGCTAATCTTATTGTTGATATTGGCTCCTGCTAAGCTGTGCTGTTTTAGATAAGTCAACGTGGTAGCTTTTTTGGCTGCTCATTTAAAATATGCAAATACGAAACAATCTGCCCATTAGATAGGTTTTAAGAGCTGAAGGGGATGGTGCATAATTAATAGCCATCAGATAAGATACAAAGACGTCAGAGGCGTTGAACTAACGCCAACCCGTGTTTATTTGTCCTGGTCCAAGATCAAGGTCAACAGCATTTGTGAATTCCATATCCATTCTAGAGTCATAAAAGGAAACCACTTAAGCCAAATCCAATTAACGCAACAAGTTAATCATTTGTGGTCGCATTAGACCATTTTGTCAGTGGATCAATGAAAGTAGTTTAATTTAAATGCCCAAAAACAAATCGAAAATGGTTATAATTGAGCACTTATGTGTTTGTCACGGACCTTCAGCTCAGAAAGGCAACTAATATTTAACGGTGGGTTCACATAACATCGAATGTTTGTCAGCCGCAAACAATAGTCCATAACTAATGTGTTTACTTAAAAATCATTTGCGTAATCAAAAGCGCACTCTCGGTTTCTTTATATGACACAAACTTTTATTTTCAATTCGTTCATTCACTTGCTATACACCACAACAATAAATATATTGTATATTTATTAAAACTTTTCTGGCAATTAATCTCTGTTCTGTTGATCGCTTAGAACAGGTCTTTAAAATATATTTTGTTAATAAAGCTTCGTTCAGAAATTAATTTTCTGACAGTCTGCTGAACCGAAACGATGCTTAGTTGTTTGTCTGTCTGTTTGTCTATGTTTTCGACCAGGTTCTTGATAGCAGCAGCAGCAACAATTTATGCAAATGAAAACGAAATTTGTTTAAAAAGCTTTGAAACTGCCTAAAATTTGCTACAAATGAACAAAGAATTTTTATGTATATGTATTCAATATTATATTTTTGACTTTTAATCTTTGATGTGTGTATGCTTATTAACTTATATTTATTTGCATTTGAATAAAAACATTAATTTAATTTCATCATTTTTATTTCGCACACACAGAAAATCTTCCGCAAAATAATTTATATATACTTGTATTCTTATACATTTTTAAACATCTTTGAACACGAAATGTGTTATTATGACTTGTCTGAATTTGAACGTATTAACTGCATATTCTATGGTTAATTTTGAACTTTTTTCTCGCAATTATCATTCTGGTGAAATTTATTCCGGCATTCGGTTTGCTGAACCCATAATCTAATGTCGACAACTTGACAAACATTCTTACATCATTTTTAAAGCCGGTCCGTTACTTTTTATACCCTGAACCCATTAAAATGGGTAAACAAGGTATACTGGTTATGTGCAAAAGTATGTACCAGGCAGAAGGAAGCAGCTCCGACCCCATAAAGCATATATAGTCTTGATCCACATCAACAGCCGATTCGATATAGCAAAGTAGCGTCGCTCTCAGAGACTATTAGAGCTGGAAACTCCAGATTTGGAAAATAAGCTAACCTTACAGTACAAATGTTAAATTTTCGATAACTCTTCTTGTTTCCAATATACACATGTGATCGATAACAACAAAATCTTTAATTTGGGAAACTTTAAAACAGCGTTTGAAACATTAGACAAAATAATGACAATCTGTGAAATTTTTTTTAAATCGGTTGAGAAACACCGGAGATATGGAAGATTTAATTTAAATAAAGTAAAAAGAATGCCCGTACACAAACACATGCAAGCACTGACTCTACGCGTTCAGGTTCAGGTATTAGTATACTGATTTTGCACTTCTAATCGGATTTGCATTACTAACGGCATTTTTAAGTGTGTGTGAGGTCATGCCAAGTGAGTTGTTTTACTTTTTATACATTTTTGAAGTGCCATTATTAATTCGTAAATAACTTTGCGCTTAGCACATCAAGGCTGCATAGTATAAGATGTTGAATAGACTGATCCAATGAGTCAGTCCATTCGTCCGTTGAGCATCCGGTTTGTCATAGTGTTAATCAGATCTGTGGCGAATCTTTTCTTTCTATGTATTTTATATAATTTTGTTCAACTCACCATTAATCCATTCATCAATCGACAATCAATAGTTATTTAAATGCAGATTGTGCTGATTTTTCACGCTTCAATATGTTCATTGCTTATTTTCGACAAGTCCTCACGAGTTTTTAATGCTGCTGGTCGGTTAACCATGTTGGGGCTCCAAAGCGTGGGCATCTTGCTCAAATGTGTTTCATAATTCTTTTGCTCACATTAACCGCGACGTGCTAGACTAATTATGACCAAAAAAATTAACATTTTTTTAATTTTTTGGTGTGCATTTAAAATCCGTCTTAAGTGATGGTCAAAAAGTTCCTAAGCTTAAGAAATTAAAATACGTTTGACTTATTAAGCTATCTCTACCCTTCAAATGTAATTATGTCACCAAACCTTCCAGCGACTGTTGCCACAATTCCAAATGCAATAGGTTGCACATTGGAAAACTTTGCACAAGTCTACAACTAAGATTGTTTACATAACGACTCAACTGAGAAAAAAAAACTTCATACAAAGCTATTGTTAGGTCTACCTGCCTTGAACTCGCTTAAAAGAAACAAAGATACTTTTGGACACATGTAAATGCAGTTGGAAACGTGTGCATTTCGTTTTTCTTTTGTATACAATAAAAAAATCTTTATTATTCTTCGCTTTAGCTAAAAAGTCGTTTGTACAAAAAAATTACATAGATGTATATATATATATATATATTTTGTATGCATGTAGACATGTAAAAACGTAAAAAGGTCTCAATACTTTTGTGCATGGAACACAATTTTTTAAATAGACTGTGTGTGTTATAGTTTGGACAAGCACTACATAGAGAGTTAAAATAGTTAACATTCAAAAACATTTGTATAATGTACGAAAATAGAAAATGGAATGTCTTACAATTATTGGACGTTATCGTTTCGTTGAGCCTATGCTATGATTAATCTTGTGTTATAAATTTGTTTTTTTGTTTGGGAGTGGAATTCTTAACTAAGGCACTAGATTAGTAGAAGTTTATGCAATCCAATTGGTCAGTCGTCGCCGCGCACTTTTCAGGCCGTTTTAGAAATTAACAATAGTTCTCTATTAATTATAAACTATAACTGTCTAATTAAGGCACGTGTGTATTATTTGTGTTTTTTTTTTTATCTGTTGCTAGTTCTAAAAACGCATGCGACGACGAGAATTATAAATTTAACGGGATAGAGGTTTAAAGGGGTAGACTGTGCGTTAATTGAGCACAATTTGGTATGCAAATATTGATATACACGCGATAATGATTCACTTGAGCTTCTAGCGGAATTTTAGCTTCATTGATGTGTAACTGTCGATGTTGTTGTTTTTGCTGTAACTACAGCAATTTAGTTGAAGCGTTGCAAAACCGGCAGTCGTTGTTGTTTTTGCTGACGTGTTGATGAACTGAAGATTGGGTGATTCATAAGTACCAACTGATAGTCTCTTTGGATGATGGTGCGACAATGCGGAAAGCTGTCTTGACAATTGCATAAACATTCAACTAGCGGCTGGTTGTTGTAATTGCCAACTAAAACTACATTTAATGTTATGGTGAGAATTTTTCGTAGCTGTGTCGTGGGGACGGAATGTTTTAGTGTTGTTGTTGTTGCTGTGATAATTTGTGTGCTGCTGCAAGTAAATGGAATTTTTTGTTGTTTGAAGGGTATTCTTTTGAAAATATCACATACATACTTACCGAAAATTATTGTCACTTTGTGTGGCGAAGGACTAACGCTAACGTTAGCCACGCACAAGCTCAAATCGTGTCTGCGATTCCTTGAACTGCACACGCTTGCGATGTTGCACGTGGGCCTCTGTGAGAAATAGTGTGGCAGCCACGAGTGTCAGCACAGTACCCACACATGCCATTACAAAGGACCAACCAAACCAATTATTCGCATGTTCAGGCATCCAACCATTGCGATTGCCAAACACTGCAAACACAATCACCGCAATGGAAGCACTGACGCCAGCAGCTAACAAAACGTATCCAACGCCACGGATTAGATGGAGAAAGTGACGTTGATCAGGTCCGGCGCAAAGGAAGAACACCAGAACACCAATGGCACTGATTAGCATGCCAATGAACGTCAGCGTATAGAAGAACTGCGTGGTTATCATAAAGGCAGGTAGCAGGAACCCGCGAATCTCATCGTAGCCCGTCGTAAATGGGTCATAGACCCAGCGGCAACCGACAAAGAAACGACGCTGACTGTCATCGTTCACATCGGGCAATGAACGAAAACAGTTCACCCAGAGGCCCAGTCTCTCCAGTTTAGCACCTGTAATGCGGTAATCGCTTACTAACCAACTGGGCGTTGCAAAGGCGATGGCTATGAAGGCAAAAGCAAAGATAAAAACGCCAACGCCACAGCTGCCTGCGAGGGTGCGGCGCTTCATGTTAACTGTGTTATGGGGACTGGGTAGACGCTCCTGGGAATCCTCGCGTGCAAAATGTGGAGATTTTTGCATGCTTTGTATAATAAATTCGGCAATGTTATTTTCACTTAAAAATGTTTGTGTTTGCTGGGCTTAGGGTGTGGACTGTAGAGTTGTATTCCATCACTTTGAGCACGTTCAATTGAACGAGTTACTTAAATGACTCACGGAACTAAGTCGCTGATGTTTGTTTAAATAATTTTTGTTTTTTGCTAACTTAAGTTGACAATGTTAATAGAATTCATGCTTGTACTGGTCGCATATCAAAAAGTAAAGCTAGTTCACATAATTTTTGATTGAAAAATTATGTTTGCCATTAAATTTTTTACTTAACAGCGGCTTGTTGGCTCCAAATAACAGACTTATCGATATGACTAAGCTGGGCTGTCGATAACGCAGGGTTTCATTTTTATGTTACTGTTCGTTATCAGCAGCTTGTACCGCGTTACTTTAACATTTTAAATAAATATTCGTTTTTTGTTGTAAAGTTTAACGATCTATATATTGTTCTACAGTCTTGGAGTAAATAAATCCTTGCCATGCATAACTACTATGTCACCTATAATTAAATGCTTAACAATGTGCGTCTTTGATAATTTTTAAATTCCCATCTCTCGTTTTAGAGTGCGGCAACAGCTTTTTGAGCAGCATCATCCAAATCACTGGCTGTTTGAATAGGAAGGCCAGAATTCTTGAGGATCTCACGTGCGTTTGTCACATTGGTGCCTTCGAGGCGCACAACCAGCGGTACATTTAGCTTTAACTTCTTGGAGGCAGCCACTATTCCATTGGCAATTGTGGCACAATTTACAATGCCGCCAAACACATTCACCAATATGCCCTTTACTTTTGGATCAGATGTGAGTATCTCAAATGCCTTGGCTACTTGGGCCTCGTTGACACCACCACCAACATCCAAGAAGTTAGCTGGCTCGCCGCCATTCAACTTAATTATGTCCATGGTGGCCATCGCCAGTCCAGCTCCATTCACTAAGCAGCCAATGTTACCATCCATGCCCACATAGTTAAGATTATATTTGGTTGCTTCCACCTCACGGGGATCAGTCTCCTCTTCAGTAATGTCCATTGAGAAGATTTCCTTTTGTCTAAACTGAGCATTATCATCAAAGTTAAGTTTGGCATCCACTGATATGACTTCACCTTTGTCGGTCTCGGCCAAAGGATTAATCTCAATCTGCACGGCATCTACAGATTTGAACAGAGTGTAAAGTTTTTGAATCTCGTCGGCACAACGCTTGACAGTATCTCCCTTAAACTCTAGAAACTTGGCCACATCAAGCAATGTTGCTTCTGGGATGGGTTTGCCAATATCCAGAGGCACAGTCATTAATTTTTCCGGCGTCTCCTGAGCTACAGCTTCAATATCCATGCCACCAGCAGGCGAAGCAATTAAGACAGGTCCATTGTGCTCGCGATCAAGGAGAATGCAGATATATGTCTCACGGGTAATGTTTACACTACGGGCCACCATCACCTTGTTGACTAGAATGCCCGATTTGGGAGTCTGTTTGGTAATCAGACGATTGCCAATCATCTGTTTGCTCAGAGAGAGCACATCGCCTTTGCTGCAAAGTAATGGTTGATGTTTATTACTCTTATCTCTTAATTTTAGTGTGTTATCAATGCAGAGAAACAACAGCTATTTATGGTATTTACTTACTTTGAGGTTATGTGCACGCCACCTTTGAAGCCATTGTCGAAAATACCTTTGCCGCGCCCGCCAGCCAATATCTGCGCCTTCACGACATACTCGGGGCAATCTGATACGATGAAACGTAATTGACAAAAAAAATTGTAGTCAACGAATATAAACAAATTTTATCCGGTTTTATGCTTACCAAATGATTGAACCACTTGCTTATCACCGTTAGAGTTATCCAAGACCTTGAACTGTTGAATGGCTACACCATATTTTTGTAAAAGATCCTTAGACTGAAACTCGAGCAAATTCAGATAGCGCACCTGCTGCTGCAGAGCTGGTGTCTGAAAAACAAAAAGATAAACAAAGAAAATGGAGTTTGAGCAAAGGTCAACAATGTGGTTAACATATGTTAAAGAAACCTTATGAATGAGCTGACGTATTGTGGAAGCGGCCTTTATCAATAGCGACATGTTGAACTCGAGTATATCACTGAACTATGTAGAAAAATTGAATTTTTGTTATGGCGTAGCAGTTTTTATTGATAGCAATAAATGCGGCTTGTTTAAATAACACAACTGAACTCTGCCGCCGCTACCGTTCGTTAACAGATCAGAAATAATGTCAAAAGACGTAAGCGCAAAGTGAGCAACGTAACGCGAAGTGAGTACTGTAGTGTCATATTTTTGTGAATGTGAAGTTTGCGTAGTGGCACAACAGTTTCTTACCAACAGCTGTTCCTTTATTTCTTTTTTTTGTCAATGAGAAATAAACAAGTTGAATGACTAATATTGTTGTTAGCATTAAATGAACAATTCGAGCGAAATGGTTGCTGAGAGTACAACACTGCCGCCGTCAGAAGCCCTGCCACAAATTCCAGTACTTGTTTCGGTTAGCTGCAGCTTCGTTCTAGCCGTCCTCTATGTTGGAAGCCTGTATGTCTGGAGCACTAAGCACAATCGGGATCATCCAACAACCATCAAACGACGTTTTGCCAGCGTATCATTTGTTATGTTGATCGCACCGCTGTTTGTTTACTTCTTCTCATCCCCGGAGCTACTTCAGCGCGAGCCTTTTCCCAAGCTGCTTGGCATTCGCTGGCAAGGGTTGTGGCAAGCAACAGTGTATCCCTATTTACTGACCGCTCTTCTTTTCTTGGGTCCAATATATGTAAACATGCAGAATGAATCATTCCGTGCCTACTGTGGTGAGTTGCTGTAATGTGCGAGGCTTTCAAAATATTGTTCATAATGTGACTTGGTTTTAGATTTCGACTACTGGCGTGGCTTATTTAGCAACATTATATGGATACGTAACCATGTGATGGCACCATTGAGTGAGGAATTTGTGTTTCGCGCCTGCATGATGCCGTTGATACTTCAGAGTTTCCCTCCAATAACAGCTGTATTTATAACGCCTTTATTCTTTGGTGTTGCTCACTTGCATCACATTTCTGAGAGACTGAGTTTGGGCGTGGAGCTGAGCACCGCGTTGCTGATTGGTTTGTTTCAGTTTACTTATACAACGCTGTTTGGTTTTTATTCGGCATATCTATTTGCCCGCACCGGTCATTGTATTGCACCATTGTTGGTCCACGCGTTTTGCAACCATATGGGACTACCGGACGTGCTGGACTTGTGGCAGCAAACTCAGTGGCGTCGCGTGTTTGGTATAATCCTATATCTTATAGGGCTCGCTGGCTGGATCTTTTTGCTGCCCATTGCAACTGATCCGTCGCTCTATGATAATAGGTTGTATTGGAATCGTTAGGTTTCAAAACTAACTGTAATTAACAACTGTTTTTGTTGCCATATTCGTTTGTATCATATTAAGCTGACTATATTTTATATCACTAAGTCTTCCGAGTAAAACAGACCATGCAGCTATTTTTAAAGCACACTAAAAGGTCTTTGAATTTGGCGGGTAATATTGCGTAGCAGCGCCTCGTGTCTCAACTATCGATAACTTTGAGCGACTGCGATATGTTTGAACATTTGCAAGCGATAACGATACCTTTGCACATATGTATAAAATGATTTGAGGAATTTAGAAGCATGAGCGATGTGTGATAACATAAAAACACACAACAAACGGACGCTAAAACTAGCAACGATCAACGTAGACAGCCGGGCTTGAAAAAGGTAAATATTATATGCATAATTTAAATAATAACCAATCTGTGTGAACCGACGACAGAGTGGCAGCCACACACAACTGCGACAAACACAACAAAACCTATACAGAAATATTGCTGACGTCTCGCTCGTCCCAGGACAAAACGATTATCGTAATTATAGCCACAAATTCTTCATGTTTTTGCAGCTGCAACCACAACAACGACAGCAGTAAACGACACGTCAACGTTAAGGCGCACAACAAAAATGTATTGCCTGCAATGTTTATTGCCGGTGCTGCTAATACCAAAGCCCACAAATCCAGCGCTAATGGAGACGCACGTCATGTTTATAGTGCTATATTTGATTGGATTCTTTTTGGAGAGGAAGCCATGTACAATTTGTAGCCTGGTCTTTATCACAGCCGTCTCGCTGATCTGCTACAGCGGTGTGGGCAACTGCATCTTCTGGGGCAACTGTGAGGGGCATCTTTGCGAGAATGGCTAAAATGCCAAAGCGTCAACGGAAGCGATGCGAATAAGAGAAGTGCTCAATATTAATTACGTTCGCGTTGCTGTAGCTTCATATAATACATACAATTTGCATAAACAAACCAACAAACAATTAGTGATAAAACTGAGTGAGTCAACAAGAAACGAGAGCAGACGCGGCTCGGCTCGTACGTTCGAACGTTTGTAAACATAAGCAAAATGAAAAGAAGAAGAAATGAAATTGTATCTACCCCCCTAAAATAAACTCCATCCCAACGCGATCGATAGATAGTCCGTTGCCACTTCTACTGATGCATCACAATGTATATTTTAAACTTTAATTAAGCAAAAATTTTCCTGCCCAAAAACGTAAACAAAACCTAATTCGTATTCAAAATTTCTTCTTATTTCTTTTTTAGGCTTAGAGGCAAGTTTCGTATTTTTACAAAACAAAAAAAATGTATTGTAAGTTTCTGGTTATTAGAGCCAAGGTACTCCGTCAATGCAAACTTATGTTTAGTCGATATATGTTATTAAATTAAACTAATTGTAATAAATACTAATGCTGTGCGTCCTTGCTGCGTCAATGGACGTTGATATCGGTTGTTTTTGTCCCCCGTCTTGTGCACATGCAAATTGTATATACACACACACACACACAATATATCAATGTTAAGAAAGTAATCAAAACAAACGTTAGATTTTTTTTCATAAACCTAATTTAAGGCTCAACAAAAAATTCAATTTGTTAAACCCGGGATTGAAATCGATATAACACAAACAAAGCTAACGAAACGATAATGGTATTTAATAAAAAAATACGTATATACATATATAAAAATAAATCAAACAAAAACATTTATTGTTGCTGTAGCTTTCAAATCGTTTTTGATCTTAAGTTGAAGCTGAAATTAGCAATCCGTTAGCGACAGAAGCGCTAGGAGACTTTCGAATGCGAACAGCTCAATTGCTGTGTTAAGCGTTGTGCAATCTTCAAAATCATTTTAATATCTGTGCTAGCTAGATGTACTTAAAAACTCAATCCTAAGACACACATTCTTTTAGAGATAAATTTTTCCAATTATCCACAATTTTATTCGCTTCAAAATGTATGTATATAAAAAAAACATGTACAATTTGTTGTTTCGTTTTCAATTTGTTTTTAACTTATTAAAAACTACAAAATGGTATTAAAAATAAAATACAATAATTTATGTACAAATTTCATCGGATTTATTTGTGGAAGATAAAAGGGTAGCGAAAAGAAAAAACAAATCAAAGCTGTAGACAAGAAAAAAAAATTACTTTCAAAAACAAATACGATATCTTTTTTGCTTAATTTGCTGGTAAAAATACACACATAAAGGACCGATTGGAATGTTATACATACAATATTTATACGAAAAATATACAAATACAATATACAAGTAGTAGATATAGGGTTAAGAGATACAGTGGGAAACATACATAAAGAGATTTCTTGAGGCCAAAACATAAAATTTTTAACAATTGATGGTTATCTTTTTTCATCTTTTTTTTTTGGCGTTTTGGGGGGCTGCTACACATGCAAACATGCAATTAGTTTTTTGAGATGTTTTCTTATTTCTTCGATGGAATCGTGCAACGGATGACGATAACGAAATACGATTCACAGAGCAGCAATCACAGGCGTGTTGTTGTTGTTACTTAAACGGAACGAGGCTGCACAACTGTAAGCGAGATTTGGTAAGGATTAAAGGTCTGTTAAGTGTGTTAAATGTGTATTAAATGCTTACAGTGTGGTCGCTGCGACTCTTCGGAGGCGGCACCACCCTCGACTTGCTGCATCATGGGCACTGGGATGCGCACCGGTTGGGCCAGACTGCGTCCAAAGACCATGCGACCGAATGGAACCTGAGGGGGTTGATCGGGCATGGGTGGTGTCATTGTGTCGCGTGGCTGCTCAGGCAGCGGTTGCAGGATCAAACGCTGAATCTGCAAATGAGGCATTTGCTCCTCCTGCTGTTGCTCACTGGACTCCTGTTCACGCTGCTGCTGTTGCTGTTGCTCGGGTTGCTGCTCACGTTGTTGCTCGCGCTGCTGCTGCTGGTTGGAGGAGGACTGTGCTGCTGTGGTGGTGGACTGCTCACCGGATGACATGGTTGTCTCAGAGTGCTGTTCTTCCTCTTCGCCGGAGTCGCCACTGTTGTTCTCCTTGGAGTCGGCGGCCTCTTCGGCGGTCAAGCGACGCAGCTCGTCGGTGAAACGATCCTCAGCCATGCGCTGAATGTTACGCAGATCATCGGCGGTGATTCCAACACGCTGCAGAGCCATGCCCAATGGCATATGCTGGATCTGGATCTGTGGCATCTCGCGTTGCGGCATCTCACGTTGCAGCATTTCACGCTGTGGCATTTCACGTTGTGGCATCTCGCGCTGCTGCATCTCGAGTTGATGCTGAGCGGGGCGAGGCATATCGTTGCCCATGTCGAAGGCGGGGCGGAAGGGCAGTTGATGCATGTGAATGCGCACGGTCTGCACCTGAGGCTGCTGTGGCTGCTCCATGCGTGGTGCCTGCATCACCTGTGGTGGCATTGGTGGACGCATTGGCAGATGCTGGAATGGTGGGGGCAACTGACGAATGATGATCGAGCCTTGTTGGGGCAACTGCTGTTGCATTGCTGGTGGCATCATGCGCTGTGGCATGTGGGTCAGTGGCATCTGGTCGGGAATGCGTCCGAAGGGAATGGGCACGCGCTGGAATGGAATGAACATGGGACGCATTGGCTCCGAATCCTCCTCCGAGTCATCTTCCTCCTCACGCTGACGCTTCGATTCCTTCTCCTCTTTGTCATCACCACCATCGCAGAAAATGGAAATGCGTTCGCCAGTAATGCGTGCCTTTTTGGGATCAGTGGTCAGATTGACGCCAAAAGGCAAAGCCACAGTCTTGGAGGGTGAATCGACAATCTCCTCGGCATGCTTGCGCTCAACCACACAGTTCATGCGGGATCTAGGCAAATTATATATTAGTTATAGTTATACTTTTGACTTTTGTTTAATTTACTTCTTGTTGTTGCGCAGAATGGCGGCGGCCAGATCGCTCAAGTCCAGCTCGAGCGGCATCTTGCCGGGGAACTTTTGCATCTCCTCGGTCTCGTCGCTGTCCGAGTAGGAATGATCATGATCATTAATATCATCGTTCTTCGACTCTGTCTTCTTTTCCGGAAGTGTTTCCTCGTGATCTAAATTTTGCAAATCATCACCGGCATCTGATTTGCCCAGCAAAGCTTCAGCTCTTGGAAGTTCCTATAAAAATAAAAGGTAATACCAATTAAGATATATTGTATAAATTAATTAATATCTAGGTATGTTTTGTAAAACATATATCATTTCATTTCCCTTGTTTTTTCTTTATTTCCTTCATGCCAACAAGTTCTAAATTCTTTCAACTATTCTATGTGACAACAAATCTATTCACTTTTGGAATTCAGCCAATTTCAAGGTTTTCAACTATATATTTATCTCGTGTATATGATTTGACAAGGAAATGTATTTGACGTTTGTACTGTTTTGTGTATGTGTGTGTTAGAAACCACTTAAAATGGTTTGGGCCATCAAGCACGTAGTGGCAATATAGTATACTACACACGACAGTCACTGCAATTGTTATGTTCCACAAACAATGAGCATTTTGTCGTCAGAAGATGTGACCCCAACCTACATACAAAAAAAAAATAAATAACAACGCGACGTCAGACGCAACTGTGACTGAAACCAAAAGTAAAATGCCATAAAATAAAGCTTGAATGTTGTTGTTGGAAGAAACACACACATATATTACATAAGCCCAATGTGTGCCTGTGAGTGTGACTGTTTGTGATTTAAGCCGTGCTTTGCGCCACAGCAAAAAAAAAAAGAAAAACACAAATCTCACACACAAAAGCAAAATTTAAATAATTTGTTGAACAAAAAACCTCATTAATTCAATGCGACGCTGCGGCAGCTGCTGATGATGATTGATAATGAAGCCAAGTGTTTTTGTTGCGGGTTGCGGGTGTGTGTGGGGTATATTTTGAGTACCTGCCCAGGGGCAGAACGCCCAGCAAGTGATTTTCGCTTGAAAATAAAATAATAATAATGTTATATACTCTGTACGTTGCGACGTATCCGGTAGCTTTGTTAAAGTTCTGTGGGTCACAGATTTGTGTGCTTGACATTGGACCATAACTTAAGGGATGACTTATGATTAGCTAAATTGGACAGCTGCAATTGCAATTGCGATTTTCAGTTTAGATAACGAGTGCACAAGTCAAGCGCTTTAACACATTTCCTATTAAGATGCTAATTATGACTTATAAGGAGATTTTCTTGTTAGCTTATCGTAGCGAAGGCAAACGAACAGATTCATTAGCGTCAAATGAGACGCAGTAAGCATTTTTCTTCTACTTTAATTGTGAATGTTTATGAGCACTTAAACAGATTAAGATGCTGTTGTGAATTACTTGCCAGAAATAATTGCTTTTAAAAAGATGCAAAAACTGATTTACATTTTTAACAAGCGCAAAACATATTCTTTTATACTATTTGAAAAATAAGACCACATTTAAATTTGATCTTATGTGAGTCATGAGACCACTTAAGTAAACATATGGTATGTGTGAGACACATAACGACATTTCGCTTGAAGTCAAACAAAAAATTTCACTCAAAGTGCAAAGAAGAAGCACAGAAAGAAGAAATCAAAAATGAGTAACTGAAACTAAAACTGAGCCAACCAGTTTGACAGCACTGGTATTCAAGTCAGCAAGTCGCTGTTCCAGTTCCAGTTAGCCGCTACCGCTTACCCCGTCAGCACTTAGTCAATTGCTAAGATTCAACTCCGGTTTACAGCTTAATTGTGTTTGTTTTCAGTTGATTTTCAAGGCCGAGTCACAGCGCAGATAACGTCAATTACACTACACTACACTTCATAGCACAGCACAGCAGAACAGAGAATACTTTTCATCGTACTTAAACTTGTTACTGGGATTTTGTACATAAATAAAACTAGACACGTAGGCCCCATCAGAAGATGACAATTAAATGATTACAAACTGAATGGCCCTCCCTGTGTGTGTGTGTGTATGCAATTACTTTTATAATTGTCTGTCTGTCGATGAAACCTATTTATAGCAATTGACGCAAGTGCTGCTGGCATTATTTTTTTTATCAAATTAAAATTCTACAGGCGCTAACAAAATTTCCTTTACGAAAATGCCAGGCATAATTGAAATTTTCATCAGGCACAAAGTGTTTGGCAAATTTGCACAATAACAAAAGCCACATAAATTATAATTCATCTCTTTACAAATATGTGTGTGTGTGTGTTCGTATATTGCCATTACATAATCATCATCGGTTGGGGCCACAAGTTTTGGCTTTGTTTGCGTGCCCAAAACGAAAGACTTAAGCGCGCAACTTGCCTTAAATGGCAAACAGTCAACGCGTCTTCGACTTGCGTCGTTTGTCTATACATTTGTGTGTGTTGACTCCGTCTTGCTGTCTGGCGATCTGTCCGTCTGCCTTGTCTGTCTTTGTGTGACGGTGCCAAGCGGCGCCAGCCGGCAAAAAAGTGACAGCGAATGCATTATGGCTAAAGCGGCTGCTGCAGCTGATGATCTTTGGCATTTTGCCGCGCCCACGCCCGCTGCTCCACGCTTCACCCAAAAGCTGGTTTTTTTTTTGTATTACTGTTGTTTTTGTTGCAACATGCAACATTGCAGTTGCTGCTGCTGCTGCTGCTGTGTACCGTTTGCTGCTTTCACTTTGTATGCCATTTGATTTGCAATTGTTGTTGCTGATGATTATGTCGCAAGCTGCGAGAGCTCCAAGAGCTACCAGCAGCGATCCCCGCCGTTCCCAACTCTACACCCATTCGGTGTCCACTTAAGCGTCAAATTATGGGAATTTCGCTTGATTGAATTTTTCATTGCATCGCCACAAAACTTTACATAAGCAACAATACTTTATATAGAGAGTTTGTTAGTGTTTGTTGTTGCTTGTGATTTTGTTTCGAGTTGAATAACCTGCTCCAAATTGGCAGCATCATCCGACGGTTGGCTATTGTTTCTGTTGTTTCTGTTTTTTCATCATTATATTTAATTGCTGCTGCATTTAATTAGTTTTATTGTTTGTTTGGGTACTTTCATTGCACGATAATTGAATATTGATGATGCGGCATAATTTTATATGCAAATCAGTATTAAAAAAAAAACCACTACGAATTACAAATAAAAAAAATAAAAAAATTTATAGGCACACAACTAACAAAAAAAATTATATGCAAACGATTTACGTTAAATTATAAACGCCATTAAATTTGAATTATGTGGCATGTACAGAAATACTGCGCAGTCATCAAGTAAGTGGTAAGTATGTACACATACACACCACCCATATCGTACATAAGATACATATATCTTATATATGTATACCATATGTGGTTTTGGTTATGATGCGGCTATAATGGATTTAATGGGCTATTTGGTTACATGTGAGGTGAAATTTCTCAAGGAAGCACGCAACACGCTAATTCAATTTGCACTTATACAATTTTATACGAATACGAATACGAATACGAATATGAATATGAATATGCGAATATGAATGCACAATGAGTAGTGCTCAATACTTGATTGTGCATGCAATCTGGCATGTACATATTTATGAATGTATTTTTGACTTGTTTCTCTCTTAGACATCATTAATATTGTTTTGTGATGACAAGCAAAGGTTGCAGTTTTTTCAATTGATATCGTGTCTTTCAGTTTGTCTATATCTATTTGATTTGTAGCCCTTTTACTTAATTGCTTTCTGGGCATTATATAACAAATATTCAAGCTATACTGTTATAATGCATATATACTGAATATAATCAAATAAAGATCAGCCCCTTTGTATTTAGATTATTACTCGCTCGGGTTTTTCCATTGCTTTTGCTAGTCTCACTATCTGGCAAATAAAAAAGGCATTCACTGCAGCTGTTTTGCACGTCGTAAACATGAAATGAATTTGCGGGCAAACAGTGCCTGCTATTATGTATATGTACATCACATTGGTGTAACTAATAGTGCGTGCAAGCTTTAAAAAAAAAAACACGTCATAATATAGGTACTAAGTACATATATCTTATGTATGTGTTGTGAATTATCAGTAAACACGTATCAATATTGTAAATAGCATGTATATAGATTTTGACATGCAGTGCCGACATTTTTCCGGTAATTATCATTAATTTACCTTAATAATTCGAATGTACCGGAATAATCGGCGACTCAAAACTGATGTGGCGTGTGCAACGAACGATGCGAAAAGCAATAATAACCATATCAAATTATACGCATTACCTCACTAATGTACAATTTTTGAATGGTATGGAAATGGGCGTTATTCCCTTTACTTGCCTCTGCCCCGCTTTTTCTCCAACCCTGTGCATTGAGGCATGCCACTTACCTTGTTCACCTGCTGCAGCGTTTCCAGCATTAGCTCCTTTTCCAGCACCGAATCGAGAGCCTGCACCTGATCACAGGAGGCCTTGGCCTGCAGATACGACGAGGCCAATATAAAGGCACCCAATATGAACGACGAGACGATAATGGTGAATGCGGTGATCTTGGCGATTTTCACCGAATTCGCCTGTCGCTTGTAGGCCTGCAACACAAAATTCATTTAAGATTCGATTAGTTTCGATGTTAAGGTTTTTGTTTGTGTTTTTGGTTTTATTATTGAGCTTCTATACAAAGTAAAAGTGTAACGTGCTCTTTTGGCGCTGACCTTTTCGAGCGAGTAAAAGCGATTTTTTGCGACCTTGCCAAAGTCTTTGACTTTGTGGCTCTCGTACCAACGAAAAATTGCAGTGCAAGGTGCAAACCGACACAAAAGGTTAAACAAAATTTAAATATATATACAACATATACACACATTTACAATAAGTAAAAGTTTTAGGTTTGAGTCTGAGTCAATGAAATTAATATGCATAATGTACCAATATTACAAAGTATTTAACTGACTTGAGCAACCCTGTTACTGAAGCTAATGATTAGATCATACAATGGACAGAGCGTTTGTTATATAAATGCAAAATATTGAAGTTAAATGTATTGACAAATATTGTTATTGTAGGTGCAAAAATTGGCAAGTTCATGTCAAAAATTTAAAATAACGTATATTTTTGGCTAAAAACAACCAAAAACTACTTAACATAAATGAAGCTTGCATAACAGGAAATACTAAAAGAGAGACGACCGCAAAAAATGTAAGGAAATGAAAATGCCAACAGAGCAAGGCCCAAAAAAAGACAGCGAAAGACTGAGAAGAGTTTTTAACGCCTCTTTTTGTTCCAGGTCTTTGCTGTTTTTTATTTTGTGTGAGTGGGTGCAGTCAGTCAGGTGAGGCACACACATCTGTGTGTGCGTGTGTGTGTGTGTATTTTGTGTGTGCAGCGAAATGTGCAATTTTACACCTTTAGATTGCTTTAGTGTGCATTATACTACGTGCCCATTTTTGTTGTTGCTTGTTTCAAATGCAATTGCGAAAGTGAGTCGAAGTCATCAGCAGCAAACATCATGTGCTCAAAACAACAAAAAAATGAAGTGTGGCAAAGTGAAGTGAAGTGATGTTGCTGTTGTTTTTGTTTTTTGGTGAATGTTAGACGGAGCTACAAGCAACAACAACAATACAATAGGACAAAAAAAAAAAAACAGCTGCAGCTTGTTACTGCTGATGAGTTTTGTGGCTCATTATTTTGTGTAGTTGGTGTTTTGGGTTTTTTTTTAACGGTGCAGTTAAAGACAAAAGACTTGAACGACAAACCTGATGATTAAAGTGAAAAAATCCCATCTGTGGTTTACATATTGGTTGTTGTTGTGCGAGGGGAGATGAAGTACGTTTTTTATTTATTATTATTATTTTGGTGATTGTCAATTGCGTTGCCGATTTTGTGTGTTTCAAGTGTGTGAAAGGAAAACGATTTTTTTTTTTTTGTTTTTTTTTGTTTGAGGTTTACAGACAAAGGCACAAACACACACATTCACATAAAATGGGAAGAAAAATAGAAAAAAAGGAAAAACAAAAGGTTAATGAGAGTTTTAAATGACTTTAAAGCTAGAGTAACAGTGAAAGCTGAAGGTCTTGGCACTTAACTTGAAGGCTGAGATGAGACTTAAATCAATAAAAACTTATTACATTTTTATTGCTCATTCATCATTAGGCATACACAAAGTAGGGAACAATATCAGTTTAATGTCAACTCATCAGCTTAGTTAACTTTAACTGAAAAAAGTATTGTCTTAAGTCTTTAACCTTCAGTGCAAGATTAGATTAGCCTGTTAGATAACTGTCAGCTTTCACTGTAAGGTTCACTTTGTAAAGTGGTGCGCCGCAAAATAAAATTTATGGCTGCTCATGCGGATGTAAGCAAAACAAGAAACAATGCATTATTTATGCAAATTTCTAAATCAATTGCGGCCCACATACTGCATACTGCATACTGTATACTGTACATGTACATATATAGTTCTTAGAGACCGAGATTTTAAAGAACCCCAAGTTGTTGGGCGCAATAATTGCGCCAGATTTCAGCTGCTGCCTGATGTTGTCATTTGTTGCTTATTTCTTTGTGTTTGTGTTTGTGTTTATCATTATTAAGTTTTATATGTATTTACAGTCGTGACTTTTGTAGTAGATCTCAAATTTGGTATTCAACTGGTTTTCTATTTACTTTTGAGCTCTGCGGTTACTTTACCACATAGCTAATGGGTACAAATCTATTCACACTTTGCCGAGAATTGTTCGCTGTACCCATTTGGTTAATCACAGCCCTCAGTCTGTCTCTCCGTCCAATTGAGTGGGGGATTGCTTATTGTTTTTTATAAAATGTCAACGGGGGTCGCGCAAAACAAACAACAACACAACACAACACAATACAACACACAATTGTCAAAGCTGTGCACGTTGCATGCAATTTGCGCTGCCGGGTCTTGCAGTAATCATAATAATAATTTAAGCAGAAAAAAACAATTGCATTACAATTATTCGCAGCCAAATTGCTTATGCATGCAGTCTCATTGCAGAGTCCGTATCGAAACGGAGACGGCGGAGACTTAGTTAGTGAAAATGATCACGTTGGCAGGCTGCGTGCAGACCGAAACAAAAGATGCAGGTAGCGACATATTGCGCATACGCATTGTTGTATGCCAGCAACGGATGTGCTGACCAACTCAGCTGACCCTGGCATTTTATTTATCTACCGCTTGGGCTTGGGCCAACAAGCAACGCTTGATACGCTTGCTGACCCGCTTATCGCTCCGTTATAGTAGTAGCATATTAAGTTAGCGCAAATAATTGGCAGTGCCAAATGACAACGACTGGACATTTGTAATTAGTTGCGCCATTCAACAATGACAAACAGACGCATTAGATGCAATCAGCTAAAATATAATTGCTATTATTTGGTAGATGCGTAGATCGTTTACTCACCGGTGGCGGTTCGCTGGTCGTGCTGTAGACCTCGCTAGCCGCATAGTCGGGCTTCAGTTGCACGGTTGCCATGGATACGTTATCCTTCTCGGTCATCTATGTATCTATGCACTATAAAATAAATACATACATATAATATGACTTGGTTTCCATTAACTTCAGTTTCAGTTCACATTCATTTAGCTTTAAGAATTATTCATTCTGTACACAGCTCGACAAATTTTTCATGCACTTTCGAAAACGTTACTTGTTCATTAATTAATGCATACATATTGCAGAAAATTTCACTTTTTATGACATTTGTTTTGTTTTGTTTTGTTTTTTTTTTTTTTTTGACTTCTCTCCACTTACATTGAAGTTTATGTGTTTTGGTTGGTAAAAGGAGCTCAATTTAATTTGTTTTTTTTTTTGCGCTTAGGAGCGTTGAAATAGTTTTGGTTGCTTTGTGCGGTTTTTATAAAAGTTGTCTGACCAACTTTTCAGAGGTCCGCCAGGTGGATAAACGAAAAATACTACGTCTTTGTTGTACGACTGCCACTCGCCGTCTGAGGCCTCAAACGCGTTTCATTTCAGATTTTTCTACCAGATTTAAAACTTTTTTTCGTCAGCCAGCGTCGACTGCGCAGTTTACAAACACAGACAACTAGTACTATAGTTGGCAGCTACACACGATCGGCGGCGGCAGCAGCAGTAAAAATAACAAAAAAAAAAAACGACCAGCAACGAATAAAAATAAGAGTAAAGCGAAACACAAATACACACACACACACACAGCAATAGCATTGACAATCGGTTGTATGTGTGTGTGCTTTGCAGTCGAGCTTGACAGCAAGCTTAAAAGCTTTCGGGTGGGGCTTGTTGACTTACCAAAGCAGCTACGCAGCAATTTAGATGATTTAACGAACACAAAACAAGTAAAAATTGTTTTCGTTTTGTCTAGTTTAGTTATGGAGTTATTTCCAAGACATTTTGTTATTCATTCCAGCTTATCGATTATGTACACAAATCTGATAGACCATAGCTACTGCAAATCGAATTAAAGTACAACAATAAGCTAGTGTAAAGTACAGTTTAAAGAACTCATATTTGTATAACATACAAACATGCATAATCTTTCAGAAAAAATGAGCATCAAAAGGTTATCGTCGACCTCACGGAAATTGAATGCAATTGAAAGTCCGGCGATAACTCTGTACTATAAGAAAGAATATTCTCTTTATTGACTGACACTTTCCATGCAAACTTTGGGTGTAAACATTATTTGTCAATTAAAGCGAAAAGTGTTAAGACCAACGAGTGACAAACAAAGAAGCTGTTCAAGCCAACAAAATGAAAGTTATTTACGCCTTTGGTGTTTTCCTGATTATGCAATTATTTCTGGATACACCTGCAGCAAAGCCTCCAGATTTAGTCGACCTCAGGCCTGATGTCTATAGAGACTTTACTGGAAAGCGACATCGACTGCATTGGAAATAAAATCAACTAAAAATACAAAATGTTATTAAAACAAAAATATTATTAAGAACCTCTAAACAAGATTTTGAACAAGTAAGAAGGCTCTAGTCGAGATATCTCGACTAGACGATACCCTGATCCCTATACTTTACGCGTACAGTCAGTGCTTGCAAGTATATGTGTGTGTGTGTGTACGCGCATACTCCATAATGCATACACAACTTCAATGTCCCATATCTCCGGTGTTTATTATCCGATTTTAATAAAAATTTTACAGATTATACTTGTTTTGTATTATAATTCAAATGGCATCTCAAAGTTTTCCAAATTCAAGATTTTGTTGTTATCGATCCCATGTGTATATCGGAAACGGGAAGAGTTATCGAAAATCGGAAAGAAACTTGTACTGCCTAGGAATTAGGCGATTTTACGTTCCAAATCTGGAGTCTCTAGCTCTTATAGTCTCTGAGATCGACGCGTTCGTACATACAGACGGACAGACGGACAGACGGACGGACGGACAGACGGACAGACGGACATGGCTATATCGACTCGACTATTGATGCTGATCAAGAATATATATACTTTATGGGGTCGGAGATGCTTCCTTCTGCCTGTTATATACTTTTGCACAAAACCATTATACCCTTTTTCCCCATTTTTAATGGGATCAGGGTATAAAAACTACTAAACAAGCTAGATTACAATTATTCGTCAGAAAACAAGCAAAATGTTCAGTCATAATTCAGTTTGCATCTAATAAATTTAACATGAATACTTTTTCGCTGTGTTATTTTTTTCTGTTTTTGGTGCAGTTTCAGAGTTCGAACCCAACACCTCAGCCCAATTTGTTTTGTTGTGATCCAGCCGGACGGAGATCTGAACACAGTACTGACTTCATGGGAAGAAAACTATTCACAAATAAATAAGTACCGAATTAAGTTATTTACTTGACTCTTGTTACTGATAATTCTAAATGTATAGCAACATTCTAGCCAGTAACGAATATTATTAAACATAAATCTATTTTAATCTGACTTATCAGCGTTGTATATTATATGATATATTGTGCGAACAGTCTTAATAGAATTCCCAAAGATCGCCTCACTTATTAAAAACATTCTGCCATTAGTTACTTATCCATATGTTTTATATAGTATACATATATTTTTCATCTGCGATGCATCGATCGACATGGCCGACTGGTTTGTTTGGAGCGCATAGGAAAGCTCGGCACACAGCAAATTGAAGGTATACCAACACATTCGCGAGCACATAAATTAAAACTCAGATCTCGTAAAACTTGCTTCGGCTCAAATTTGTTGCAGCTGACGTTGGCGTCGGCTTCGGCTTCAGCTGTGGCTTTAGCTTAAGCGTCGCTGTCAACGTCGCTGCTAACGTTGCGTCTCTGCTATACTGCAACTGCCGTTGATCAAGTCGCCTTTGTGGCAGCTGTCTTTGTTGCTTTTGCTGTTGTTGTTGTTGTTGCACCACTCAAACTTGTTGCTGCTTACGAAAAAAAAGCATAAACTTTTCGCTTTTGCTATAGTACAGATTTTGGTATTGTTGCTCGTTTTTTTTTTTGTTTACTGTGCCTCTAAAATAATTGTAGTGGCCACAGCAAATCATTGCACTCTGCAGTATATACAGATAGATAGTATGTGTTTTCAGTTTTATTGAGCATATAGCATGTTTATATATAGATTATATAGCTTGTTTGTGGCCTGGGTTCATCTTGATTGCTTCAGCAGCTGCCGCTCTTTCGCTGCCGGGTTTGCTTTGTCCATTTAACCTCAAAGTTACTTGAGCTGAAATCCAAATTTGTTTTGGCTTCGCGCAACAGAATATTTAAGTATTAAATAATTTAGTAGTAATATGTCTACTATACTGAAAAGAAATGCAGTAAAATGTATATTAAATTTTTTTCGTTTTAAACACTTAAAGAAGAAACATTACTCATACGCCACGTTGCAGGCATCAGTGGATTGTATCAAATTTCCTGAGTCATTAACCAATATTTTTTCATATATGTATGTATATATATATATAAACAATCGTATGGCTCTCATATAACCACTCAAATTAGTCGCTACATTTATATTATTATTATTTCGATTTTTTTTGCCTATCACAACAGCTGTGGAAGTTTTTTTTTTGAGTTTTTTCTTTTAAGCTTATGTTTTTATTGTGGTTTTTTTTTTATTTTGTTATGTTTTTGATATTTTTTTTTTATTATTTGGTGATTGGCGATGGCATCGCCAACGTTTTTGTATAATCACAGCGTCTATTATTTAATTCTTATAAATGGCAGACGTATTCAAACGTATCCGCAGTGTTGATAATGTTTTATATCATGCTAGACGCTCGTTTGTAAGCCACATCTGAATGACCTAATGCCCGCACTGGCGTTTGACCGTTTTCATTATGCAATCTTCTTCGGTTTATTTATGTTTTAGTTTTTGTTTTTGTTTTTTTATGGAAATTACATAATTGTTTGGCTTGAAATGTCACAAGCCAACGAACGCAGTCGTCGCACAAACTTCAGAGTCAACTTCGGTCCTCTCAGTTCACCATTGAGTTATTAGTTATTAAATTTCTTTTTTAGGTCTTTTATGTTTATGCAACCACACGCCCTATGTCCAATGTCCAATGTCCAATGCCCAACGCCCAATGCAAGATGCCGACGCCGACGCAAACCTAACCAGCTAAACCGTTCCCGTGCCCCGACCCATTGCCAGTTCATTAAGTGTCTCGTCTTTGGACGTTATTACAGCATCATCCAGCGATTTGGCAGAGAGCTCCACTAATTGCTGGCTTCAAACTTCGCATGACTTTCATTTGTTTTCATTTTCAATGCTTTGTTAATTATTTTGTTTTCGTTTCCCAAAAAATTTGTGAAGCTGATTTGTCTGATTTGCATATAATTCGGGGAATAGCTGGAAATGCCAAATTAATTAACGATTCACAATGAAAAACAAAACGTTAAGAAATAAAAAAAAAAAAAAACAGATTTCATCAACTTTTGTAATCCAATTGCAAATTAAATTATCAGACGATTTTAATTACTATAGGAAAATAACGTAACAGATCTTATCTTAATACTATAGAAATCTTAAAGTATAGTTGCAAAGTTCGCATCATTCAATTAAACACACAGAAAAGCTTTGATTTTGTTAGAGAAATTAATGAAGTTTGTTGGGAACAAATGTCACGTTATCTTAATGATTTAACCTGTACGAACTGGGAGTATTTCGGAATTACCATTTCAAAAGTCACTTTTCTGGTTTCTTTGCACATCAACTTAGATACTTATCACTAGCTTTATTTGAGAGCAAGTTCAAAGTTTTAGCACCCAACCCTATAGCCTTATGCAATAATAACAACGATTAGAAAATTATGATATATTTACCTTACCAAAACAAAAACAAAAACAAAAATATATTTAATTAGATCGACTTAAGTTGAACGCTCAAATATTGCATGTTAGCTATTCGTGACGCAGCTGGAGAAATCGATGTCAATAGTATGTGCATTGTGCCTAGTAATATTTATAGAATAGTATACCGAAATAGCTTTAATTAGCCGTCACGTGAGTTCTCACTGAATTCTCCAAACCTGTCACAGATGCATATCTAGGTTTTTTATCTTGACTGTCTTTATTGCCTGTTTATATGCATGGCATCTCCATTGTAAATTGTCTGCTGCGCAATTTATTGCAAAAATCAATTTGCTATACATATGTTTGTATGCATATGTCTATACTATATGTATTTGAAATTCAAAATTGTTAAGCATCGAAGACGCCTACAAATTGCATTCTTCTCTCAATGATGGTTGCATTTTTCCCTCATTTTTACTTCAAGCTAACTTGACGGTACCAAGCGGCGACTTGGCACCAAACGCCGGCTTAGGCACATGTCGGGGAATTAAGCAGCAACAACAAAAGGAAAACAAAAGCTTGCTTTCAGTGCGGCTTTACGACTCTACAGGGAGCGGTGAAAGACTTGCGGACAAATGTACTCATAAAAAAAAATCAACAACAACAAAACATATGTACTATACAAATACATATAAATATATGTATAAGCAAGGTATTGCTGCCTAATAACTAAAAGCTCAGTTGTGTATAAAAAATCACATAAATATTAGCAGCAGCCAAAACAACAACAACAACAAAAAGCAAAAACAGCGGCAACAACAAATATTTGTTGTCGTTAGATGTTGTTCAGAGGCACCGCCATTGTGATTTTGGTTTTAAAATTAGCTAATATTAAAAAAAGAGGTAAAAACCAAACTTAAAAAAAGGTAAACAAGCAGCACAAAAACAAACTGAACGTTAAAACATCAGCAAAACTTTTTTTTGTCATGCGAGCCATAATGGAAAATATTGTTGAACGAATTTGTAATGCTCTACTCAAGGTATAAACAAAATAACAACTCTGACAAATCAATTTCTTACGCATTCAATATTTAAGAACTCTTTTTCATTCTGGTTTCATTATAATTGTCGGTATTTTTCTTAAAACGAGCACTTCAAATATAATTACAAGTTGGTCACGGGAGAATTGATGCTGCGGCAATTTATATTACCAGCTGCCATAAGTTGGGGAATTTAGTATTATTATTATGTGCGTACACCTAAAGGGTATTCACAAGATACAAAGTAGCTCCAGGGTAACTGAATTTCTTGACATGATTGATCTCTATGCTTTGTTTTTGTTGGGAAAAAGTCCCCAATATTCAGTTATTATGATTATAAGTTGCAGGTATTTTAGAATAATTTCGTATCACAGCTCTGCAGTTTTATTGCTTTAAGTTTTTGTTTTTCGTTTTGTTCGTTTTGTTTTGTGATTCCGTAACGAAATAAATAAATTCGAACGAATTGTGGTTCCCTTTCTCGAATGTGCTATCAGCAAGCTAAAATCTCGTAAATATAATACACCTTACACCTGTTCCCTTCACACATCGAGCATTCCCTTAGTATATTTTTCCAGACTTCTCAGTGGACATGTGATGATAGCATGAGCAAATAAACTTAAAACATATGGACAATATGAACAAAAGCAAAGCATCATCTAGTTATACTATTTTCATGTGTAGATCCGCAAATTAGTGATGGTTCTCTATTGGGCAGTTTATCCTAACAGGTCAGTGAAATTTAGTTATGGCAACTATCTATCTATGTATATTATTGTTGTTGTATATAAATGCCAATCGGAATTAGTTTCAAGTCGCAATTATCACCATCCGTTCTGGCAAGCCCATTTTCACAGTTTTCTAGTTCAAGCCCCCGCCCCTTCCCCTATCAACTAGTTGTCTTCGTGCTGAATGTCAATGACTTGCTGTTGGTTGGTTAGTTGGTGGAGCTGTTGTCGCTGGAGTTGGAGCTTGAGGCAGTGGCATTTGCAGTGTTCATTTGTCAACAACAACAACAACAACAACGATGTCGCCCTCAATGCCCATGCAGCGTTGCGCTTTTAACGCTTTTGTGTTATTATTTGCTAAGCAGATCATAAATACAAACTACAACAACAAAAACAATAACTGAAGCTACATACATTTTTGACTTGAAATGGCATTTAGAAATGTTAATTGCTTTTTCTTTTTTTTATAGCTGGGTGGGAGTGGTTCCAGTTGCGATTTAAAGAACTTGCCCCCCTTAAAAGCAAAAAAAGACAACAGCTATTGAAAATAACAAGGTGTGAAGTTGAATAAAATGATCATTGAGAAACTATAAACATGTTTTATACATACATATGTATATCTTGAAATAATGATGATTCAAGGCGAAAAGGTAACAAATAATCAGCATTGTTTATTCCTTCTACGCATGTGTACAAAAAGTCCAGGAGCTAAGCAAAAATGAAAACAATGCGCAAGGTTTTCGCATCGAGGTGTCAAATTTGTGGCCAACAGACAGAACCCAAATGTCAAAGCCCGCATATAACGCAACAACAACAACAACAAAAGGTGTTAATACGTCTGTACGTATGTATGTAAGTGTACGTGTACTTATGAATATTTATCTCGATTGAGGTTTTTTTTCGACATCTTGAAAACACAATGGTGGAGTTTTCTTATTGCAAATTCACTTAACAAATGCGATTTGCGAAAGCGATAACAAGTCACATTTTGGAGTTTAGGTTTTTTTTCTGGTTTTTCTTTTTGGGAAAAGCGATAAACTTCAGAAGAAAAGCAACGACAAATTACACCTTAAGTACGAGTAACGATAAAGACAAAACGAGGAAGGTTATTGTGGGGCGACACAAATTAATTTGCACCTTTCGCCTCAGCAACAGCAGCAGCAACGGCAACAACAGCAACAAAAGCAGCTGTGGCAGGTAACAGAGATAGCGACGCAGCAGCCGGTGAAAGTTGCATGCAAATACAAATGTAGTGAAAAACTGTGACGATTGTTGCTGGCCAACCCAACAGCAGCTACAAAACAAAAAACCAAAATCTTCATTCGGGGCACTCTCTTCACGTCCCCTGAGGTTTCTGCTGCTGGTGCAATCGGCTGATGGCAAATGCCAAAACAAAAACCGCTGGGCCCTTTTGATTGTTTCTTCTATTTTACGCTGTGCTTTGCGGCTATGTCATAATCTGGTAGTGAAGCTTTTCCTCATTGCAATAGCCGAAAACGTTTCGCTTGAGTTGGGTGCCTGGCCCAACGGCAATTGTAGTTTTTATTTGTCATTTATTTGCACTTCACATTTGAGTGCGCGCCTTGCTGTGGGCATAGGAAGCGGAAATAAGTGGCATATGTTGGGGATAGTGTGATGTTTTGAATGCATTTTCGCTCAATTGCGCCGTTAAAAGCATTATGCATTAATCATATTGGCTTAAATTAATTTAAAAAATGACTTGCTACCGTTTATTCAATTAAAAAAAAAACATCGTGATTCAATTGCCACTTATCGATAGTTGGCTGCATTCACCGCTGGTGACCCTCAAACTGTAGCAGCTATATGATTGCATACTTTTGAGCTGGAAATGTTTAGTTATCGATCTTAGTAACATTTTGTTGAATTATTATTAGTGAATTTTACTTTGCAACAGAGTACACTTTAAATCTCAAATAATTCAAAATACAAAAAATTAAATACTCGATTTTTGAAGGTATAGCATTTTGTTTTGTTGCAATCGATGCCATTGATCGCGTTGCAGCCCTGAAAGTATCGGTATCGTCTGCGCAAGTCATGACCCAAAAATGAACATTAGCTCTTTGAAAATGTATAAACACTTTTTTACATGAAGCAATCAAACAAAATTAAACTCAAAACGTGTGCACGTGGATGCTACGAAGCGTGTGTGCCGTACGAGGATAACAGAAAAAAGGGCGTGCATCAAGAATCGAAGCAATAACCAAGGAACTATTCACCGCCGTCAATGAGGATGACCTACACCCGCACCCCGCAAACGCATTGATTACTACATATTTTCATCGTGCAAAGCAAGCAACGCAACACAACGCGGAGCCGCCATTGAATAAAAAAAAAAATACTTCACGTTTTCGTTTTGCTTACAATATACATGAGAAAATGTCACTTATAAGGCACAACGAGGAAGGAGGGGAAAGCGGCGTTAGTGTTGGCGGAGTCAACGACATGCAGAAGACGCCTTCAATTGTCGATGAATTGCAAGATGGTGACAATAGCCTGGAGCCAGGTGAACTGGTTACGCCACCGCATCAGCAAGCTGGTAATGGCAGTCCAGCTCCAAAGAGATTGCTCGCCAAGGACGTTATGAACAAAGCATTGCGCAAGCTGACACAAATCGATACTGCGGTCAACTGTGATGATGAAACGGCGCTAGCTGTTTTAGAGCTAGAGGCCATCAGGCGGAAGGAGTCAGTGGCAAAAATAGCTGTTGAAAAGTCATCGTCACCGCATCCTCTAGAAAATGGAATTGGAAAAGCAGCTGAGGCGTCGGTTGCATCAACGGAGGAAGCAGATGACAGTGAAGGCTTGTACTCCGACACGGACTCCTCCGGCGATGACCAAAAAAATGTTGAGGATGTACAGAAGGCACGTAAGGAGAAACAAGAGGAGGCAGCTGCGGCAGCAGCACCACAAGCACCTGCACCTCACCATTCCTTCCTGGGGGTCAATCCGCTGCGTTTCCATATGCGTCCGCCATCCTTTGATTACTCACGGTTGGGCTACATGCCCAGAATGCAGCGTGGCGGCATGCGCGGTATGCGACTGCCATTCTATGCCCGATCGCCTGCTCCCAAACGCAGTGTCACACCCAGAGACGCCTCACCGCCCACTTCATCATCGTCGTCTTCGTGCAATGGATCTCAAGGTCAGCAGTCGTCCTCCGCTAATGCCTATGGCCCAGTACTGCCACCCGGTCAGGCGCTGGGTCAAGGTCAAGGCGGCAAGCGGTCGCAATCAGAATTAACGTGAGTATAGTATATATACAGCATATAAAAATCGTATATATTTAATTGAATGTCTTCACACAGTTGGACACAATCGCAGCCTCCCGTATCATTTGTTTTCAACTTAGTTTCGGAATGCGGCAATACGCGGCACAAGCGCTGCAAACCAAAAGAGGCACAATTGTCCACATCTAGCTCCAAAGAAACTGCCAACAGTAACGCGCGCACTGAGCTCAGTAAACGACCACAAGATTCGCCAAGAGAGCGTAAAGATATTCCAAACCATCGCTTTAGGGAGGTAAAAGGCGCTCGTTCTAAGGAGAGAACAAGTTTGAGCTCAAAAGAAAAGCCAAGGGAGTGGGATCAGAGGCAAGCAACACGCTCCAAAGAAGGCAAGGAAAAGGAAAGAGATCGGTTCAAACGAATAGAACGCATCAAAGAGAAAAGGGAACACTTTAAGGACAGACCTAGGGAACGCTCCAAGGTAAGGCAATTAAATCACTCGAAGGAAAAGCAACTGGATCGTTCAAGGGAAAAGCGAACAGATAAGAACCGAGAACGCAATCGGTCCCAAGACAAGTATACGTCTCAGGCAACTGACCAGCATACTGCCAAAACTAAAGATGCGCATCGTCGAGATCGCTCTGAGTCCAAGAGGTACAAAAGAAACTCAAGTCAACATAGACGAAGTCGAAGCAAGAGTCGGAAATCTGAGAGTGGAGCCAAAACACCGCCACTGCCACATGTCAATAACGCAACAATACCAGATCCGGACGAGAAACTCCAGCTAACGCCACCTGCAATCGATTCACACAATTCTTTTGATATATTTGCGGAATCGCCGCCAAGACTGAACAAAGCAGGAAGTCCAGCCAGAAATCATCTGTCAGCTGAAATTACTGCCGAATTAAATATCGAAACAGCTGTTGAACGCAGCACAACGCCTCCGCTGGAAATGCGACATATAACACCTAAGCCCATAGCTATTACAGAGACGCCAAAGCCGACAATAACGCCAATCGCAACGACGCCTCAACTTAAGATTCACAGCGAGATTCACATACGTATTGGTGCTCTGCTCGAGGACAATGATCTACACTTTGAAGCGCTGCTGGCCACTAAAGAGCAGCTGCTTCGCCAGAGCACCGAGCATCGCAACAAAAAACCAACCACTGACAACATGCTCATAAAGTTAGAGCAGATCGAACCGAAAGCTGCCAAAAGCAGTCGCTGGTCAAAGTGCAGCATCACACCCGAGCGCCAGACAGCGCCACCGCCACGTCACACGAATCCCTTCAAACGCGAAATAGTATTAAATGACACATCCAATCGCCTGTCACCGCGACGCTCCACAGAGAACCAGCGTCGCAGCAATGGCGACAGGCACAGCAGCAGCAGTAACTTTCGAAATGGCTCCCGGGAGCGTGACGTAAGGTCCATGCGGCACAGTGATGAGTACAGAGAGCGAGTCATCAAGCAGGAGAAAAATCGCAGCAGGACGCCGCCATTGCTAACAATGCGACAAATTAAAGTAGAACGCGAAACGACGCCGCCGCTGCCACATCGCGAAATTGAGCGAGAGGTTCCCATGCGGAACGGTGTGCTGGCTGCCAATGTGCCACCGCCGCCATCAACAGCGGTGATAGCTGCCAGCAAGGCTGATGAGCATAGTCCGGATACAGATGACTACATTGACAACTGGGAGAATGATGACTCCATGGCAGGTGGAGACAGCAATACACCTAAAAATCATGCAACCACACTTGTGGCGCGCTTGAATGGCGACGATGAGGATTCGAATACGTTGTGGAATGCAAAAAGCACACCACCACCCAAACCAAAGCAATCACAAACTAGGCTTGCAGTACCTTCAGCACCAGCTGAATCAGTAGAAGTGACAGACGTGCCTGATAATGCACTAATTAACATACAGGATCTGTACGAAAAGTTCATGAAGAGTATTAAAACGGGCGGCAGTGGGGGTGAGGAAACAGCAACAACAGTAGCAACAGCAGCAGCAGCGGACAAAACAGAGGCAACCACAAATAATTCCCTAAGTATTTCCACTGCCGAAGATTCGTGCAGCGACACAGAAGGCACAACAAGCAGTAGCAACAGCAGCAGCAGTAGCTCCGATGATGATGATGATGATGATGATGACGACGACGATGATGATGATGATGATGACGATGATGATGAAGATGACTCTAGCAGCGATGAGGATGAAAATGAAGAAGAACTGAAACAGCAGCAGGAGCTGACATCATTGCAACAAGGCGACCAATCCAAATTACAGGCCCAGTCAGACACTGAGGAAGCTCGAGAGGATGCTGCAGTTGATAGCAAGCAGTTGCTCACCCACAAAAAGAACAATGTCAGCAAAGATTTGCGCAAACTCAAGAGTCTCGAAGATAATCTGGCACGCATACAAATGATGAGAGAGAACTACGATTCGGGCGATGACATTTGCGAGGAGCTGCTCAAAATGGAATCGCTATTTCTAATGCAGCGCAATGCCATTATGAACAAGTATCGAAAGTCGGACCTCAAATCAGCTAGCGAGGAGGAGCAACAGCAGACTCAGCAAACACAACAACAGCAAGTGGAGCAGACGCAACAGCCGATTCCAGCATCGCCCGTTAATAGCATCTTTGATGCAAATCGTGAGGCCATCAAGTTAACAATTTCACCCTTTAAACTCTCACGCAAGCCCGCCATTTTTGACAAAGATGAGCCAGAAATAGCGCCACAGGCGCCGTCTCTCGAGGAGAAGCTTACCAAACCGCCCAAAGAGATAGCTATTGTAAAGCCCACCATTATGGATATACGCTCCAAGCCGCCGCGTCTTCAGCAGCATCAGCCATCGCAGCATCATCATCTTCATCCTCCTCCACCACATTCACACCAGCAACACCATCCACACCAGATAAAACGATCACGCACCCGAGAGCGTTCTCGCTCCCGCTCAATATCGCGCAATCGTTTTCGTCGCAGTGTGCGTCCGAGTCGCAGCAAGGACTCGACACGGTCACCTAGCCCACGTCGCCGTCGGCCAATGTTATCGCCGCCACCACGTCGGCCGCGCTTTGGCAAAGGACGCTTGGGAACCGGTCGCAGTCGCAGCCGGAGTCCAAGTCGCAGTCGAACGCGCAGTCGAAGTCCGATGCGTTGGCGACGCATCAAGCCAGCGCTCGGGCGACGTCGCAGCTCGCTGTCGCCGCCTGCCAAAATGCTGGGACCACGCTCACCACCGCTACCAAAGTCGCGACTCCGCTCTTACAGTCGGGAGCGTTGCTATTCGAGGTCGCCGTTGCCTTTTAAGCCGCCATCGCCGCCGATGCGTCGTAGTTGGTCAAAGTCAAGGTCGCGTGAGCGTGAGCGTGAGCGTGAGCGCTCACATCGGCCTAGTCATAACAGGTCGAGAACCAGATCAAAGTCACCACATGCCCATATCTTTGACGATTACTTTGTTGAGAATCAGAGTCTGGAGGCAGCTGCCTACTACTATAATATGTCACTGATGCAGCAGGATGCGAGTGGTGAGCAATATGATAGCTATGCGGCGTATATGGACACTGCCTACAACATGGATCAGGCATATGCTGAATATAAGGAGTATTCAGCAGCCGCAGCACCTATACCCATGGAGTATGAGTACAGTGTGAGTAACTTGATAACACCATCAACTATACCGGTGCTGCGTGAACTGCCCATGGCGCCCATTGTTCCGGTGGCTGTGCAAAAAGGTAATGTATTAGAAATCGTGCCATCTATGGAGCCAACAACCGTTCCGCAAGCGAATATACCAGCCATTGTGGTTGAAGAATCAACAGAGGATAACAGGCAAGTGTGCTGATATAAAAATTTAATAAAATTAATCTTAAACAATTTTCAATCCCACAAACAGCCAACCCAAACGCAAGCGTGTTAACTTTGTAGATAATGTACTGCCCACTTACGAGAGCGACACCGAGGATCGCGTCAATATCGAGACGGCAGTGGATCGAGGTGTGCGTCTGTGTCAAGAGCGGTGTAATGCAGTGGCACTTAGATTGCAGCGGATACGCGAAAAGCTGCTGGTAATGCCAATGGTTATGCCGCCAGTTGCACCCAAACCACCGAACCAGGAAAAGCCTGTGGTCGTACAAAAGAAGCCTCGATTCCGTTACTATCACTACGAACCTGTTAAGGGTGTCATTGTTAAATCATATGAGCGCAGGTTGCGACCATTGCTGCCACATCCTCCGCCCCGCTTCGATCCGAAGTATATGGCCATGCTTGTAAAATCTGGACGCCTGCCAATGCCTGCTTTTTTGCGGAATCGTCCACCGCCTCTGGCTGCACAAGCGGATGCCATGCTTCAGGAGTTCTTTAGCAAGCATCCGCCGCCACCGTTACAGCATGTCTTGCCACATTACTTGCGTGGACCGCCGCCAATGGCAACGGTCCCCCATCCCGCTGCACCGCCGCCTGTTGCTTCACAACCGATACCAGTGCTGGGCGCACAAAGCTATCCTTGTTATCAACCAACGATAACGCCAGGCCTGACAGCTGTGCCAACCGTTACATCGATACAAGCGCTCGTTCCAGTACCTTTGCCTCAGCCATCACTGCCTGTACCCGTACCCGTATCCGCTCCTGTTTTGACAGCACCGCCTTTGACATTATCGCCGCCGCCAACGATGGTGCCACCATACTTTACGCCACCGCCGCTGCCCGCATTGCCTACATTGTCGTCATTTACAATGCAGTCGGTGCCGGCAATGCGTGAGATTATACCCGTTGATATATTAGAACAAATTGGGCCGTTGCCAAAGACACTAGATCTGGATGTGGGCAATCCCGGCATGGATGAGGCCAACATCGATATCAAAAATGACAAGACAACGCAGCCAGTAGAAGCAACTGGCGACGTTAATCAGCAGCCGCCGCCTGCTCAACTTGTGGAAATCTAATTAAATAACAAATCCACTGCTCGCTTTTTTTAACGCAAGAATATTTTAAGGAAACCGGTTCGCAATATATACATTAGCATGTACTTGGAACCAACAATCAGCTGGACACATCATGGAAAAGATCTAGTTTTAAGTAGATTGTTTTTAGACCCTTTTATCAACTGAGATATGTTATTATTTTTAACCCACAACACGATCCTGACAATTCAATACAATTTGGTTTTTAATATAATATCATTTATACCATTTATTCGTAAGCAAGACGCATTTATTATTAGAATTTTGTTTTTTTTCTCCTTAGATCTAATTCTGCATTGTGTACCAATTAACATTAGTCTACTGATTTCTACAAGAAAATAAAACAAATGTAAATAGAGCGATCGACAAATCGAGTCGAATTTAGCCTAAGTAAAATACAAGATGTATTCAACGCAAATTTATGCAAATAATTCAATAATTAAACGAAAGTTCATTTGACTTAAAATATTACCTTTTTATTAACTTGTTTTCCGATTATTTACCTGAGTGGTATTGTAAATAATATGGAATAAAATCGAAGCTCACAGGAACTAAGCCTTTTACGAGCTACTATTAAATTAATTTATATCACATATAAATGCTTAATCGCTTTCAGCTGACAACCGTCATTAAACCAGTAATTAACTTACCATCGCTTGATAAAAATTATAGCCTTATCTCTTTACGTCTATATGTGCCCCACATCATATACAATCTAATCAACTTTTGGGTTTTTTGTTTAGGTAATATATAAATTCGAAGTTCAATCTTATTTATATAATCTTTCAAACACTTTAATAACTTTGTTAAGTAATTTTACTTCATTAGCCTATCCTGGGCAAAGGGACCAATGTCGGCCGCAAATGCCATAAGAGCGGGAATCGTTGTCTGTTCGTAGTTGCCGGAAAACAAGTGCTCGTGCGGACCGGATGCAAAGACGCCCACATCTTCGCCGCCATGGGTCTCCGACTTGAGCGGCACTGTGGCCTGGAACTCGAAATCTTGAGCCGTTGTATCTACATTCGATAAATCTATGCGACCAGACTTATCGTAAGTATTCGCAAAGCCCGGTCCATTGGCATAAGAGAGAATGGTGAAGGGCATCTCATCAGTGGCCATATTTGGAGCCAACGAAAGAATGTTTTGGCGACGATACTGCAAAGTTAATGGGAGTTAAGTCATGAACTTGTAGCTGTAGTTATTTCCAACCTACCGGGTAACCATTGATTGTCATGGTGTGTGAGTGATCCGAGGTAACAACGATCAGCGTGTCCTCCTCTGAAGTCAAACTGCGTGCCAGCTCAACGGATCGAGCAAACTCTTCGGTTTCCTCCAGCGCCTTGCGTGCCTTTGTCGCATGATGAGCCAAGTCAATGCGTCCACCCTCCACAAACAGAAAGTAACCCTGTTCACTCCGGCTCAACACTTTGATGGCCGCCTCTGTCATCTCGGAGAGAGAGGGCACATCGTATTCCCCATTCACTTGGTTGCGATCAAAATGGTAGGGACAATGGGTGACATCGAAAAGACCCAGCAGATAATCTGTCTTGTCGAGCTTAACATCGTTCAAACCGTTGCGTGACCAAACATAGTGTGCATTGGCGCCCTGCTTTTGCTTGTCGTGCTGCCAGTCCTTGATCAAGTCGCGTCCATCTTTGCGCTTACCGGCAATGCCCTCCTCATCGACTAATTTCTGGTCCCGGAAATAGGCACGTCCGCCGCCCAGCACTACACGCAAATCTCGACCAACTGGCCACTCTACCAGCTGGCGGGCAATGTCCGTATTCACTTCCGCACTGCAGCCGTCCGAGGTGATCTTGCTGTCATACTCCCAATTACGATCGGCCACATGAGCATAAACCCCAGCCGGTGAGGCATGCGTCACACGAGCCGTTGTCACCAGACCCGCCCACTTGCCCGTCTCCTGCGCCCATTGAGCAATGCTCTGCGTGTGGGTGCTGCTGTTGGTCGCCGCCAGACAATCTTTGCGCTTCACCTGCGCATTGACGCCAATGGTGCCGTAGTTGGCCTTGACTCCGCTCAGATAAGCCGTTGCCGTGCTGGCTGAGTCCGGAGTGCGTTCATTCACCGCATAGGTCTTGGACAGACCCACATAGGGGAACTTCTCGAAGAAGACCTGCTTGTTGCTATCACCCATAAAGGCACGTGTGGCGGTAATCGTGTGAATGGACATGCCATCGCCCAGGAATAGTATCACATTCTTGGCACGATTATTATTTAATTGCTTGTGTAGCTCCAGCTTATCGGCCAATATGGATTGAGCCTTATCATGCCAAAAACGTGTGTCTAGCTCTTCTTTCAAATCGACAAAGTCACGCGAGACTTTCAAACGTGGATGTTGGTCTTAGATTGGTAATCAGATAAGAAAATGTATATTAATACCAATGTCTGATAATGAATAAAGTTATGCCAAACAAAAACAAGATAAAGAAAATGGATTGTAATACATAACAAACAATTTAAAACAAGTAAGAAGGCTCTAGTCGAGAAATCCCGACTAGACGATACCCTGATCCCTATACTTTACGCGTACAGTCAGTGCTTGCAAGTATATGTGTGTGTGTGTGTACGCGCATACTGCATAGTGCATACAAAGCTTCAATGTCCCATATCTCCGGTGTTTATTATCCGATTTCGATAAAATTTTCACAGATTGTCATTATTTTGTTTTATAATTCAAATTGCATCTCAAAGTTTTCCAAATTCAAGATTTTGTTGTTATCGATCTCATGTGTATATCGGAAACGGGAAGAGTTATCGAAAATCGGAAACAAACTTGTACTGCCTAGGGATTAGGCGAGCTTAAGTTCCAAATCTGGAGACTCTAGCTCTTATAGTCTCTGAGATCGACGCGTTCATACATACAGACAGACGGACAGACGGACAGACGGACAGACGGACATGGCTATATCGACTCGGCTGTTGATGCTGATCAAGAATATATATACTTTATGGGGTCGGAGATGCTTCCTTCTGCCTGTTACATACTTTTGCACAACTTCATTATACCCTTATTTCCCATTTTTATTGGGATCAGGGTATAAAAAAAAGTTGATAAGCTAAAACTTTTAATGGTAAACTTAAGTTTAACTAGCTTAAATTTTTAAGATAAATTTAACACATTAAAAATAATGCATTATTTATTTAATTTATTAATTTAAACTAGCAAATTATATTGATAAAACTTCTACATAATTCGATCGTTTCGAGCTTAAATTTTCAAGTATTACTTACCAATCTCGTGGTGATCGATAAGATCAGCACTGACTAGACTGAGGAGAACCAGGAGCAAACAAGCACTTATAAATTTACTATTTGCCATAGTTGGTAAAGTTTTTTGGTAGCTTCGATTCAATTTTGATACGTTCGACGGTTGCCATTAGACTATTAAGTCAGCGTGAAATAGACATGTTTATATAGCCACAAAAGTGCATTTGTCTTTGTAATCCCCCCATTCTAGTAGTACTTGTATGTATAAACTTGTTATTGTGTGATTTGTTAATCAAACGTGTCCATCGCTCGAGGGTGCTCATGTGTTGATTTGGCACCTGTAGTGGTACTCCACAAGTGGCCTATAAATAAGCAAAGCATTAGCTTGTCCTATCATGACTTCACAGCCAAAGTAGCCGATCCAAGCGCAGTTATAAAGCACCGACGTTCAGCGCCAGTCAACTTTAGTGTTTGCTTAACTACCGAGCGGCAAACCCAAAAATAAAAATCTTTAAAAATGATCCGAAATCGAATTCTGAGAAGTTCACTTGTTTTGCTGCTTTTGGCTTCAATTGTGCTGGGTGGAGCTGTACCAGGCAAGGCACCCGTAGATGAAGATGATGAGATCATGCATCCGCCGATAGAAGCACGTACCAGCTTCAAAAGCATTAAGGGCGAGAACACCCAGGAATATTGGCTATCGGCCAGTAGGGAGCACATACTGGAGAAGCTTAATTTTGTGCGGAACACGCAGCGTGCGAAGAATATTATACTCTTCCTGGGCGATGGTATGGGACTGGCTACGTTGGCTGCGGCTAGAAACTATATTGGTGGCGAGGAGAAGAAACTTTCGTTTGAGGAGTTCCCCTACACGGGTCTCTCCAAGACCTACTGCGTGGATAAGATTGTGCCCGACTCAGCTACCACATCCACTGCGTATTTGTGTGGCGTTAAGGCCAACTACGGCACAATTGGCGTGAATGCACATATTAAGCGTGGTGATTGCCTGGCCATGGCCAACACAGCGAATCACGTCTTCTCCGTCGGCAAATGGGCAATGGATGCAGGCAAGGCGGCTGGCCTGGTAACCACCACTCGTGTCACACATGCCTCACCCTCCGGTGTTTATGCCCACACTGCAGATCGTGAGTGGGAGAACAATGCATTGCTGGAGGATGCTTGCGGTGATATGGCTAAAGGATTAGACGACATTGCTGTGCAGCTGATCCACGGCGAGGTGGGCAGTAAGCTGAAGGTTATGCTTGGTGGCGGCAAACGTAACTTCTTTGATCCAAAGCACTACGACAAAGGACGTCGAACAGACGGACGCAATTTGGTTGAGGAATTCGAGGCAATGTCTGATCGCAACACCTATGTTAAGAATCGCAAGAAGCTGCTTAAGGTCGATGTGAATGAAACGGAGCGTCTGCTGGGTCTGTTCAGCAAGAGTCACATGCACTATCATCTGGAACAGCTGGCCGATGAGGAGAATACAGAGCCCACGCTTGAGGAGATGACCCAAAAGGCCATCGAGATGCTAGAGAACGAGGAGAACGGCTACTTCTTGTTTGTGGAAGGCGGCAAAATCGATATCAGCCATCACGATACAATGGCGCGCATTGCTCTAGACGAGACTGCCGAGCTTTCAAAGGCTGTGGAGCGTGCTCGCAAAATGACAAGCAAGGAGGATACCCTGATTGTAGTTACATCCGATCACTCGCACACCTTTAGTCTGGGTGGATATCAGCAACGTGGCAGCGACATCTTTGGCGCTGCAAAATCCTCCGGTCTTGATGGAAAATCCTATCTTCCATTGAGCTATGCCAATGGAATGAGCTTTGCCACCTACTACAATACGGAGACGCATGAGCGAGTGGATCCCATGACGTTAATGTCGGATGATATAAATCAGGCCCAGCTATTCCCTGCTACTGCGCCACTAGAGTCCGAGACTCATGGTGGTGAGGATGTTGGTGTCTTTGCTTCTGGTCCCTGGGCGCATCTTTTTACTGGAGTCTACGAACAGAATGCCATACCACATATGATGGCCTTTGCCGCTTGCGTTGGCGATGGGAAGACGGCTTGTGATGTTTGATTGACAGCTTGCTTGACACTTAATATAATAATTAAAAGTCGAACGATAGCAAAACCGATTCTCATATACACGTTATCATTAAGTGCATACTTAATAGATTGCTGTGGGTAAATGTCGAACGTGATCAGAATTGTGATAGATTTTGTTGTGTCTAAAGGTTCCGAGTCCTCTGTCAACCTACAAACCTTTTAAGAAATAATCATGACTCTAATCTTGACAATGTCTGGCATTATATGAAATTTGACGCTTTGTTTTTTGATATCAGTTAAACTGTGTTGCTTAATTATCATGATTTTGCATTTAATTTTATAGTTTCTTAGTCTTCGGATTCTCAATGTTATAAACAACTTTCTATGACTTATCGTGTGTCATATAACCCACACGCGATTGATTTGGTTTTAAGTTATTAGTCAAGTAAATCACTTACTGTCTTTTAAAAACTGTACTATCTACATTAGAGTCATATTGCTAAATTCCCAGAACATGGTCCGAGGCAGCAGCGGATTAGTTTTTACAAATTTATAAAAATGGCCAATGTCGGATTAGTTTTTAAAAATTTATGACAATGGCCAATGTCGAATAGTCCGTTTAAGCGCAATCCAAAAAAAAAACTTTGAAAGTCTAAGAATTATAAAATTTAGTTGAGAAAGAAGTTCGAAGTTTAGGAATTATCAGTACGTGTTTATTAGAATAATGGTCTCAAAATATATCTTAGTCTCTATATAATAACAGCATATCGCTGATCGTCGGCACGTGGTTGCATTAGAGACGCATACTTATCCCTCAGATCGACCAGGGCACGCTGAAAGCTGTCCATGCTACTTTCCAGCTGGTTGGTGGTGCTCTGCTCCGAGGTGGCAGCAGTGATGGCTGGCGGCTCACCCAACAGAAGGACACGACGCCAATCGTTGGCTTCGGAGTTGGCACGTTCTTTGTTGCGTTCCGCTGCTGCTGCAAACATGCTCTCATCCAGGCCTTCAGGTGACTGATCAACTGTTGTGGGTGCTGTGGGTCCTGGCCGATGGCTTGGTGGTGTTATTCCTGTGTCTGAGGTGGCTGTTGGTACTGCTGCCTGTTGTGCGAGCATCTCTTGGAAATTGTTGGGTAGAATCTCATTTAGCTCATTCTTGGGATTCTCAATGCGAACCAGTTGGCCATCTGGCGTGATGCGAAAAAGTTGTGCGCGTCCATTGACGCCCGAAGGGATAATAATAAGATTACCAATAGCCGAGGAAATGCCCTGTGCGCTACCACCGATGCCACCGAATCCAGGGCCTACTCCTGGTCCGATTCCAGGTCCGATTCCAGGTCCGATTCCAGGTCCAATGCCTGGCCGCGGTATAAAGCCACCGCCATATGGGCAGGGGAAACAGTAGCCCGGCGGTCCCGGCGGTCCTGGCAAACCTCTAGGACCAATAATGGGTCCTGGATTGAATGGTGGCATTGGATATCCCCATCCACCCCCGATACCCGAAGGTCCTGGTGGTCCTGGTGGTCCACGAGGACCTGGCTCACAATTACAATTCAATAATGATGCGCTGGCCGTTAAGCATATTCCTTTTAAAAGAAAATAATCCTTCAGTTGCTGGATTCCTAAGCAATGCATCCCTAAAACTTACCAAGCAGCAATACTGCCAGAAGGCAACAAGATTCCATGATGTCTCGATGTGATCTCTTCCAACAGTAACTACAGACTGACCTAAGAAAAGATTTTGGCTTTGGTTTTTATACCACGAGTGGAGGACTAAAGAATTTTTAGTGCTAGTTTTTAATGATATTCGATGCGAGTAAAATTTGATCTTCGTCTTCTTTTCATGTGCATATTAATGAGTCAAACGAGTGAAGTGATCCCAAAAAAAACTTATCCCGATGATAGGCTGCTTGCCCCATAACTGTTCTTGCATCAGATAATCGTTAAGCATACCTTAAAGAAAATAAAAGACGAAATGAAAAACAAGAAAATCAGATGCTGTGGGTTGTGCCATCACCACCATCTTGACATTGATGGTTTTTCATGTCGGAAAACATGCATATGTAATGCTGGTTTTAGAATTGGGTCTTTCTCCTTTCTATGGGCATGTCACTCATTTCGTGTCAATCAGTAAATAAAATGTATTCAAATATTGAAGTTTATTGCTAGTGGTAAGGCGAGCCTTTCATTTTAAGAACCTGGTGGGTTTAATGGGACTTTGATTGTGAATGAAATTCATTCGACAAACACTTTCCACACCTGTCCACATCAAAACGGCGTTATTTACATACGCAAACACATTTAAAATAGAAGAACGAGGAAAATCCAAAAGTACCCAATCGTACTTTTCATTAGCATACATTAAAGCCACGCTTGTTCTAACCCAGATTTTAATGCCTCGCATATTTAAAATGTTCTGTTATATTTGTGACTTATCAATTACTAACATAACGAATTCCAAACACGCGTCATTAGCGTCTACAACATACGTTTATCTTGAGTGGCACTTCTATATAAGTTGGGGTATGAGGAATCCATTGAGTACCTCTGAACGTATGTTAAGACCTGTGAAAGAAGTGAGTGTAGTTTAAAGTAGAAATGAATTCTGAATTTTTTCAAAGTCAAAGGTTACGAAACTTTTTTGATACGTGCACATTTCACTTTCATTAATAAAAAAGCAATGACATTCTAATTTATAAAGAACAATAAGAGATAATCTTGAAAAGAAAACATTACACTTTGATTATAAAAATTTTTAAGTGGCTCTATTAAATCCTTCAATAATTGCAGTGGGTTTTAACTGGTTTTTGTATGTTGATTTTATTTATATATTTATATTATCGACTATTGCTAATCAGCACATTTCTGCAGTGTATATAAACTTAAGTGGCGCAAACAATTTGAAGTCACATTTGCAATTGCATAGATTTGATAAGTTTCTAGGCATATTATTATGATTTTACATTATATCTGCTGCACACACGCATAAACACATGCAGAGCACACAATAACATAGTAAATGTGCTGTATATTTATACTTATATACAAAGATCAGATCTGGGGCGATATTTCGGCTGTTTGGTATCATTGGCGTGAGCTCTTTGACTTGGTTACTCGATCGATTTTGATTTTTGTTTCGTTTTTTAATTCACACCGACATGAAAAATTTGTGGGAGTAGTGACATTAGAGCAAAAGGAATATATAAACAGAAAAAGGAGTTAACTAAAAGACTACACAATAAATACAAATACAAATGGTTAGGATTGGATTATACAGACGTTCGCTCTTAGTCTATTTTCACATTGGAATAAATTTTGCGCACGAAGAGATTCGTGCCCACATAGCCGACGGTGCCACAGATGATGCCCAAAGCGCCGCTGAACAATGCCATGTAGCCAAAATAGAATGCCGTTTGGAATAGGCCAAACATTCTGCAAAAACAAAGAATATTCATTATTATACTTCTTGCAATACCTATTCAGATCAAGTGCACTTACTTGGTCTTAAAAAAGAAGTAGTAGAAGGAGTAGGCATACACGTAAATGGACGTGGAGCCGGCAGCCATAAAGCTCGTCCATTGCCACCGATAATCCTCAGCATTCAGCAAGAAATATGTGCACACAATTGTTACACAAACTGTTACCACAGTTAAAATGGTAAACACGAGCAACATAAAGCCATAGACATAATAGATTTTGTATGCCCAGAATGAGGTGAAGATAAAGTACCTATAAATACAAAGCAAACAAATACAGTTAACAATTAATTCCCAGTTATGAACAGTTGCGTTAAGTCATACATTTCGATGAATATGGAACCAAAGGGAAGGACGCCGCCCAGCAGCACAATAATCAATGGTTCCATATACCACTTCTTCTCGGGAATGGGTCTGGGAACAGCATTAACGCGACAGGGGAAATCCGGCTGGCCATCCAAATTACGTCCCACCACGGTGCCAACAAGAGTCAGTGGCAAGATGACAAATAAGCAAATGCAGGTTACTGCAACCATAGTGCCAAAAGGAATGGCACGCGATGCGTGATAACCAATGGCAATAAAGTTGATAAAGAACGCAGTGCCACAGACGGCAACGGGCACCGTAAAAGCAGATGCAAGCATTTGGCGTATCCACAAGCGACCGCCCAATCGAGCGTAAAGCGACCCACCAAAATATCCATTAATAGGCGATGTGGCAGCATAAACAAAGATCGCCGTTGATAGCATCGATCCACGTCTAACAAAAAAAAAAATATGTTGAATAAGCTGCTTCAATTATTGGTTCAGCTGTGCACTCACTCTGTATACAGTTCACCGACAATGGCAAACATAATGACACAAAATACAACTGAGATGAGTTGATAGCCGGCGCCAACGAGCGCTGAGAAGATAAGCGCACTGGGTGGTGTACGAAAGACGTCACCGTGCACTTGTTTCCAGCCATACTCGTCACCCAAATCGCGTTCCATATCATCTACCTCCTCGTCCTTGCTGTAGCGGGCATAATCCTTGCGTAGTGTGCGCATTAATATCATGGAAACCAAACCCACCAAGAAAATTACCATCATAAAGCTATTAAAGATGCTGAACCAATGTATCTGGGCAGAAATGATTAAAGGTTAAATGTCATAGTAGCAATTCAATTAGACGAACTTACTCTATGCTGAAAGAAGTTTGGATCTAGATACTTGTCAAACCGATTTTTAAACTCGACTTTGTTTGGTTTCCAGTTGACCTCGTAGGAGAACTTGATTTTGGCATCTGTCTTCAATTCTTCACGCTTTTCTGTTGTGAGCGTAATGTCCACAATTTGCTGACCGTTGTGGCCGATGTCGAACTTTTTGTGCGTATGTATGTAATACTTGCCATCGTTCTCATCTCGTTCTCCGACCTTGCCCCAAATGGGCAGACCATCGATATACATCTGATACCAGTATTCGTTCATTACAGCATATTTAAATGCCTTGACATTCTCCTCGGTTAGTTTGACCATGCAAATGACAGTCCGTTGCACATCCACCTTGAACTCCATCTCATAGCCGCTGAACTCAAGCTCAACGCCTTGCAAAGCCTCGCTTAGCGTTTCATGATAATGAGATATGCCCTTTTTGGTACCAGTACAGAATGGAAGCGAGAAGTACGCATAAGTTTCCTGCCGATTGTGATATGGACCCACTGTGTTCATCCACAGTACTACCTCATCACGATCATCGTACTGCAAGCAACGTTTGGTTTGTAAATAAAGTTACAGATCTTTTTCAAAATGCCACCTACGCGACCGAAGCATGCATACAGACGCAGATGTCAAACACCGAGTACAAATACAAACACAAAATATACCTTATGATTGTGCTCGTCTGCCGACACCGACACGTAGCAGCTACTGGAGAGCAGACATAAACAAATTAGAAAGACCTTTGATGTGCCCATTGCTGAACTTTGTTTTGTGGTCTTTCTATAGCTGAGCCTGCTGCTGGTTAATTGACGTTGCTTGCCAGGGTATTTGTTAATTTTGTTAAACAAAACGAAAGAATTTAACGAAATATTTGTGATAGCCTCGTTTAGAGTAGTGTTGATAAGTGTTTCTTATTATTCTTAATGACTTATCGATATTTGTATCGAATTGGGATGTGTTCTTAATATGCAATACCGAATAATCTGTGCATCATATTGAAGAGCTTTATGATAGTATTTTGTACAATAGTCACAAAACTCTTTACTTAATTACCTAAAAAATCAGCATATTAAAGCTTGGCCTTATCGATACAATCATGTTCTGAACTAGTTTAGGCGAACATATTTTGGAACTACAATCTAACAGAAAACTCCGGTAGTTATTGAAGTGCGGTCACATTGCACGGATTAATAATAAAAACGCCTTTTTGACGAAATAATCTGGTTAATTTCAGCGAGTTTTAATTTATAAACACCAAGTTTGCATAATTATAAGCGATATGGAGCCAGGTATTAAAAGGTTCTCACCAGATAGTTGTCTTATGTCCGATTCGGACGATATGGATGCAGCAGAAACAACGGGCTACGCCAACAGGGTCAAGAAGGCGCAAAGCGCCAAAGAGGAAGAGCTTATTTCAATGGAAACACTTCGTGAATCTCCAGAACAATGGCCAGAAACCTTTCCAGGCATTAACGATTTCGTGACCATGAGCCATACACCGATACACACACCAAGCGGCGATTCTAGACCAAACTTATCTAAGGCAGACATGGATAAGGTCATTCGTAAGTTCAGTTCAAGTTTTTACTAGCAAAGAATCTAACAATAGCAATACCATTGCAGAGCTTGCTCTTTTGACACCAGATCAGTTACTAGAAAAGATCAAATCCCTGCAGGATCGGGTTTATCAGCTTGGTCTGCGCGAGGCCAAGGAAATGACACGCGGCAAGCTTTTGGGCATATTTGATCGCCCACCAACTGGAAAGTGATGAAATAGAATCATCCCGAATTCTGTTGCCGTATTAGACATAGTTTAAAAAGCTTCCATACGCATGAATATGCGATTAACTGTAGTGCGTAGTATTAAACACTTATTGGAATAAAATATGTATTCATTGTATTAAACAATTACTAGAATAAAATATGTATTCATGGATATTAATGGAATTTATTCATCTTTTGTTTACAAGTGCAACGCGAAAACACGATTTTTACACTCATTTTGTATTTTGTATTCATTAACGATGTCGTATTTTCTTATTGATGTGTCCACTTTTTTTGGCCGTCGCACTTGAGCTAGACGATAACTTGCTTTTTGTATTTGAGGTGGGGGTGCTGGGCAAATCCTTGTTGCTGCTGCTGGCGCCAGCAGCGCTTCCTCGTTCCTCGCTTCGATTGGACGGCGAATCTGTGAAGTTTCAAAAGCGGGATATTTATAAAGGTATATGCTTACATGCTTAACCTGTTGATAACTTTTTAATTTAACTTATAGTTATATGGGCTTCACTAATTGATTCTTGCTAATTAAAGCATTGACACATATTACGGCAAATCATCATCAACAATCATAATTTTGAAACACAACTAATCACACTGACATCGACCTCATCGCCTAGCAACACCTTACCCTTTTCATCCTGTGTTTTAATTGTTGTTGCGCCATCGTGTGCAGTTGTTGTGTTCTGGTTAATTGAGATCTGATTATCACTGGAGTCCTCGTTAGTTATGGAATCTGATTCACTGGCGCGTTCAGCTGTGTTAATCACAAAATATGATTGGAATTCATGCAAAAGCTAACGCAGACTACTTACGATTACAAATTGCCATAGACGTAATGCTGGACTTGGAAAACAAGCGCTCTGCATCTTTGAATTTGCGATTGCGTTTGTCTGCCTTTGAGTTGGTTGCCTTATTCGTTGTGAGATAGCGTTCCCAGCCGCGAATGATATTGCCGCACAGCTGTGTGTCCTCTAAGTAGGAGCCTTCAAATGCATATATTTGACGCTCTAGGTTGGCCAATTGTTCCTGCAAATCAAGTTTCAAGAATTTTATTAAACATTATGCATAAAATTCAGTGTTTGTTTGTTACCGAAGTTTCTGCCTTCTTCTTGATTAAGTCCGCCAATTCACTGCGTGTGTCCAATGTGCCGCCCTTGGTATTGGAATTTGTTTTGGTGGACTTCTTTGGCTTATTGCTATTATTGTTATTCTCAGTAACATTTTTACTCGTTGGCGAACTCATATTTTGTAAATTTTTTCAATATGTATTTGTTTTGTTTATTTCTAGTGATTCCTCGTTGTTCTTGCTTGTGAACATCGCTTTTAATCGGAAAATAGTTGCAAGCGCTGTGGCGGTCTGTCGACGTAACAGCGTTGCCATACTGCTGTCAACGTCGAAATTTGCCGTCGTTTGTGTAATTGTTTACATGCTTGACAGCTAGATGGCGCTCGTCAAATAATTCGACCGTTAGCTTTAAATATCTGCAATTAAAAACACATTTTGGATTTAAATACAACGATTCTAGTTTCAGGACATTAGAAGAGCTTTGCTCCACTGACAAATATGATGAATATGTCCTTGTTAATGTTCATTGTGTGCTCGAGCGGTTCGCCGCTAAGGGGGCATTCATCTTCTTTCTTGAGCTTATTGTTAGGCAAACTATTTCATTACAATGCTCTTCTTAAAATTCATAGATACTTCGAGTGTGTCTGCCATTGACCTTTTGCGTCGCTTGTTTTATATGCATGTATCTCAAACAAAAGCCACAGCAGCAAGCGCCATTACTGTCATCATCATCATCATCATCATCATCATTATGATTATTATCATCAGTAGATCGTCACTGTGGCTTGTATAGTTTATTGACCCACAGTTCTTTTCTAAGCTGTTGCCCAAAAAGTTTGTTGAACTGCCAGAAAACAAAAAGTGAAGCGCTGTTCCCGCTGCCTCCCGCTGCCTACCGCTTCAAATGAACAGCTCCCAACTTGCGCTCCCTTTCGCTGCTTTGTGTGTGTGCGACTCTCTTTTACTTTTTACCATTTACCATTTCGTTGCTCACGCACACAAACGCACAATTTTGTATGGGCTTCTTTTTGGTATTTCACTTTTATCAATATACTCTCGTCATACGCATCGTATGCGTGATATTATTATGAGCGCGAGCGCTTTTCTTACTTTTCATATGACCATCTTTGTCCCAAACGAAAAAAAAACAAAAAAAAATGAGACTAACTTAATCCAGCGCAAGAAGAAAACAATATCAAATGCGAATGCGAATGCGACGACGACGGCGACAACATTAGAAAATGAAATCACAGCGAAAATAAATCGAAACGGCAACGACCGTTGCAACGTTTTGCTGCAAGCCGGTAAGCAAAGTCTGCTGCCACGTCTGACTGCCTAGCTGGCTAACTGACAGACTGACTAACTTACTAACTGACTGACTGACTGACTGACTGCCTTCAATGTGTGTCAAAAGATTGGCGGGCAAAAAACTTTCATTTTATTTTAAGCAAACATACACAAGGCGCGGCTTGGGCGACTTGGAAAACTTATTTTCATTTGCCATTTTTAGTTTGTTTTTAGGCAAACATCTTCTTCCACCTTCAGCCCCACCCCCTGCTTTTGACAGCTTCTTCTTCTACTTGCTCGCCTAGCCAATTGACTGCAGTTAACAATAATTTTTATGATGAATTGCATGGCCGCGTGTGAAATCTGCTGCGGTGACTGAGGAAAAGTGGAAAACTGCCAGAAAAGTGGAACACTGTGGAAAGAAGCAACGACTGCGTAGCCAACAAACACAACAACTACAAAAACAACAGCAGCAGCTCAAACACTCTCGACTAATTAGCTGCGTTTTAGAAATTCAGCGGCAATGAAAACAAAATCGAGTTCAATGCTTGCAACGATGACGCTGCTACTGTGTTGCATTTGCTGTTGTTGTTGTTGTTGTTTTTGTTGGCTGCCACTACTGCGACTAGCAACTTGTTGTTGGCGCTGCTACGTTTTCGTCGTGTTCCAAGAATCGCGCACACACACTTGCACACATACATTCAAACTTATGTGCAAATGTACAATACATATATGTAGCATGCATAGTTTGTTGCTATCGACGTGGAAGACGCGCTTTCCAACGCGAGTGAAAATGAGTTGCATTTTGGGCAACAAATGGAAAAGTTTTCGAGCTAAATGCAACAAATATTTCGCTCACATTCAAAGCTCATATGCAAAAAAGCTGCATTTGAACCAATTAAAATGTATGCACATATATATATATATATCAGGAGGCAGGGCAAATTCGACGCTGGCAGTGACATCATAACAGATTGACTGACAAACACACAAATGCACTTGCCATAAAGCACACACACACACACACACATGCACGTGCACACGGACAGCTCACACATGAATGCAAAAGCTACTGCAGCGGCGCACTCTCTTAACTTATACGCTCTAGCGCTCTTTCAGCTCTTTTGTAAATGCCAAACAGCAACAGCAACCACAGCAAAAGCTCTAGTTTTTGTTTTTGTTTTTGTGCAAAAATGCCGGAAGAAACTTGATCTTGATAATTTTCTATGCAACCGAACAGCCGAAGCCAATGAGCACACGAGAGCATAAGCGAAAGAGTAAAAGAGAGCGAGTGCGCAAAAAGTTCAAGTTGAATGTCGTTTGTCGCGGCCATCGTTGCTCTGACGTACACAGCGTGTGGGCTGGCTCTCTCTCTCTCTCTCTCTCTCTAACGCTCTTTGTGGCTCGCGCTGTGTTTATTTGTTTGTGTTCGAATAGTGGGGCGTCACAATTTGCACTGCTGCTACTTGTTGTTGTCATTGTGTTGGTGTGTGTGTGTGTGTGTGCGACATGAATGCATTTTTGTTCTAAGTATTTCAAGCTTTTTTTCGTATTCATTTTTCGCGTGCACTCGTTTAGAAAACTTTGCGTGGGCATTGAAAATTTATAAAAATTTTCAATTGTACAATGTGAAATGCAAACAAGCATTTTAATATTGTTTTTTAAGTATTTTGTTTGCTTTTTATGCAAATCATTTTGGTTAACAAGAGCATATTTGAAGCATATCTTTTTGTAGAAAATCACTAAAACTTTTTTACTCAATCTCTTCTTCCAAAGTTCTATTAATGCATTCGTTGCACTTATCTTCATGGAATTGGTATGAAAACCTTAATTCCCCTGACACTTCAACATTATTTGATCTTCTCACCTTTAAAGTGCATGCAGTCATTTTTAAAGTGCCATCATAAGTACTCAACTTTCGGTCACCGAACCCAACGTAACTAATTAAAAAAAAGCCGACTATTTACCCAAAAATAATGGTTTGACCAACAAAACAAAAGCCGAAAAAAATGCAATCAAAGTTAGGTAAGAGAACTGACCTTAAACAATGCTGCACAGATCGTCGTTTGTGTGTGTGTGTGTTTGTTTTGTTGAGATGCGACAACAGCAGCAACATACGTACGCACAGATAAACAAAAAACACATTCACCCAAAAACGTCGCCAGCGAGCCAGCCAGCAATAATATCAACAACAACAACATTAACGACAGCAAACATTCCATTTCAAGAGACCCAAAGTTTTCGGGCAGTTGCGATGAGCCAAAGGAAACCCAAACGAAAGCCAAGCTCTGAAAATCCCAAAAAAAGAGAAAAGCAACCAAAGCAAACAACACCAGCAATAGCATTGAAGCCAAAAAGAAAAAGCCCAAGAAGCAGTTAGCCGCAGAGAGCCAACTCAGAGAGAGGGAGAGAGCGCAGGAATAGTATGTTGAACAAAAGAGTGTAAACGAAAGAGAGAGATGGACAGAGAGGGAGAGAGAGAGAGAGAGAGAGAGAGGAAAGCGCAGGCGAATGGAGTGCACGAGGCGAATGAACTTTGAAGCAAGTCGTCGCTGCCTGCGTTGCCATGAAAGTTATGCAACGCAACACACACACACACACACACAAGCATACAGAGACAGACACATAGACGGAAAGCAGCATGGTGAGCGTAGCTTTGCTTTCGGCTCAGCGCGCGAAACAAGTTAACTGTTTTTATTTTTCTTCTTCGGTCTCGCGTTAAGCTCTTGCATTCAGACAATGACTTTGACTAGTCGGCTGTTCATTTATGTATGTATTGGTACGTACGTATGTGTGTATGTGTGCTTGAGTCGTTGACTTTGCATAAGTGTGCCAATTTATGAAACGGCGTGGCCTTCAATGATTAACTGATAACAGCTAATGCCAATATATGCATGAAAATATGCTTCAATTTGGGGCTTAAATATTTAAACAACTTTTTCATTTTTAGACTAAGCTACAGTTTTCTAAGACTAAACTTTAAGAAATGCATTCTAAAGTGCTTGCTGGCCAATTCTGTGGGCCGCTAGCGCTCTTTGTGCATCACGAATTTTGCCAGGTTTTTGTTGTTGTTGTTGTTTGCAAATGCAACTGCAACAGCAGCGTCAGCGTTGCATTCAGCATGCAGCAAACATTACTGTACATTCACCCACTTTTCAAAGTTCAAACACATACACACACACACACACACACGGCGAACGTTTCGCTAGAGAAACAGAAATTGCATTCTAGACGTAGCTGCTGCTTGCTGCAAAAAAGAAGCAGAGTTGCGCATGCGCAGCGATCGTGTGTCTCTCTCTCTCTCTATATATATATATGTATGTGTTTGTGTGTGTGTTGCAGTTACAGTTGTTGCTGCAATAGAAAGAAACTGCTTTCTCTTGCGGCCAAAATAAATGCAACGAGTCTATTCGCAATATTGTGGCAGCATCTAATGAAGTGACCATTTCAAAAGCTGTCTAAGAACCAACAAGAACCAGTCAAAATATAGTATATCAAGTATTTGCTAAGTATATGTGGGACGATATTGAACAAAATTGAATTTTAAGGTATAAATAAACTAAGCAAGTCCAAAATTAGAATAAGAGAATAGATTATGTGAATATTAAATCAGAAATAATCAGATAAGCAGTTTTTCTTACATTTCTGTAACTTTTAATTCATATTAATAGTCTCAAGATTATTAAAAAACTTAAACTGCATATAAGCTACGATATTTTGGGAATCATTCGAAATTCAAATTCGAAATCAATTTAAGTCAATGGGCAATTGCTTGCCACCTGGCACAGACACTAAATTTTGCTGCTGCTGTCTATCAATGCAACAGAATTCGAGCCACGTTAAAAGCAAAATGTGGAAAATTGCACAGTGTGTGTAAGTGTGTCTCTGTTTGTGTGAGTCAAATGTACGGTTATAATGCACTTCAGCATTTCACTTAGTGCACAGTTTGTTCTCTTGATTTTCTAGTTGCCTGCTTGCATGTTGCTGTTGCACACTCTCTGGCCATGCAAAAAGCACCGTTAGACGAGTGTTTATTACGCTCCTGTTACAGCATACAAAAGCGGCCAGCCAAGCAAATACAGTTAACAAGCGAATGCGGGGGAGGCAGTTGTGTTGAAGGGTGGGGGGTGGGAGTTAATCTTTGACTCGGTTTCAACCCTGGGAGAGTGCAATACATTTGGCTCGGTTGCCGATCATATAATTTTCATATCTCGCCCGAAAGGAAATTGGTTTTGTGTATTTTGTTTTTTTTCCTTAATTTTTTTCTTTGTAGTTTTGGCCAAAAGAAAAGTGCCGAGTCGGTCAATCGCCCAATGACCGCTGGGCGAACGTTCCAATTGCACCTCCTCCCCTACACCCCTGTCTCCCCTCTCCAACCCTTGTCTATGGTGCAATGCATTGGGCCTGCAATCGAGCCCAAGCGATCGCGCGCGCACTCGCCAATTTCTTTTCTTTTTAGCCATGGCCTTTTCTTATGCTGCAAGCAGAAATATAATTTCAGTTATTTGCCAGCTCAGTTCCTCGGCTGCGACTCGTTCGTTCTATGCTCATGCGCATAGAACTTCCGGGACAAACAAACAGAAAACAAGAATAATGGAGAACACATTTAAGATGAAAACAAATAGTAAATGCTCTTTCTTACAACTTGTGGTAGAGCACTTGTAGGTATAATAGGTAATAATATAATAAATAAAATCGTAAAATATTTTTATGTGTCTATAAAAGGTTCGAAACCTTTAACCGTTTGAAGTGTAGCCAAACGATTTCCTATTAGAAATTCTCAAAAAATTGTATAAGTTGGCAACAAGTTAAGAAACAATCAAAACAACATCGAATTTCTTACTGAAAATCTTCAAATCATGTTACTCTTCAAATCTTAACTTGTCTCCTCAGCTTGTTCGCATCTTCCAAATGTATCCGAAAATCAACAAAAAATATTTTACATTTCCCTGTTGAACTTAATGCCCTAACTTGACTACCTCGGCTCTCTGTTAGTGTATAAAAAGGCCAACTAACTCTAACAACAGCTACGATGGCGATGACAGCAACAACAACTACAATAACTGCGATTGCTGCAACTGAGCGCAGAATTAGGTCACTGGGAATTCTTTTTTTTTTCCGTAATTCTGTTGTTGTTTTGTTTTGTTCTTTTGCCCATTTTGTGCAACGTTTTTGTGTGTCTCTAGATTCTGTTGTTTTGTGGCTAGAATTTTCTACTGTTTTTGGTTTATAATAATGGCACACAGAGAGTTTTTGGCAACGTGCAACGATCTCAAGCGGCATTAGCAGCAGTAGAATCATCAGCAGCTAGATATTGAGTTGCTATGAAAATATTTGACGCTAATTTTCAATTTGTTGCACAGCCAACAATTTTGCTAGCCGCAAGGCGACCAACACACAAAAAGTCTCTTTAGAAGTTGCAAGTTCACATCGCATCAAATAACATAGCATAAATTTTGTGGTCAATTTGGTGGTGCCAGAGGAATGTGTGTGGTTCCAATCGAAATGGGTAAGCAAGTCACAGATTTATCTCTGTGAGCAGAAAGTAATTGGAGACGTTGCCTGATAAGATATAGTTGGTGGTAGCTCAGTTTAAGCAGGTTGATGGATATCTTTTGAGAGTTTTGTTGAAATGAAAGGTAAGGCAAAAAACGAGCAATTGATTGGCAAATTAATGGAAACAAATGAACGGGTTGAATGCTTCGAGAACTTTTTCAATACTAAACAGAAAATCATTCTCTCTGCTTGAAGACATAAAATTAAATCAGAAAACTGAATTTAGTTATTGTTATAGCTTTGCAATAAAATAAAATAACAATTAAATATACAATTATTGCTAATGACTTAAGCTTTTATTTATTTGATTTTTTATTCGAGCTTAAAGTCAAGTAATAAAAATAATCTAATCAAATTAATGTTATTTTTACTATTTATAATATTATTTTAGCTTAACTTTTTTATTTTTTTATTTTTCCTTCAAGTTGTATTATATAAACAATTAGCAATAACATGTAATAACCAGTTGGATTATTTTTTATAGCAACCCTATAGCCAATTAGTTAGCTTTGAGTATACTTTAAGTCATTTAACCATCAATTGACAATTTAATGAATTGTACTTAACAAAAAATGAATGCAACAGCAAGAAAAATGCCTTTTGCAATGATTAAGTGGAAATAGGAGAATGTTGATGAGAACTTTAGTTGCCACAATAGCAACAATCACAACAACATCAAACAAACACAACTGATTTTTCGCCATAGCTTTGTGCAATGCGCCTTTCCCTCAATAATTTTCTTGGAAACATTTCTTAGACCGGTTTCATCTTTGGCAACAACAGCCGCAGCCGCAGCACCAGCAGCAAACAGAATTGCAGAATTATTGTTGTTGGCTGGCTGGCTGGCTCGACTGGCTAAAGAACCGCGACGCAGACGCGCACTGAGCTACCGTTGAGTTACTGTTATATTCTGCAAAACTGCATCGGCACGTCTCCGCAGTCTCGCATGCAACTCCGAGATCAGCTCTCTGTGTTTAAGTGTATGTATGTTTGTGTGTGCCAAGCTCCTTTCGCTGTGCTTTTGCACACATTTTTCAAATGTAAGTTACTTGCGGTCATTGGCTTTAACTGCTTCTTGCCGCTGTTGCTGCCTCTTCAGCTGCAGTTTTTTTTTTTTGCAACTGGCTGCGGCAACTGGAGGCGCTTGCACTTGGAGGTGACTTGCGGCCATTGTACCGATTCTTAGCCAGGTTTGCCATTAGAATCTATTGCGGGATTTGCTTTGTGCTGGCTTGGGTCTTTTGTGATTGTCTTATGCCTGCTTATTTTTTCTTTTGTAAGCTGCCCAATATTGCAGATCTGATTGGGGGTTTTAAAGTTTTAAGCCGTGTTCGTTGGCAACGCCCAAACAAAAGACTTAGACAACGAACTTGCCGGAATATGCAGACAACAAAACTGTTGACAACAGAACGAACAGATAAAGAAGAAGCAGAAGAGACCAACGAAGAAAACGAAGTTTGCCGAAGCTCAAGCTCGGCTTGGCTAGCATCGGCTCGGCTCGGCCATCGCTTCAGTCAGTTCAACGAACCTGCGCTCGAATCTAGGCTAAACATTCTCGCGCTGACGTGCAATGAAAACGAAAAGTACCGTAAGCTAACCGCTACGAAGCAGAGGCTTCTGGAAGACGCCGCCAGAACATTGAACGAGAATAGCGAGGGAGACGGTGAGAGTGTGGGGAAGAACGCATTTGATTAGCGTTGGAGGCGTTCGGGGTTGGAGTGTGGAAGGTTTTATTCTGTTACCTGTGTGGCATGGCCAGAACGTGACGTTCTGTTGTGCCACATACAACACACACACATACACGTTTAGTAAGTGCTGCTGCTAATCAAATGCGCGACTTTTCCGGCATGTTATCGGAGCGGAAGTTGCAAGCAGCTTTATTAGATTTTAATGGGAAAGTTATTATGGTACATATTTGGGTGGACCGTAAAGCAAATGAGTTCTAAGACAACACACCCACACGTCCAAATACACATACATATAGACTCTTTGCGATATTGGTGGCTGATCGGATTGACGGTTTTGGCGCATTGACAGCAAGACAATTGTTGTCGTCTCTGGTCGCTTTGCCAACAGTGCGAAAGAACTGCGAAAGCAAAACAAATTGGTGAAAGTTGTTGCTCAGCTCAAAAATGTCTTCTTTGGCCATTCGTCGCCCGCCTTTTGTGTTGCGTTATATTCGCGTTCTTATTTGTCCAAAAGGTTCTACCTCTCTTTCTTTCTCTCTCTCTTTCTTGCTCGCTCTGTCGCTCCGTCTTAGGGTCGTTGAACCTGTACTCCAGCTCCAACTCTTACAGCGCCCTCCATCCCTCCCTCTCACTCACTTGTAAACTTTGCAGCGTTTCGTTTTTCATCTGTAATAATTTGGCGTGTAAACAGCTCGGCGGAGTCAACGACTTCTTCGGCGGCCTGCTTGATAACAACAAACTGGCAGCACTCTTTTTGGCCCAATCGCAGCCACAGCTGAGTCATCTTGTTTACGCGCAAAAAACAAAAAATACCCCAAAAAAACAACAGCCGAAAATAAAAACCGCAACAGAGTTTCTTTTCATTGGAATCTGTATTGAGAATTGTATAATTAGGCTAACAGCTTTTTGGCTGCAGTGACGAAAGTGTAATCGCAAAAATATACGAATAAAAACACGACTACCAAAATAACTTAAAAACACATTTATGGAAATTTTGACCATGACACGACATCGCATAAAGACGCGCTTGTTCTCTGTCTGTTCTCGTCTCTTGCCTGTGAGTCAGCGACCTGCAATCTGTTCTGCTTTGATTAGGGCCAAATGTGACTGAACAAAATGTAAACAAATTATATTGCGGGGAATTTTTCCTTAGTTGTTAAACTCTAAAATGGAACAAGAACTTTGCCTAACAAATTTTATTTGATAAGAATTGTGATACAAATATTTTTCTCAATTTATGATAAGAAAACTAACATTAACTAATATTGCAGAAATTATGTATTTATTTATTTTTATTATTCGTTCTTTGATCTCTTACTGTAATATTTTTTAAGCCATAATTCAAAATATAAAAATTTTAAAGTCTCCATCTTAACTTCTCAAATGCTTTTATTCCTCAACGCATTTCTAAGAGGTTACTTATTAAATCAAATAGAAGCTTTGTTCTAAAAATAAGATCTCTGATACGCTAATACTAATCACGTGGCAAATATCTTAAATAAAATAATAATACGCTTTTTGCTCTCACGTATGTTTATCAACTTAAGATCTGCAAAGAACAGAACCGAATGCTGAATTCTTTGGCATGCCAAGACCTACATATGAGATGGTCGTCTCAAAAGCACATTTAAAATTCCCAGCACAGAGCTTACAACAAATAAACAATTGCTCCTCCGCATGCCTCAGGTGTGATCCTCGGCTCGGATGCAATCGTAATAACATTTTGATGATCATTTTTATCGCTTAGCCGAAATCTGTAACAAATGTAATGACTACAAAAACAAAACACAAAATAAAAAACATGCTGCATGGCCTCCGCTGACAGCTCCAGAGCTCAGAGCTTCAAAGACATGCGTGTGTGGCGTTACAATGGCGATTGGTAACATTGTCGAGCAGCAAGGGAACTCGGCAAGTTGGGGGCTTGCTTAGGTACACACATACATATGTACATATGGTACATATCGGCAACGTTGGCTCGTAATTATTTTCATTTCTTTCGGTACACATCGGGCGATTGCTTCGGCTTTATAGCTGGTGTTGGTGTATTCTGCTGCTACTCCACTTTGTTCATGTATATGTATGCCTGGCTCGATAGCAAGTTCAACGCACTCGCTTGAACTGCTGCAGAAATGACTGAGGCAGAGATGTAGATAAACATTTCCGCAACGCTGCGGCGCCGAGAGTCCCACTCTACCAATAATCTATGTAGAAACATTCTACAACCAGCTAACAGCTAAAAGCTAGCAGCAGCCAAATGGCCAAACAACTAACAACAACAACTAAGCCAAGAGAGTGTAACCAACGCGAGATACTTTCATTGGCTTATGCGAATCTTTCTCTTCTTGATCGTTTTGCCGTTTGCCGTTTAGCTGTTGCCTGGCGGCCAACCAGTTTCTTTGGCCAGGCTGAAAAGAAAGGCTTTCTTTCTGGCCAGGTTTGCTTAATTTTTTTTTCTGCTGCTGCTGCGATTGCAACTGCAATTTGAAAGTATGACCGAGTGCCCAGACCACAGATCCAAGACTCCAGAGACCCAAACCACAGAGCGACAAAACGGCAATTGAGTAATTTTCTTTGGCACTAACTCGTAGTTGTAGATGTAGTTGAAGTATTCTTCCTCTTCTTTGACTTCTTGGTAGTTCTTTCCAAATCTAACCAAAAACTTTGTGTTAAAGTTCACATAGAAGATGGCTGTGATTTTGTTGTTGTTGTTGTTGTTTGTATTCTGTTGTTCTTGGTTCGTTTGTTTGTGGTCAATGAACTGCCCGAAAAAGAAACCCAAAAGTTCAGACCCCAAACGTTTGTTACATTCTCTGCCCGCGTCTTACATAAAATGTAAAAGAATAACAAAACAAAACTTGACGCAGTTCGCTGCGTGCCTTCATTTGGGGAGTTGGAGGTGGTGGACGGGGGCTTTAAAAAGTCAGCGGCGTATTAATTTTTCTAATTTGTCTGCCATGAGGCGAATGAACTTTTCTAGCTTTTTTTTTTTGAATAAACTTTTTTTTCTTAGTTTGCTTTTATGTCATGTTGTTTTTTCGTTTTCTTTGGCAGCACAGCTTTTAGTTTTGTTTTTGGTTTTTTTTTTTTTTTGGAGCTGTGCTATGAAGACATAATAGAAAGATATAGTCGGAGTTCAAAGAACTCATTCGGCTCTATTGTGAGAATTCATGCATACATTTGAATAGCTTGTTCTAGTGTCTAGATTTATGGAAATGCGATACATAAAAAGACACATCATAATATCACAATCTCAAATTGGCAATGTCATTAATCAAAATGTTTTATTTTTCTATTTGTTCGAGCTACAAACGATCGCAGATAGTAATTTAAAATGCGTGTAAAGTTTGCGCTGAATTTGATTAGCATTTCGAGTTGGGTTCTCAAGCGAAATGCTGTAAAATATTTTTGCATATATGAAAAGTAAACCTTAATAGAAAAAACACAATAATTTGACTTTTATAAAGCAGCTTGTTAAAAAAAACTAGTTTCTTTGTCATTCAATAAGCTTTTAAATACATATATGTGGGTTAAGGATATTGTTGGTTTGATTGAAATCATATGAGACTGGGGAGTGCCTATTTAATATTCATCGCCAGGTAGCACGTGTCGGATAGTTTAATAATATTTATGGAATTTTCAAAGTTGCATAAATTATTCTCTTTCGAAGCAGTTTCATAAATTTATTGGTTTCAACGTGAATCAGAATTGTTTCGTGATTAAGTGTTATTTATGTAGCTCGGCACGATTGTCATATTTTGGGCTAGCTTGATTTAAAACTTACTCAATCTTTAAATATAGGATTTTAATGTCTCCATCCAACTATTTCGAGTATTTGATTTTGCGTGGCATAAGCCTTAAAGGTATTAGATTATTACTATGGGTCCTAGATATTAAATCAAGTCAGAATTGCATTGCGTAACTCCTTACAAGTGCCCCCAAAACTTTCTACTTACTTTTTTCAGAACCCCTTTGCAAAACCATGGATATATGCAAATTCTTAGAAATATATGCTCACTTAAAAGTGCCTTTCATTACTTTCATCCATCAGGCAGCTGCTTTATAAGTTACCGCTAACATAATTCAACTCGACGCTATCATATGCTACTCTTTTTACACAATTCTCAGGCTCACAACCTAACGGTTCTGCAATCCTTTAACACCATTTGTTTGCGTCAGCTGCCCCGTCAGCTTTCAAAATATTCCCCATTCATAATTGATTTCCGCTCGACTCGCTCTGAATACTTACTTCCACATTAGACACAAACAGACTCCAACTGTTATCACAGAGAGTGAGAAGAGGCGACAAAAAGCCAAAGAGAGAAAGAGTGAGAGAGTGAGAGAGAGCGAGCAGTCTGCTTTGCATTTACAGTTATGCAACACAATGCATACATCCTTTGACATAATAGCCGCAGCCCAGGCAAGAAATGATCACACTACATAACAAAACACGAATACACGAATACGAATGCGAACACAAGTATGAGTTTGAGTCGGTGTACACAAACGAGTTTCCTGTCGCCAGTCAAGAAATAAAATTTAAATAAGAAAATAATGAAGAAGAAACAAAAGTAAGAAAACCGCTATGTTGCCGGTAGATTGTTGCCTTGCTCGTTGTTTTTGCTTGTTTGTTGCTGTTGTGTTGTAGGCTGTGGCTGTTGCTCCTTTCAATTTCTCGTAATTCTCTCAAATGAAGCAATCGCCAAAGACAGACGTGCAGTTCCGCCCACCAAAATGAAAAAAAAAAAACACTCTCGACAGGCAACGTAGCTCAACAACAGCAACAAAAATCCACAGACAGTTGAACAATAGAGCAACAATAAACACGCAAACAATAGACCGATAGCAAGAGCAACAACAACAGCAACACAGCAACAGGATTTTTACCGTAATCCTTTCGTTTTGATCCGCTTGAGAAGTATATTTTCATTCTGACGAACATGAGATTTCTACTCATGCCAGAAGCTGACTGATTGAGCAAGGATTAAGCAACCCTCTCATCTCAGTTCCTTTTTACCTGAGTGCCAGGACATGAGTTGCTTTATTTGAATATGAGCCGGCAGCAAACAGCAGCAGGTACCGCTAAACAAGGGGCGCGGCGTCAGGTGCTGCCTGGCAGTACCAAGGCGAAAGGGGAAAGGGGAAAGGCAATAGAAGGACGGGTAAGGGTAACCAATTTTCCCAATTTTCTCGGCTTGATTGAGAGGATTTTTTACTATGTGAGATTTTTAATGTGGCATGTGGAGGCGCTGCCATTTGATTGCGTGAAATGTGAAAGAAAATTAATATTTTCTCTTTGTTTCTCTCTTAGTATCGTAATGTTTACACAACTTGCCGGAAAATTCGGTACACATATGTTGCATATTGCTGCTGCTGTGCAGGAAATGCTCTTGAAGCATTTACCCAGCGGAAATGATAGTGACAGCAACAGCAGCGTGTCTGCCTCTGTATCTACGCCCAACACAATGGTTTAATTAAAGCAAGGACACACGCACACACAGTCATAAAGCCATAAATTTCATAGTTTCGTCTTTATCCTCTTTCCGTCAAAGGGTTGGCTCAGAAAGTTGTTCGTCCGTTTTGACAATTAGTGCAGCCTTTCGCTTCTTGGTAATGTATTGTCCTTGCACGGTAGGCAAATGCGTTTTCCATTGAAATCACATGCAGACCATGTCAGAATATATATACATATACTCCTTCGCTGTTTCTTTCTTGCCGGTCAAGTTCGTTGCCTAAGTCTTTCATTTTTACATACAAAAGTAAACTTGAAGAAGACTAAAAAAAGCCACTGTTGCTCAACTCTCGCATAAGCTCAAACTGGAGTTCAACGAACGCACAAAATTCAAATATGTATATACAATGGAACGATCCAACAACAACAACAATATTGCCTCTGTTACAAACGAGCACCAACTAAGCTCAGCCCCGCTGTTGCCCCGCTAACAATCAGTCAGTCAGTTGGCCGTGCGGGCTTACACCTGCCCCCCACACCCCAATCTTTTCCTCACGCACTGGCCGAAAAAAGCACAACGACAACGTGGCTTAAGATGAGTTTGTTGACCTGCCAACTCAACTTTTTTTTTGGGTATGTTTGTTTTATTTTTCTGTCGTTTTTTTTTTTTATTTTGGCCAAGAGACGAAAATGAAATGGAAAAGAGCGCACACACATCGTTCTTTACCTTTTTATATAAAGACTGTATTTTTCGTTTTTCGTTGTTTTGTGGCCGCGAAACACTCTCGTTGCGCGCGCCTTTAACTCTCTCGGCGCGCTCTTGACTTGGTTTTTGAAAAGTGAAGTGAATCATTTTGATACACGCACAGTAGCAGCAGCTCCCGGACAACAACGCACATTGGACACAGCGTACGTCAGTGCTGGGCAATGAGGCTACAAATTACTTATGTGTATTCGCATTTTGTTGAATTATGTCGAATGAGTTGGGCAAACAATCGACAATACACATACAATAAACTGTTAAGCTCAAGTTATAGCTATGGAGATTTCCGTTTGCCTTTGGCTGCTGTGCATTTGTTTGTAGGTGTGTCTGTCTGTATTTCTCATCGGTAGCATACGCAAATACAAACAAATACTAAACGTATGAGTATGTGTACATATTAAGAATACTTATAACTTTTGAGGGTGTTTATCAGAATAAAAGGGGAGCTGCTGCTTTCTTTTGTGATTTGCTTTTTGTTGAGGGAGCTTATGCTGTCGATAAGATCTCGATGCGGAAATCAATCAGATTTGTGTGGGATGGTTCAGCTGATGCTGATGCAACTTATCAATGACGAATCATTGGGAACAGGATATTTGTTAACTGAATTAGTCAGACAGAAGTTTTAACAAGACAGAAAATCGACGAGAACAACAGCTAAGCGAATTGTTTTTAATGATCTGTAGCAAACAATTTTTAAAATTTGTATAATATTTTAAGTAAATTTAATGATTTTTCTTTCTTCTCTACAATTCTTGACTTTTTAACAAACTGATTTTGATTTTTGTACATTTTGACTTTTAAAGCTACTTATCCAGAATTGCAATACTATACCCATCGCAATGCTAACGTCTTTAAATAATGGCCTATTCAATAATTTACAAACTACACAACCCAAAAAAAACGCTCATCTTTTTTCGTACACATTTTTACCTGTGAAATATATGAAGACCGCAACGTTCTTACAAAAAAAAAAAAAAAACGCGCCACCAAAACGGTGAAAGTTATGAGTTTGCAAAAAAGTCCTTGAACTGTTTTTATGTGTTGTGTTTATCCCTGGCAATGTTGCAACGTGAGCGTGTGTCTCAGGTCCGAACATGCAAAAACAATGGAACAGGCCAACAAAAAGGCTCGATGGACTTTAAGGTCTTCGCTTGCTAACTGACCTGCGATTGTGACACAAAGTTGCGTCACTGTGGCAAACTGTTATCCCGAGAAAATGTTTCTTTGTGTGTGTGTGTGCGTGTTTATGAGCTAATGTTTGACAAGCGTGAAAAAAAGAACATAAAAAATGGGACAGCCTTGTTGATATTCTGTTGAACGGGGGCGTGTGCAGCTATAAAAACTTCTTGTGACGCGAAATAAGTTTTTGAATATGACAAATTGCTGTATAATCAGTATTTGTTTTTATCAGCACTGGCCTCAAGATAACGCTGAGTTTATTAAAGATTTGTAAATAGGTCACTAGTTCCGCTTTTAAATGGGAACACATATCCTGCACAGCCTTTGGTTTATTCAAGTCGTAGTTCCTTAAACTAAGTGGAACGCAGTTTTCCAGGTCATTTCCGTTGTTATTCTAAAGAGTAGAACTCGGTCACTTGAGTCATCAGTTAGATAGTGCTCGAATCTCAGTGATGGCAATAACCACAAGGCTCTGACACTTCCTTTTTTTATCCCAAATCTTTAAGGGCTTAAATTACATAATTATAAGTTGCTACCTATTTTTTAAAGGAAAGGTATATGATGGAACCCTGAAGCAGACACACAATAAAAAAACCCATAAAAAACTTGAGAATTTTCGCGCGCAATGGAAAATGCTTATTCCCGCATTGAAGCAACCCCAAAAGTGGAAATTAAAATGGAAAAAACGCTAAGAAAAAAGGACAACGCCGACAGATGCGACGATTGATTCAACGATTACAATCTAGAAAAGGGAGAACTCATGTTGCAGCTAGAGAGAGAGAGAGAGAGAGAGAGAGAGAGCGAGTTGGAGGGGGGAGAAACCGTCGCGTTTATAACTGTGCTTGCTTTTGATTTCGTCAGGTGTGCCACGAAAGAAAAAGATGCTTCTCCTTTTGCCTGCTGCTGCTGTGGTAGGAAATCGAAATCCTTTTGTTGCGCTGTTTACAGTTAACGCGACGCACATTTGGTAATTATCTTCCCCCTCACCAAGAGCATAAACACAATCGTGGGAGCGTTCTTTTACAGGATACGCGCAGAAGGTTCTAACGGTTCATAATTATGCAAGTAGTAGCTGTCAACTCTAAGTGCGCAACTTCAACACATACATACATATACAAACATGTATAGCATGTTGTCTATATCCGATTTCAGCTTGTCGTTCTTGTCAACAACAACATTTTTGCAGTTATTTTCGCCGCCGCGTTTCGATTCATCAATCAGCATTAGTCTAGTTGTTCTGCAGAGACAACGCGACGTGACGCAAACAGCTGAAAAACAAGAGCGACAACAGCTCAAGAGTTCATTGTTACAATTATTAAGTGTTGCCGGAGGCTACGGCATAAAACAACAAAACAAACAAGGAAACCCGAAAAAAACAACCAAATCGGCAACCTGCACAAATAAATAAATATGAGAGTTGAAATCGTAATGAAAAATATTTGTATGAGTGGGTTTAATGAGTATTTAGCAATCAATTGAGGATTTAATTTGCCCTATGAATTATTATCTAAAATGTGGAGTCATTAAATAGTTTGTATAAAGAGAGACAAAAATAAATTAAAAAAAAATTTTCTTGTTAAATTTAAATGTAGTGTCAGTTTAGGAGTCAAGCCATGCTAAAAAGCTTTTTGAATATCAGTTCAATTAAAATGAACTACAAACTATTTTACCATCAGAACGAAAATTAAAGGGAGATATAAAATTTTGAATATAAGGCCTAAGGGAAATCTTGATTCGCCTCAAATAATCTTCATATTACAGGTAAAGTTAATTTCTCACACAAATTATAGATAAATATTATAAGGATCTTTTATCTGAAGTTCCACAACAGAAACAGACTTAGAAAACAACCGTAATGGGTATGAAGTGCTCAAAGCCAATCTGCCAATTGCATAGAGAGCCCTGTTGCTCCACAAAATGTTGCACATGCCTAACTGTTTGCATTGTAGTAATAAAATGCAGCTTACAGAATGATAAGCATTTCATCTTTGGCACCAACTTATTCAGCATTTTCCGTTAGATTCTTGCAATTAAATTGCAACTTAAGCAAATGTAGAGCATTTAAAGAATCTGTGTGCAGTAATCAAAACACAATGTGAAGTACTAAAGACAGGGCGAGGGGATGTTTAGATAGAGTTTCTGGCGTAGGTTGTTCGTTCTTTAACTGTTTGGTGAATTGACGAAACACTCAAAGACATGCAGAACGGGAACGCGGCAGAAAACCAAAGACGACAGCAACTAACAACAGCAACATCAGCAACAACGATTCAAGACTTAAGGCACTTTGCGCTTCTCTCTCTTTCGTTCGCTCTCTTTTTGAGTTGCGAATACTCAATTGTATAGTTCTCTGTGTGTGTGTGTGTTAACAGTTAACAGTTAACTTTGCTTTTGTGTGCGTTGGCCGCGAGACGTTGTTCGCTGGTTGTTGTTGCTGCTGCTTGCTGCTTCTGTCGGTCATTGGCTTAGCACACATTTTTCATTTCGTTGCGGAAAAGAGTGAATTCCTATGCCTCCTCCTTCGTTGCTGGCTGGCTGGCTTGCAAACTTGCAAGTCAAATGTGCCACACGTTCGCTGTTGCAGTTGCAGCCAGCTTTTTAGATTGATCGCAAATCTACACACACATATATATGCATACTTTCTGCAACTGAACTGCAGTAGCTGTTGCTTTGTTCTAAAATCCATCATCGCTGTCGTCGTCACAAATTGAACTGTACAGGTGTCTATTACTTAGGCAAACACAAGCTCAGACTCGGTGCAAATGGCAACAAAACATTCACTTTGTCTGCAGCCTGGCAACTGAAGCAAGTTCATTGCTCCTAACCTAATTTTGTAAACATAATCATGAAGTAAATCAGGTTTGGCACACAGATATCAACAGCAACAACTAAGATGGAGACGACTTCCAGAGTCGCGCGTTAGAATCATCACGGTCGCGACTATCAATCTATTTATTTGTGTGTGTGTGTATGTGGTGAGAGCTTTTACCGCAAAATTGGCGCGGTGTTTAGCACCTTTCGCGCTCCCAACTGTCAAGCAGCAACAGTAACAACAATCATTGTTGCAGCTGCAACTGTGCTGCATAATCAACAACTGCGTCTCCCACTCTGATCCACTTAAAAAACACAACCAAAAGCTGCGACCCAAACTGCACTTGGCAGTGATACAAAGTAATTGATGGCAACAACAGCAACAACAATGAAAGCAATATCAACAGCAGCAACTGCTGCAAGTGGCAGGTAGCTTGTTTGAGGTGGCTGACTTGGTAATTTGATGAGTGACCATTATGCACAATGAGCGCAATAACAAACATTTGTGGCCAGATTTGGCAATCCATCAGCAACGAGAGAGACAGCAAACAACAAACAGACAACAAAAACCACAGATTCTTAAAAGATTGGGGTTAAGATTTGCGGTTTAGTTAGTTCTGCGGTAGCTGCCAACGTGATCCTTTCTATTTGTTTGATTTAGATGGCCGCTTTAGATGGGAAATTCTATGAAAATTGTAACTCTAAATACAGTATTTTAAGTTAAGAACAGCAATCAAAATACTTTGTAATATCAATACAATTTTTTTTTTTAAATGTATGAAATACATTTAATTTGTTGTTGATAATAACTTTGTTCCATGATTTTCACAAAAAATTACTCCACTTAACAAATGACTTAGGCAACGAACTTAAAAACCATTTAGATTTCAGTTTTTTATAAATAATAAGTAATCATAAATAAAGCGAAGCTTCATTTGAATTTCTAGCGCTGTCATGCAAAATAATTAATAAAAATTATTGCTTAATCCCAGTAATCAATCACTCCAAAAAGCGACACGTCGCAAACAAAAGACTCTGACAACAAACTTACAGGTAAGAGATACAAAAAAATAAAAATATAAAAAAAATAAATTTTTCTACCAACAAACATAAAATGTAATAAATTAAAAAGCATATTTATGACCATTTCGGCAGCACTTTAAGCACTCTTGTACTCTTTGTCCCTATTGTTGATGCGTATAGTTGTTGCTTTTGCTGCCGCTCTACCATCATTTATTTATTGAAGTGTGGCTGCTGGCGCTGGCCAATGAACTCCAGCAATGAAAACGAACGTATAAAAAACGAAAACAACAAGAACAAAACTGCGAAGAAGAACCAAAAATATACAAAAAACCAAAAAGAATGAAATGAGCAGCGCCCCACACACAATAAAAGAAAAAAAAAAAAAAAAAAAAAACAGAAACCGAAACGAAACAACAAGAAATTTTTTGGCTTCAAGAAGTCATTGAACTTGTTACCAAAAAAATAAAAACGACTCCAACTCTTAAAGTCGTTCTCTGGGTGCGTGAGCTTGAAATAAACTTGGCTCGAAATGAAATGAAAAGAAATGATTGTTGGGGCCCCCGAAAAAAAAGAAACGAAAGAGCCATAAAAGCGGGCGACGTTAATGTTAACGCTTATAACTTTGGCCAGCTGGATCTGTCGCTCTTTGTTCATGTGTGTGTGTGTGTGTGTATAGGTGTTAAGTAACTCACACACACATATACACGTATGTATTAGGCCTGAAACGCACTTGTTCTGCGCGCTGACAACATTTATATTTGTATAATTTTTCGATAGGTATTTCATATGCCTATCTTTTACTTTCAATTATGGATAGCCAACAAAAGCAAAATCAATTCGAATAACTAAAAATGCGAACTTGTTTTTTGTGTGTGTGTGAGCGTGTGTGGGGAATATTTATTTTTCACAACTTTTTTTTTTGCACTCCTCCTAAGACGCAATAGTTTTATGTAAATTTTAACAACAGAAAGGTTTTTTATTAATGCGAAAGTTCTTCAAGTTCCTCAACATAATCATCATCACCATCGAACACATCAACCAAATCCGACATATATATATATATATAATGATGATTTATTCGCTAAATATTATAATTATAATTGTACTCATGCTTATGCTTTTGTGTTTGCCTTTTCGGGCGGGCTAATTCCTCTTTTCGTGTGTGTGTGTATGAGTGCTTTTTTTAAATATTTGTTTAAGAATTTATTGACCCCATGTTGAAGCGTTTTTGCTTTCTATGTGCCTCACAAAGCCATGGGTTCTAACGACCACAATTCCCAAGTTTCTTGAGCGTGTCTTTTGCTATTCGTTCGTTTCGTTTCATTGTCCATTAGAGGCTCGAAAAGTTCTGAGCGAATCAACTCTTTGTATGCCTTAATTGTTATTTATAGAAAATGATAGTAAGTATTGCAGAGCTAATGACTTTTTTTTGCGCGGCTTTTGTAAAGTTCTTCTATGAAGTTCCACAGTTCTAAAGTTCTATGGGCCTTTTTTTATTTTTTTTTACTTATGGAAATCTTCTGATCCCACCAACTGATTTATTGTGCGTGTCTTTTGATTAGTTTCATAATAATAATCCTCGTGGCGGAGTTCAAGGTTGAGTTCGCTCAGTTAATGCTAAAAATATTGATTACCTTATTTTAAAGTTGGCAACATCTAGATACTGGTTTTACTTTTTTTTTTTTTTCGTTTTTTTGTTCTTTGCCCGCAGCTTATTGAGCTACCTTAGTTAATTACATTTTAGTTATGTAAATGCCAATTTCAATTAGTTGCCCATTTACATATTTGTTATGTCTTCGTTGTAAATAATGATTTGGCATTTATTTGATCTATTGTTTTTATCGCATTTGCTGCCCAGCAGAAGGCATTAAGCCCCAGTGTTGACTCGGATCAGATGATCAAATGTCTTGTATAACGCAATTTATGGTTGTAGTTTTTAGTCAAATGAAATAAGAAATTTTTAATAATATTTAAGTTCTATGTTTTTGACGCATGTTTAAAATTGCCCTTCATAAAACTAAGTTTAAAATAAAATGTTATGCATTTTGAAATATTTTACAATTAATTAAAGTGTATTTTTTTTTGGATTCCTTAAGGATCATTTTAATACTATCTTGCGTATTTTAAACCATTTGAGAATAAAAATCTGTTTCTTAAAACAGAATTCTCCTTAACTTAAAGTATTTGTTTCCTGAGTACAATTATAATTTATGTATTTGTTTATTAAATGACTCTAGCCAACAGTTCCATTTCAGGCAAACGACGAACAACAACAAGTACAACAAACAGTACAATTCAGTTGAGACGTTCGCCCATTACAATATGCAATTATAGCATCATGAAATTTAATACGCCAAAACAAACAAACAGCAATAGAAACAACAACAACAACACGAACGACAACCAATTACATGCAATTGTGAGTACTGAGTGCTGAGTACAAGTATTCACCTGGACAGAGAGTGGGCGAGAGCGCGAGACGCGAGCAATTACAAACGATAGCAGAGCGTCATAGCTGTATGAGTGATTCTGTTAATGTGTGTGTCTGTGTGCGTTTGAAACGGGTTAAGAGAACGAGAACAAGTGGCGGTCGGTTGCGCTTGGGTTGCGCAGATTCTAAACTTGTTAGAAGAGTTCAACAAATGAGCGGTGAGCGTCAATTGTGAAGATCAATGCTACAGGCGCCTTGAACATGTTGTAATTTTATGCTCGCAACGCTCAATTTGCGCTCACTTGCCGTTTGAATGGCGTGTGTTAGAGACGTTTAGAACTATTGCAAAAACACACAAATAAAGCACAAATCTATGGAGTAAAAAAAGAGAGACAGAGAGCGGCAATAGCAACAATCTCAATGCCAAAGAGATTCCTCTGCTTGTTGCTCTGTCGACGCACTCACCTTGAATGAAAGTTCTGGCCTGTTGCGCTCACCACACTAACACATACACACATAAGCAGACAGAAACCCGAAGAGATACCGCGACGACGACGCGTTGCGCTCAATGTAAAATGATGGCAGCGACCGAAGCAGCGGCTTAACATGTGTGCGTGATCAAGAACCTGAGACACCTGAGTTGCGCTGTGGCTTGCTGTCTGGCTCTGTGTGTGTGTGTTGAAGAGAAAGAAGAGTTGCTGTAGAAAGCAGCGGGCAGTGCTGTTTGCTGTCTATGTGTGAGTGTGTGTCGTGTAATGAAATGCTGGAAAAAAGTCTATCTATCTGCGTTGGCGCTGCTGAGGCTCTGCTGCTGCTGCTGTTGCTTTCAGAAGCCTCTAACGACGTCGCTGCTGCCGTGTCGTTCGACATTGAAGTCGCACCGCGACTCATCCGTAGTTCAGTTTCCCGTAAGCAACAAAACGATCGAGACATGGTTTCGTAAGCAGCACGCGTTACGTTTTTATTGCTTTTGAGAAGAAGAAGAAGAAGATGAGGTAGAAGTGCTCGTTACGGCAAACCCTCAACAACAACAACAAAACGTTTCAAAACTAATACTAAACATATTCTGTGCAACATTAACAACAAATACAAACAACAAAGTGCAACAAAATTTACGAATTTGATAGCAAGTGTTTGATAAGACTGTCTGATTAAGTTATCAAAGCCTAATACGCAAATATATATATATATATATAGTTAGGCAATTAGTTCAAATCAAATCCCCTTAAATTCCAAGTAGTGTCAAATGTGCATACCAAAAAAATAGCAGCAAACAAGTGTTAAAAAAAAAACACAACAACAAAACAAACAGCATTTAAGAATTTGGATTTATTACGTAATGGATTTAAACTTAGCAGCAACAACAGCAACAACTACAGCAGCAGCAGTACAACAAAAACTAAAACAACACAAGCTTCAACACGGATATGCATTTAAACAACGAAAATGGTAAGGGTTATTTTTATAACATCTAAACATTTTTTTTTTTATTAGTTCTATATAGATTTAATAATTTGTCTATTTAAAGTTTGGGTTTCACTTTAAGAGCTCAACTTAACAAGAAGTTTACGAACACATTCCCGAAAGTTCTGCAAAGAAAGCTTTTCTTACTCTTACCAAAACTTGTTATCGTAACTCGTGGACTTTACCAGAAGCGCTCTCTGCAGACAGAGTTGTGTTCTCATAAAGAAGCTTACTTTGAAATCATAAAATATTACGCTTGCAATAAAACACATCTTTAATATCGATGTGATAAAGATCGTAGCGTCACTTTGACGTCATTCAAACTTTAATCAAGAATCAATTATTATATCTTTGACGTAGTTTAAACTTCAATCAAGAACCCATCTATTCATTAACAATAATTTACTAACCTCAAAGTAACGCAAGCTAAACAATGATTTTGATTAAAACTCATAGCGCAATGACTTGTGTTATGCGATTAATGATCATTATTTACTTACATAAGATCACAATTTAATTGTCTCGCGGACTTCCTGGTGTCTCTCTCAGTCTTTCTTAAGCATTACATAATATATCCAAAACAATGCAAATGATCCGAGCCACCAAAAAAAAGTACGTGTAGAATATACACATTTCTTAATTGCATAATTAATTTGTTGGTAATTTTAATTGATTTATCGATAGTTGTCAAACATGCTTAAAACAAAGTTAATTGTTTTTTTTACACTCTGTTCACAATTCCCATGTGTCAAGCTTATCAATACGCAAACAAATGATGTCTTTAACAATTGACTCTTTCTATTTTTGAATAATGGCAAAATAACAATACGGGATATAAGTGCGTTTAATTTTAAACCATGATGTCTTTGAAGATGAGAATACGAAGACTTTCTAGTGTGAGTTATGCTAATGTATAAAAGTTATTATGTAATCATCGCAAACAAGTTTCCACCAAAGACTTAAAAGAAATAAGATTATACAAAGCCCAAGAAGTGATTAATTACTGTCAGGCTAGTAAAATGGTGTCTGTCTCTATGAATGTATGTATATATGTAAAAGTTCTTTAAGCCAAATTTATGAGAAACTTAAGAAAAAAAGAAACATGAAACAAAACGCCTTAGCCACTTTCCGTTGACTCAGACCAAACTAATGAAGAGTTAGCTTTTAGCTGCCAAGTGTGGATAGCATTTCATTAGAAAAATTATGTATTATATTAACAATCAGTGAACAAAATGCAAAAAAAATACGTTTAAAAAAAAAAATAGCAAAGTGAGCAACAAAAATAATTAGACAAAAAACCAGTTTTATGCCTTAAACAAATAAACAGCAACAACAAATGGGCAAACACATAAATATATAAATAAATACATATATATCTTTATATACTATGTATGTAAGAGAGGCGTTGTGGGGAGGTAGAGAGAGTGAAAGAGAGAGACGCGCAAATAATTGGCGACGTAAGGCAGAAAAACCTTGACTTTGACTTTAAATGACTCGTAACAACAACAACAACAATAAAAGTTGTGATATATTGTCTAAACAAAAACAAATTTGAAATGAAATCGAAACGTGGCGCGAACGTTGAAATGAATGAATAAAGTAAACGCAAAAGCAAACGCAAAAAGCAAATTGCAAAAGCACAAAGGCAAAAAGGTAACAAAACAAAACAAAAAAGGCAAAGCTCAATTTTCAATATCAAGGTCATTAGCTGCAGCTGGCCGAAGACGTAGTTGCCACCTGTTTCACGTTAATATAGCAACAATTGTAATTGACTTTTAAATGCCATTTTTAATGTCAGATCAATAAAGGGCTATTTCAAGATCCCATACATTAAGTTTATAATTTAAGCAACGACGACTTAATTTGCATTTAAAATGACTTTGATGCAAAAGTTGCTCTGAATGTATTTCGAATTGTTGTTTGCTAGCAAAAGATTCTTATTTTTTGGATATTGCGTTATGTCGACATACACATGGTTGGACACTCTGAAGAGTTCAATGACTGCGCCAACAAACAAAAGACTTAGGCAACGAACTCAATCTACACACAGCCTGGCAACGGTTTTCATTTTCATTTCTCATGCACGTCAGAGCAAGACAGCAAACGTACGTATATGTGTGCATGTGTGTGTGTGTGTGTGTGTGTATGAGAGTAGCATTAGAATTGATGTTGGCAAGGGCGCGACCAAAACAAAAAGTGAATCTGCCGCTTGAGCGAAGCAAACCAGTTCAACACTGCAATTTTTTTTCTTTTATACTATAGTGTAGTGTAGTCACCATCCTGGGGCCTCCACCTCTTCCTCTGGTTGGGGCAGGTTGTGCGGCGGCAGTACAGGCAGGCAGCATCGGCATCGGCATTGGCATCGGCATCAGGGAATCATTTGCCGTGAAAAGGGCGTTCAACTGGCAAATGCTCATGGGCACCATGGGCATGCAACCAGGCAGCAGGCAGCAGGCAGGCAGGCACATGGCGTATGTGTTTGAGGTTCTTGCACTTCGGGGGCCAACGCCAACGAGTTCTTAGCTCTGTTGCTGCAGTTGCAACAACAACAAAAACAACAAGTCTGCCTGTCGATGCACTTATTTCTTCAGTTCCTCCTTCTTGGTTTTTGCTTTCACGTCATGGCACAAAGGGAATCAAATCACTCTTACTCTTTTGGCCAGCAGCCGCAGTCAACTTTATATAAGGTTATTGACATTCGGGCTTCTGCCTGTGGCTCTGACTCTGCCTTTTGCTTTCTTTGCATTTGCCAGCAATTAGAATTGTTGCCTTGATTGCCCAGCTTCGCAGTGCACTTGCTGCACGCACTGCAACACATCCAAGACATGCAAGTCATCATTATGCCAAGCCAGCTTAAGAGAGACAGAGAGAGAGAGAGAGAGAGGGTGAGAGAGCGAAAAAACACTTAAGAGTATGCGCACAGGTGGCTCTCAAGAGCATGCAAGCAAACAAGGAAGAAAGTAGTGTGAAATGCAATGGACAAATGCAAAAGAATCAAATCGAACAAAAGAGAGCAACATCAACAGCAAAAGAGGCATGAAATGAAAACAAGTTCGCCAGTTCAATGACCGACCTACTCAAGCGCGTTATAAGCAAAGCAACAAACATACACACACACACACGCACACAAACACATACAATGAGAGATAGAGAGAGAGGAGAGCGGCGTGCCCGTTTTGAGCAACTGACTGAGAGCGTAAGCGCATGCGTCGCTTTTGCTGCTGCTGCTGCTGCTTTTGTTGAACTTTTGCAGCGCGACAGGTTCTGTGTGTCATTGTTGCTGTTGTTGTTGTTGTTGATGTTGTTGTTAATGTTGTTGATGTTTCGACACTATAGCGTGTGGCGTTTGCTTGTTAGCTGTAAATGCATTGGCATTTGTTGTTGGTGTTGTTGTGCATTGACTGTGACATTGACAGAGCAACAAAGCTGATAAGCAAAGCCTGCCGCTGTCGATCATTGAAGTTCAGTGGGTGGGCGTCTCTTTTGTGTTTTTTTTTGTTTTTTGTTTTTAGGTATTGTCTGTTTTGTTTAAATGAAATGATGCTCATTTACGCGCCATGCATACGTAATTATGTATTCAAGTGGCGGACATTATGTTATGCGACCCACGAACTCCATTGCAATAGTAATTGCTTTTTATTTGACTAGGAAAAAATGGCTTTTTGTAACAGTGTAACGGTATTTTATGAGCTTCTTCTTCTTCTTCAACTTTTAACTCGTTTTGTCATTTTTACAGTTGCACATTAAAACGTGCTTGAAATTTTATTCATTAAAAGTAGTTAGCGCTTATTGCCGTAAGTGTTGTTAAGCTTTTTTGTGGATGGAAGCTTTAAAGTAGCTGCAGTTTGCATAATGTACTCATATGAACACTTCCGGTTTAGTTAAACTCTTCTAGTTCATTGTCAACTGTCAACAGCGCATAGAAATTGCACAAAAGCAACCCCAATTTAGCAATGAGAGTTTTTTGTGCAGCGCTAAGCATCTGCATTGCAGCGCGAGCGAGTTTGCCAAAGTGAGAGAACGAGAGAACGAGAGAGAGAGAAAGCTTCAGCTTTGCAACTGCAACTTTAATGCACTGTAAGAAAGTTTCCTAAGGGCTGGAATGTTGTCTTAAATGTGACCTTGTTGCACTTAAAAGTAAACAGTAGTAAAATACTTTATAGTATAGTTCTGACAGATAAGATTAGATTATCTTTGTTGAACAATCAGTTGTACTTGTAAATTATTATATTTGTTTAAAGTTCTTATCTAAATAAGGGATTTTAAAAGTACTTTTTTATGAGTAATTTCAAGTCTTGCAGCTAAGTGCCACTTTTGTTTGTCAAGTGTAATTTTTCATTTTTAACAGACCTAGCTCAATAATGCTTAAAAATAGCAAATTGAATAAGGGTTTTTAAGCTTTTAAAGCTTTTATTAGTTTTTTTCTCCTATGGTAGGTGGACCTAGCCCAACTATATCCACACTGCAAAATTACAGTAGACGGAGCTTATACCTGTGCCAATCCGCTACACCCAACCCCCTTTGACAGCAGCAAGCTTAAATAGAGAGCCTTGCAGAACGAGGCTTGGACCGCCGCTCTTGTCGCCTTTATTGTTGTTGTTATCGTTTTAACTGCGCGAGTTCAGCTCATGCCAAGTGCAAGTGCCAACCCCACTTCAGTGCACACCACCCGACCCACCACAACCCTCTCTTCGTGTCTCCACACTTGTTTACTGACTGCACTGTTTCGCTGCTGACGTCGACAGCGAGTGTTGCAGCGGGTTGGCAAATATGGAAAATGTGGCAAATGCTGAATTGGCAGCCGTTTCAGTCCTGACTCGGGATGTTAACGCGTTGGGCAGGTCATGTCTGGCAGGCGTAGCAGCCGCTTCGCGTGGACCAACAACACAGAAACAAAAAAAAAAATGTATTTAATTTAATAGTTTTTGCATATTATACAACAACAACAAAAATAATGAAAATATAAAAATCAAATGATATACCACAAAATGTGTTCAAGCTAAAAATAATGATGCAATTAAATCGATTAAGTGCTCGTTTAAGTGTAAGAAACTAGTGTATAATATATTATACATATACATATAAATATATTTTCTAGTCGAAGAGAGGTATAAAACAAATAAAGTGGCAATGTGTTCATCAAGCTATAGAACTCTTAACTTTTATCGTATCTATTTTCGCGATAATTTTGCGATAATCAGTTTCTTCAAATCGCGCTTAAAATGCATTTTGGACGTAACAACCTGAACGAAAAAAAAAAACCAAAAACAATACGATGAGACTGATATCAAATTTTTCTACTTGTGCAAAACGATAAAAAAATAAAGGTAAATATATATGAATTGGTTTTAATAGTATTGATACTTTTGCTTTTTTGTCCAGCGCATGTCCAGTTAGTGCTGTTGACCATGTCCTAGCGCACCAAAAAATTCGTCTACCCCCTACCCCCACTCCCAATGTGCTGTGAAAGTTTTGCTGCTGCTGTTGAAAGTTCAATAACCTTCCAAAATACGCAGCCAGTAATGGCAGCACCGGCAGCAGCAGCAGCAGCAGCAAAGTTCTGACTCCACGCCAGACACAAACAACAACAAAGTAGCAAGCAGCGGCAGTGGCAGCAGCAGCAGACGCCTGGCTGCATATTGTTGTCTCTGTCGCGCGCATCGAAATCGAATCGTTTGAGTCGTCTGGAGTGCAAAAAATTAAAAGTGAAATTTTTGTGTGCTGGCGCTGGCGCCTGCGCCTGCATTCAGGGTCCTTGGCCGCAGTCGCTGCGCTGCCATCGCACACTGTCAAGACCACAACCCAAAGCGCAGCCCAGGAGCCAGAGTCAGCACCAAGCACCAAGCACCGAGCAGCGAGCAGCAGCAACCAGAACCAGGACCTTCGTCTACTGCTGCTGCTGCTGCTGCTGCTTCTGTCTGCGCTTATTGTGTACAGCTTTTGCTGTCGTTGTCCTGTCGTTTGTGTGTTTCGCTTTCCGTATTGGGTGTATAAGCCAACGTGCATCAGCAGAAGTGGGAGCAGCGCAGCTGGCCGAGCTGAAGCCGACGACCGTGCAACGTTGTACGTGCTACAAAAGTTCATTGAACGCAAGCCAAGCGATTTATGTATGAAAAGCGAAAAGGATAATGAGCAGCAGTGGCAGCACTGCCGGCTGCGTCAGGGCCCTGCCCCAACATCATGTGGCATAAGCATTGGCGGCAGCCACAAACTCCGCTGGCAGAGAGTTTTCGAGCTGGCGTCGTCTGGCGCTTCAAAAGGGTCGTTCGCCTTTTCTGTTGTCTGGTAAAAATTTTACTTTGACTTTTTTACCACCCAACCCCACCGCCTCCTCATTCGGGCAGTCCTGTCTGCCACCCGCAAATCCAACTCCGCCCCTTGCCCCTCTGATACGTTTCATGTCTCGAACTTATGCGCATTTTCAATTGCTTTGTCGTAGGTCGTGTTTGTTGTTGTTGGTGTCGTCAAGGTAATGGCTGCTGCCACATGGATTATTGTATACACATTTCCTTTAGGAACATATTTTCTGCTTTTTGAATCTCGGCGTCGCCTATTTTGTTGCCACTTCCTAATTGTTGTTCACAATTTATTGTTGTCTGTGGCAAACAATTGCGCTTTTGGCAGCGTGTTATGTGCATCATTAAAAATGGGCTGTGGTAGTCATGACATCATCAAGGCTAGTGCCGATTTGACCCGTACCCCCCGTCCCGCCCCCCTTGTTGTCAACTGTCTGCACTGCATTTGACCTTTGAGTTCAGTGACCCTGCAATGACAGTTGCAAGGCAAGAAGATAATGATGATTATGATGCAATTTTAATAGAGAAGTAAGTAGGCAGCTGGTATGAAGCTTTACCTAACTTTGGATATTTTTGTGTCTCATTGTAGCTGTAGATTTTCATAACTTATATATTACTAACATTAGTCAAGTTGATAAGGATTTGACTACATTTTTTAGCTTTTTCGCAGCACTTATAAACATTTTAACATGGAATTATAAACAAAATAACATGAACAAAACATAAACATTGTTTTTAACTTAATCAATAGTCAGTTTTTTTTAGGTTTTTTGCTTTATTTATACAAATTAGAATCTTATATAATTTTTACTCATAATGTTTCTTACTAGCATTCATTGCATACTTTCCGGCTCTTTCATTGTGCATCTCGTTTCGTTGGGATTTTGTTGCAGTCCTCTTGCCTTCTCCAGCACTGCCCACATTATTGATTAGCTATCACATTCCTCATTCAACAAGAGATATGCATCTCTATACAAAGTGTAGCTCATTGTATTCTAAGCGGCACGTTAGTGCAATCTAATCAGCAAAGTTGAAAATACGTAAGCTTATACTAATCGCAAATTTAACAACAAAGTGTAAAACTTTCACTGCGCAATAAGTTCTAAGAACAAAAGCGAAAAAAAATATATTATAATTGCTAAAACAGCTGATAAGAAATGCCAAGTGCATAGCGAATGCACAAAAAGCAAACGTTGAATAAGAAGAAACAAATAGAGCAATAACTGTAACTAAATGAACTGATAAGAAGGGTAGCGAATGATGAGAGAGGGAAGGTTGAAAGGTAGAGAGGGTTTAAAAACTGCATTCACTTTATGATTAGGCACCGATAAACGACCTACGTCAAAGCCAAAAAGCTAATAAAAATAGAGGCAATCAATAAATCAATATATGCCCATAAATATATATACCTATATATAAGAATATGTATATACCTGTAGGCATGCAGTATAAAGTCTGATTGATTTATAAAGCAAAAATAAGCAAACAGCAACAACAACAATGAACCAAAGCAAATGAGGCGGATACATTACAATTGCAAAAATAACAAAAACAGAAACAACAAAACAACAAAAGATTTTTTTTAATATACATATTCATTTATTTATTTATTCTTATAAACAGATTTGTTTAGGGTTTAATATACTTTCGCTTTTAATTGTTGTTTTTGCTGTCGTTATTGCAATAAAAAATTAAATCTTTTTTTTTTTTTTGTACAAAACTTGAAACTGAGCGAGAGGGGGCAACAAGGCAGTTGCAAATGAACGAACAACTAATTAATATGCGAACACTGACTGAAAGCAACAGCCAATTGATAAAAGGTATAGGCAGAAAGAGCGAGAGTGTGTAACAGTGAGAAAGAGAGAGAGAGGGTGTCTAAAAACTGAGAGATTGCATTTTGGCATTATTGCACATGCGCAAAACAAATATTGAGCTGAACAACAAAATTTTCAAGGTTAAAGTGCAACGAAACCGCAACAATACGTTCACAGTACATGCAGCACCCCAGGTGGCAAGCTAGCAAGGGTTCGGGGGTAGATACGTGTATTGGCTAACAGTCTTAAGTGTAGATACATTTTTGATTTTGAACAGGAATTTGGAAATTACATTCCTTTTTTTTTGTTTGGTCGCTGTCCTTGAATTGTAAATATTAATTTCAAGCTTTTTACTTTTAAATTATATAATGTGTTTAACTAGTCGTCGCATCGTCAAGCAGACAAAAGATGCACACACATACACACATATATAGTCACACACTTTGAGATACTTTACATATGCACAATGTGTATATGAAGAAATTCGACGTGCACTTCTATTCGCATGCACATTCTCGACTTGTGACTCAAGGTTATGATGATGATGATGCTCACTGACTGACTGACTGACTGGCAATCACAAACACCCCCCCGTCACCCATCTTTCCCTTACTCGCTTTACAAAAAAAGCTCTGGCAATTATTACAAATACATGCACACACACAAACTTATAGCCCAAGCACACAATATATATTTTATCAGCTGAATGCTGGAGCGCCCGCAATACCCACCCCTCACGCTGTACCTTCGATTGACGCGTTTTCATTTCGTTTTTGCATGCACATATAAAACAAATGCAACTACTCAAACGTTACAACAATTCTGTCAGATATTTGTCGCGTTTTTTTTTATGTTTTTGTTTTTTTCTTTAAGCACTTTATGCATTTACATTTCCGGGTTGTTGCACGCCCGCAAAAATAAGGTTGGTGAAGCGTTTGTGTTGATTCGCAAATTGTTTTCTGTTGTTCTTCATATATCTAAACATCATAATTAATGCAGCAATTAGCAAATGCAAGCAACTAGTCGGGTAACTCATTTATCATTTGTCAATGCGGGTGTGAAAAATAGTTTATGGAGGAAAATTGTTCTGACTGTTGAAAATATTGTTAAAATACATTATAGAACATTTGTTTTGTTGCTAAGATTGTAAGTTGTTTGATTTGTTAAGAGCCGACGGACTGCTAAATATTTATCTTGTTTGTTTAGTTTTATATCTTTTCGTATTTATAATCAACAAAATAAGTTTAATAAGCACAGAAGTTGTGCACAATAATTAAAAATCTTAGAACCCGTCATTAAAATATGTATAATTTCAGTATCAACAAATTAACATGATCACATGAAAAAAAAAACTTTCTCGAACGCCTTAGGTAAAGCGTTTCTAGGAAAATACCTCAATTGAACTGTTCACCCTTTCGGCCGGGCCCTTATCTTTTCCTCTATCTCCCTCTCACTTTCAACTTGAACTGCCCTTGTAATTTACAATTGGCACGTCTCAAGTGTTCTGGTTTTTCCCATGACTTTACTATTCACGCATTCCCCGAACTGCAAATGAATCATAATGGATATATCGAAAAGACGTTAGAAGATAAGCTAAATAACATGCTTCTTTCTTTTTTGAAAAACGCAAAACGTTTCACGATCAACACATACCACACCCGTTGTCTGGGCAAATATAAGCATTACTCTTATAAATATATCGTAAAATTTTGTTTACAGATACTTATGCGTAGATTTCCTAGATAGCACTCATTATTTTGCAAGGCCACCCAGGGCGGCCTAGTCTTACACATTGGTGCGAGCGAGACGACAATACAATGTAGCGTTGCATTTAATGGCCTCTGTTGCAGCAGAGTTATCAGTAGTTCTCTATATACAAATGTATATAGGTAGCATTTTGCGGTGAGTACAGTTGGCGTTGACTATCGCGCACTTGTCCTTGAATCGAAATATCGCTATTTGGTTTTTATTATTGCTGTTGCATTTTTCGTTTCGTTACGCAACGCTTCCCCATTGCAATTTGATAAAGATCGATGCAGCGTCGAAGCGACTTTTGCGGAAGTTATTTCTTCACAGTCTAGAATAACAAATATTAGTATTATGAGCGTTTCATGCATACTTAAACATATACATATACATATACTACACATATGCATGTTTACACACTAATTCTATATGTACAATAGTCAGGCGCATAGCTGACGCTATGATATGTGTATACTCGGCGTATGCGCAATGTGCAAAAGCTTATCAAAATTCAAATGCACTCGTAAAGACGCCAACGACAACGACGACGACGAGAACGTCAGCGGGTCGTGTGCGTTCAAGTTGAATGTTAAACTCATTGCGAGCGGTGCAATGACGACGAACAACAACGAATCGTTTTTGGGTCTGAAAATTGTATGCTATAGTAGTTGGAATAGTTCAATTTGTAAATGGGGTATATTGATTAAGTGTGTGGGATCAGCAAATGTTGAGAATGAGGAAATTTAATAAAAGTTAAATTGTGTAAACAAATAAGTCAAGGTTATAACTAAGAAATGTATTAAAAAAGGTTTTTATCAACCTGTTCGCCACATCTTTACTTATTAAAGGGTATCTTAAAAGTCTTACCATTTACAGGACCATTTTCACTATGTTGTAAATATCAAATGCGTTTGTGTTAAGGTGTGTATGAACAGCTATTATTTATTTTTAATTTGCTGCGCCACGTCTCTCATTAAAATACTCAGTAGCCAGCACCCTCTATAAGGCAACCCTCTTGCACCGAACCCGCCCTACCGCTAATTCTCGCTAGTCTTGTGTCCTTCAAATGCAATTTTGCGATGATTAGAAACGCAAAGCGTTGAGCTTTTTACTTTTTGTTTCTAATGCGGGCAACTCTTGCACAAACATATATATATACTTACATATACACGTATATATTTGTGCAGCTGTTTATTTTCATTTTTCACAACGCGATAGCGTTAAGCTTTTTGGGCACTATCTGCACCAACACATTGATAGCTATAATGCTTATTTTTATGTCGACAACTTCCTAGGGGCAGCAAAACGCATCTGGTCTATGTTTGTGTTTATATAGATATAAATATTTTACAGTCTGATGCATTATCCATTTTGGGTTTGGCTAGCAGCGAAAGTTTCGTTACAAAATCCCTTAATTTTGTTTATTTTTGTGCAAGTTGGCAACACAAAATCGAAAGTACCAAAAATAAGAAATTAAATAATAGACGGGGAAAAAAGTGAACAACAGTCTGAATTTTAGCTGGCGCCAATTGTTAAGCTATGCACAGGCAGACACACATACACACACATTCCCACAAGAACACCCACTCACACAGCTATGGCCAAAAAGTATTCGCACATTTCCGCACTCATCAAAATAGAATCGAAGTGCAAAATAGCAATTGCAAAATAGCAAGTGCAAGTGCAACTACGCGGCACACACACAATGAGATACTGTATCTGTATCTACAGTTGTGTATCCGTATCTGTATCGCTATTGCATCCGTGTTGTGTTGCCGCCATTGCCATTTCCCAAAGTCTGGGCAAAAAGTTCTCATTTATGCTGCACGTTGCCGCAGTTCGCATTCTACGTGCGTGTGTTGCTCACAGATTTAGTTACGGCAAACACCCAAAAACTAAAAAAAAAACCACAAAACGAAAGCAAAAATATTGAAATCGAAAATAATATTTAAAAAACTGATTCTTGCTTATGGTGAGTGTTGCTGTTATTTTTGAACTATTTACACATAAATATACGATTGCAGTTTTAAAGTGCTCTGCAAATAATAAATTGTTATCAAAGGCGCTAAAAACGCATTAAAAGATAAGATTTCAAATACTTTTCATACAAAATTAGAGTTCCGTATTTAATTCCTAAGCTAAATATGTGCAAGGTTTAGGGTTTAATGGAAAATAATCTAGGTTAAATTTTTTTATATAATTATGCATTTGAACTTATCGTTGTGGAAAAGGTATTTTAAACCGAAACATTTTTTCTCGTTGTCCTACTCACTTTCTCGTTCACGCAAACAGCAATCGTAGCCCTAATTGAAAGTTTTCTACTCTAAAAACAGATGGCAGTTCCCTTTGGCACAACTGATTGATAGGCCGCACAAGGCTTGCAACATAATTGGAACTTTGCATTTTAATTATTTGCTGTCATCCACATCACAGTGCTCGTCACAAGATATTGACAATGTCAGTTTCCCCATCTCGATACTCATATGCATTCCAACAATATGAACGTTTCTGTCAATCCCTCTGTTAGCCTTGCACAATAAATTTATGATTGTGGCTGTGGCGCAACAATAACAAGAACACACAAAAACAAACCGCCGACATAAAGAAGAGACAGAAAGTAATATTAGATTGCAACCACCCTTGGAGACCGTTGGCAGCAACAGCAGCAGCCTCGCCGGTACTCAAAGACGACCCGGCGAAATGCAGTGTGAAGTGAATTCGCCGTGCAACGCCGAAAGCTGTTTTTTGCACTCAAAAGCGCAACCCTTGAGCAAACTTTGTCATTTCGGCTGCAGCTGAGCGAGCGTGTGAGAGAAAGAAAGAGTGAGTGAGTGCATTCTGTTAGCAATGCCGGGTTTCTCTCTCACACACACACACACACAAAATTGAACCGAAACGAACTGTACTGAGCTTTGAGTATGGCGCCTGTGCCGGTTGCATACGAGTTGTATACGGGTATATTGTGTATATGTGGGTCAGTAGTAGGAACACTCGGTTCGCGTCTGTGTGGATGGGCAGCACACAGCTTTCATTCTGAATAAAACGTTCTTTGCACGACATTAGTTTAATAATTTCTAGTTCTAGTTTTTCTGTTTTTCTTCTCGTGTTATTATTTATTTTGTTGTTGTTCGTTGCCCTCCACTACTACTACAACTAGATTTGTGTGTCTACATTTCCGCATAGTTGCATTTGTGAGCGAAATTTGATTTGCGAGCGGTGCACAGAGAATCCAACGGGAAGACCCATACACACACACACAAGTGAAAAACACAAAATTGTTATATGTCGCTTTCCGTGAGGTTTTTCAGTGCAATCGAGTATGCGGCCCGGTCGGTTGTTGTCGCTAACGTTTCTTCTATACGCCGCCCGGTTCTCCTCACCAATACACACACACATACTTCCCAACACACAATATTAACAATTGCTAAGGCAAATGCAACAAATTGAACAACAAGAATCCTTTTAAAATATATTCTGGAAATTTTTACACTGGCTGACAGCAATAGAAAGCAATCGGCTGGCCAACGCGGCGTATGCGTAATATACATACAAATATATCGAGCACGAAACCAGCAACGAAACAGAAAGTGATGCGTAATTTGCCAGTACGAAAAGTCCAAAATTAACTCTTCAAAGCAATACAATAATTAAAATTATTCAGTGTACGAGTTATATAAAAAAAAAATCAGTGGCTCATTTAACAGAAATACATTAATTGATTAAGAATGCAATAAGTGTTTTTATTAAACGCAAAATGCATTAAAAACAAAATAAAATAAAAAACAAACGAAAGTACAAAGAGCAGTTGGCCAAATAAAGTCTCACGTGAGTTTCAAATTCTCCGATTTGTGTTAAATTTCGATAAGGTGTCATTTTCATTTGAATAGGGGGAAGAGATTTGCCTCTAAATGCCCCTGAACGTGAACGCGTAACCTCCATTAAGGCCGCAATCTTGAACTATGCAAACACACACATACACACATACACAGGCACACACATGTAGTGACGGCGCAGTGACGATGAGGAAACCGAAGCTAGAAAACCACTCAACGTTCGTAAGTCGTTAACGCTTTTTGCCGCTATTTTTTTCACGATAGCGACAGCAACGACTACGCCATTGAAATACGAATGCATTACTGCACAAACATACCCATACATTTACAAAAAAAAATTTTTGAGTTTACTTCTGAGTGAGTGGGCGAAGCTTTGACTGTCTATCTGAATGTGTATGTGTGTGACGTATTTATTAATAGCACAGGCTAAAACGACAAAATACTCAAATAAAATAAAACGTGAAAAGCTAAAGCTCTATTCTAATGTTCTCGGTTTCTCATTCTCTTTTCCTTGCAGATCAAGTAAAACTTTAGATATACAACAATAGCTAGCAGCCTAAGCAATACAACAGCAACAACAACAACAACAACACAAAAGCGCACTTAAGCCTAGCATTAAGTTCAGGAAGAAGGAGACCAAGAAGAAGAAGAAGAAGAAGCATAGACAAAATACAAGAGTTAGCTGTTAAATCAAAATGCATGGACATCATCATCAACATCATCAGCAGCAGCAGCAGCAACAAGTGCAACAAATGCCAGCCGCAATGAAGCAACAGCAGCAGCAACAACAAACACAACACATTGCCATACAGCAACAGCATCAACAACAACAACAGCAACAGCATCCACACCATCATCAACATCATCATCAACATGCACAACAACATCAACAACAGCATCCACATGTCCATCCATCTCATCATCACAACGCAAAGCTGTTGCGTCGCTCGCGCAGTCGCAGCCGCAGTCCGACGCCGGATGGCACACAGGATTATGATGTGACGCGCATGCGCGAGGAGGACTTTGAGCGTTTAGCGGTATATCTGGTGCCCGATGTGCAAGCTGAGCGTGGTTTGCCCAATCGTGCCGATAAAACGTTGCCGCGCAGCCTAACGTTAAAGTCCTCGATGATCTACTCAACGCCAAATGTTAAGGTAAGCAGCTTTTAAGACTTTTTTTCTGGAGGGCGCAAGTTGTAACTCTCTCTTTCTCTCCCTCTCTCTCTCTCTGTTGCAGACTGAAGGAGTTTGGAGCAGCGGCGTCATACCGCGTGGCACTCGCTTTGGCCCATTCGAAGGCATTCCAACCTCAGATTATCCAAATGATAAGAATAAGGCGCGCTATTTCTGGCGGGTAAGCATCTGTTTTATACATATATTTTAACTGGGCCTTATTTGGTTTCGTGTTTTATGATTTTGCTGCATTTTGCTATCATCGAAATTGACTAACCAACTGGTTTTTCTAAATTTTTAATTTCATGTGCATATAACAAATCCAATTACTATCTACTACTACTATATATATATATATATACAAATATAACCCAACAAAACCAACCAACCAATCAATCAACCATACAAAAAAAATTCCAAAATTTACAAATTTTGCTTGAATTTCGAATCGTTTGATATCACAATCAGGTGCAGGGAACACGCCACATAACCTACGGAATTATTAAGGTACCACTTTATGCTTTGTTTTATTTTTACAATTTTAACCATTCAAAAACGCACACTCTATCTTTTGCTCGCTATTCCTCTCTCGCTCTATCTCTCTCTATCTTCAACTTCTAACTGCACTCTATATTGCTGCTTTCTCTCTGTCTCCCATTAGCTAACCCTTTTGTAGCTTGCTTCCTGTGTTGTTGTATGTTACTTATTTGTTGTTACTTCTTATCACACATCAAATCAAATGTTCCATTCCTTTGTTTACTATCTCTTCTCTGAATAGATCTTCAAGGATGATGATTATTACTATTTGGATGGGTCGGATCGCTCCGAATCCAATTGGATGCGCTATGTGGCCTCGGCGTATAGTTTATCCGTTATGAATCTTGTGGCATGCCAGCATCAAGACAACATCTATTTCTACACCACCCGCGACATACTGCCCAATGAGGAGCTGATGGTCTGGTATTGCAAGGATTTTGCCAGTCGCCTCGGCTACGATGTGGATCCCGAGAGAACTATCTTTGGAGCCTGCAAACAGGATGTGGATGTCGATGAGGACGAGGATGATGAGCTGCCGCACAAGAAACCCCAGTATGCAATGCCCGCTCCTGAAATACCCGCCGAGGTGGCTGTCAGTCACATTACCTATGTAATGGGTCTTCATCTGCCCGGTGCAGCTCCTCCACCACCATCAAGTGCAGCTGGATCAGCTGGTGCCAGTTGTACTGCGACTGCTCAAACAACAACCCAGTGCTGTCGTCGTGGCAGTCCACCCGCCCATGTCAGCACAACCACCACCAGCAATAGCAGCAGCACCACCAGCTCCAATTCCCTACATCCGCATATACAGCATAGTCGTCATGCTTCCGTGATCATTGGCCAGGATCGTTCTCCACTGAATAGCAGCTGTGAAAAGGATACGGCTGGTTCACCACTGTGTGGCAAGGATGCACATCATTATGAGCATCAGTTAACGCCGCAGGATGGCAGCGTTCGTTCGGTGAGATCCGATGAGGGGTATCACAGCAACGAGTGCCAGGAGGATGGATTGACACCGCCCGAGGATTCCAGTGATAGCGAAAGTGAGCACAACTATGTGCTCGACTGCTCCAAAAAGGCCATTGCGCCCAAGGAGACAGTCATTGCGCAGGCACAAAAGCCCAACAGTGTGACACCACCAGCGACAGGCAACAACAACAACACCAGTAGCACCACCAGCTGCAACACCACCAGCAACAGCATTGCGCCCACCTCTGCTATTGTTACGCCCAGTTGTGAGGCGGATAAAAATGAGTATCGCAAGTTCAAGGTGAAGATGCCACTCAAATACGAGTTCAAGAACAAGAGCTGTGTAAAGACGGAACCACTCAAGGATGTGGATGAGCAACTGCCGCCAGTGGGTGTTGGTTTGGAGGAGGAGGATCTACACGAATTGCATGGAGCAACGGGTGTGCACTGTGAGGATTCGATGTGCCCGCCGAGCACAACAACAACGCTGGGCGAGGAGCACCATCAGCTACAGCATGTCGTGGAGCCAACGAATCCACAGCCAGCCTCCTCCACGGTAATTGTGCTAGAGCACAGTTCGAATGGACAGACGCGAACCATTGTGCCGCTAAGTAAACCCTACTATGAAGCTGATCCGCCCGTGGACCGCTATGTGCGTTTCACACAGCCTAGCTCAAGCATCTTGGAGACGATCCTCACCAGCCAGCACCGTTTGGAGGCAGCTGCTGCAGCAGCGAATGCTTGCAGGCAAGCGAATGCCGCCACTCCACCACCCACATCACCCACGGAGATGGCCTACAGCTATAAGAAGTCCCAGCGTTATGGCAATGCAGTTAGTCCGGATTCCAGCTCGAATCTGGGTCAGCCACAGGAGCTCTCCAGTGCACATGTGGTGCAGGAGCAGGAACTAACAATGAGTCGTGGTGCACTGATCAAGGGTGAATGCTCACCACCTCCTCCAGCCACCCATCATCATCACAATGTGATCTACTCGCCGACAAGGACGCATCATGGTGGTTACGAGCCGGGCAGCCATTCACCAAACTATGCTGGGTATGCGGGCTATCCGGGCGCTCAATCGTTGCATGCGGCAACCTCAACGTTCCACTCGCCACCACACAGCTCCCATTCCCCCTTCGATCGCCAATCGAATGCTTCAAGTGGTGGAGGATCCGCTTCCAATTTGCATCTGTTGCAGAGCAGCACACAAATGTTGAATCATCCGTTGATGCAACCACTGACACCGCTGCAACGTCTCTCGCCACTGCGCATCTCTCCACCAAGCAGTCTGAGTCCGGATGGCAACTCCTGTCCACGCAGCGGAAGTCCCCTGAGTCCCAATTCCCTAGCCTCACGTGGCTACCGTTCACTGCCCTATCCGCTGAAGAAGAAGGATGGCAAAATGCATTACGAGTGCAACGTTTGCTGCAAGACATTTGGCCAGCTAAGCAATCTCAAGGTCCATCTACGCACCCATTCCGGTGAACGTCCCTTTAAGTGCAATGTGTGCACTAAGAGCTTCACCCAGCTGGCACATCTGCAGAAGCATCATTTGGTGCACACGGGCGAGAAGCCGCATCAGTGTGATATCTGCAAGAAACGCTTCTCCAGCACATCCAATCTGAAGACACATCTGCGACTGCACAGCGGCCAGAAGCCCTATGCCTGCGATCTGTGTCCCCAGAAGTTCACGCAGTTTGTGCACTTGAAGCTGCATAAACGACTGCATACGAATGATCGTCCGTATGTGTGCCAAGGTTGCGATAAGAAGTATATCAGTGCATCGGGTTTGAGGACACATTGGAAGACGACCAGCTGCAAGCCGAACAATCTGGAGGAGGAACTGGCCATGGCAGCAGCAGCTACATCCGAGTGTTTGGGTAAGTTTGAGACTTTACATTCCCAATAAACTTTTACTAAAGTTAACCTTCGCTGCAGACAAAGACATACCGGAGCCGGATTCGCGTGAGGCTTACGAGCAGCTGCAGCAGCACATGCATCCGATGCATCCAAGCTTACGGCATCTTGCAGGCGCACAATCACCGCCACGTCTCATTCCACTGGGCAATGGGCAGCCGCACATGCATCTGCAACAGCATTCACATTCTGCCCCACCCGGACACTTAATGCATTCGCCACACGGTGGTCCACCCATGCTACTGACCACAGCCAGTCAGTTGCCACCACCAACAACGCCACACCACATGCAACAACAGCATCAACAACAACCTCTGCCACAAGTCTCACCCGGCAGACAGCAGCAACATTTAGCTGCAGCTCATCATTTGGCACAGCATTCACCCAAATCACTGAAACCTCTGCCAGAGAATGGCTATATGCATGGACCGCATGTGCAGACGCAAGAGAATCGGCCGTCGGTCATTGAATCCTCCAGCCAGCCCATGATCATTGAGTGCACGTAGAGTGTGAAACACAAAAATTGAAAAGAAAAATATCTGAAATTGAAGTGCAATACACAACAAAAACATTTAAAAGTTAAGCATACCCCAGACCCCTTCCCGTACAGCTAGGACAGACGTAACCCAACAGCAGCACAATACACATACATAACGGTATTATTATTAGATTGTATATAATATATATTAATATAGGGCAGGCGGGCCCAAACTTCCTCCCTTCCACAACACCACCAACCCACTCAAAATTTGTTAAGAAAGAAGAAAGAAAAACTCATTTCGCGCTATGAAAAGAAGAAGATCTCAATAATTGGCAGTCCCCACATATAATAGAAAGCTCTGCATATTATTTTTGATAAATATTTTATATTAAAAGAAAACAAAAACAAAAAAGAGAAATAAATTTATTTCAAGCTGTTGATAAAAAAAACAAGTAAAAGCATAAAGCATTGTTTTATAAAAAAGGAAATTGGAAAATCTGATAAGAAAAATGCATTTAAGTGTTTTGTTGAATTTGAGGCGCGATTAAATTGTAAATTAAAGTTAATAATCACATTATAATAATAACATTAATAATTAGATTCAAGTTGCCTTATTTGAATTTCGTTAGCACTGAACAAAAACAAAAACCACATACAAAAAATATATATATATATATTTGCTTACAATTCCAAATTTGAGCAGAAGTAACGTAAATACGTATTTTATATATAAATATATACACGAACTTATATTTGAAAACATGTTTATTATATATATATATATATATTTGTAAGTATTTTAATAAAAATCAGTAAGCAAAATGTACATAAAAATAAATCAAATTAAAAAAATAGAAGAAAAAACAATACAATATTAATTTGAAATATTTAATTGATAATTAATTATTTTGAATGTTTTTTGAATTGAAACCACTTCATTCACTAGTGTTTAGCTGTTAATTACGTAGACAAGTAGTGATTATCATTATGATTATCAATATGATTATTATGATTAGTAAACTATGAACAAAAAAACAACAACAAAACTTAGCTGAAAATCGGTGCTTTTGACATTTTCCATTTGTCCACATTTACATTTACAATTTAAATTGTATTATGAAAACACATTAATTAATTACCATAAACTTAAATACATCAAATACATGCATAAATAAATATATATACATAAAGAATTATAGATTTATAAATATATATAGGACACATACATAGCCTAATAATATAGCAACTACTATATATATCATATTTAAATCTTCTCTTTAGCTATTTCTTACGCCTTAGAAACAATTTCAAGAACAATTTTCCAAAATTTATTCGTAACTTTACCAAAATTATTAAGGAAAAGGAAACAAAACAAAAAGCGCTCTCAATTAGTCTTCGTTTTTTCCTCTATTCTAAGTTAAGTAAAGCAATTTGCTTAGTTAATTGTCTGATTACAAATAATGAAAAAAAAAAACGTATACATTCAAAATAAGCTTATAATATTAATGAGGCTGACTAGCGTTAAGAAGTCTAATCTATATTTAACTTTTAATACAAACAAACCCTGTATATTATATAGCTAAACATACCGTAAGAAACCAACACCAATTCGTAACATTTAAGTATTTTTGTGTACACGCGCTGAGAGCGCACGTAGCGTATGCGTAATAGACTCAACTTGAGCTTTATACACAACATATGCGTATCGTCCGTGCGTTCGTCTTGTAAAGGTTTTTCTGTGCGGGGTAAGTGGGGGAGCAGCAGCGCGTGTTAGCCCGCTAATTGAGACTAAGACTAAGCAAAATTCACATTTTGTATTTTTGTATCCGATACAAAAAGACGCAAAATACAAAAGCAGAAAACGCAAGTTTGTACGGAGTTACAGCATATAAATAAATATAGCTTGTAAGTTTATTAAGCATATGCAATATTTATATATATATACAAATACATATATATACGCATAACCTAAATCTAATGATGATAGTATTGAGTGGGAGACCTAAATACAATGGAAAATATAAAAGAAGATAATCAAAATTATAAAAAAAACACATATTTGTTTATTTCTTCTTTTCTTTTTTGGTCTTTGGCATTTACAAACATTTTACTTTTTTATGTTTCGGCGTTGGTTGTGAATTGATTTGATTTTGATTTTAATATTATGTGAAAAAATTATTTAGCGTAGAAATTAAATATTCTATTTTGCAATTATGATATAATATGATTTCTATTGAAATTTTTGGTTTAGAACAAGCGACATGCAACATAATAATAATACTTTCCTATTCGTGAGACTGAGACTGAATGAATTACTATATACAATACTCGTAACTCGTAGCAAACAACAAGCAGCAAACAAACAAGATACAAACAAACTTTGAGCAACGCAAATCATTTGAGCAAGTTGATGATTTGCCCGACCGCATTTCGATATTTTACATACAAGAATTTTTGCTAAAAAAAATATTTTACAAAACAAACAAACAGAAAAAATAGTAACAAAAAAGTTGATTACCTTTCATTTGGCTTATTCAAGCATTGTAATATACTTATTATAATTATATACATATATATATATATATTTGTAATAGCACACTTTTGTAGTGGCAGCAGAGAGAGAGAGAGAGAGAGAGAGAGAGAGAGAGAGAGAGAGAGAGAGAGAGAGAGATAGGGATGTGAGGAAGAGAGCTAGAGAGAGCTATACTTAATATTGCCTAACGGTGAGAATAAAACTTGTACAGTAATTTTGAAATCTGTTTCAGGATTAAAAAAAAAACAAAACAAAATATATAAAAAGTGACGACAACACGTACATTTAAATGGAGAATAAATGACTGCTTCTTAGTATTATAAGTGACTCTGATTTAGGTCAAAACACACAAAAAACAAAAATAAAAATAAAAATACAATGATGCGAATCAATTAGAAATCAAATCCAAATATATTGCATTATATATTCGATATAAGTATATTTATATGTATGTCAACTTTAATTGCAAATTAATATTTCCCATATGTATCTTTATCTATATAATTATCTATTTACGTATATAGTGCATGTAGAGCCTTTGTTATTCATATGTATATATATTCTTTTATGTATACCATATGTATATGTATATATATATTTAATATACATATATATATATATAAATTAATATACTGTTTTTTTCTATCCACAAATGTACAAAATTGGTTCTCATACACAATTAAAAAACGCAGCGAATTTCATTTGCAATTATTATTAAAAAAAAAGAACAGAAACAAAAAAAATTGCAATTAAAACCTCTAATTAGAGATTGTATTTTGTTGAATCCATTTAAAATGTTAGCGATATTTATTGTCTCTGTCATTCACCTTTTATGCCACAATAACAAAACAAACAAACAAAAAACCACACACAAAAATCTAAAAATGAATCCATAATTGACTATATACATATTTAAATATATGAGAATTATATGCGTAAATCTTAAATGAAAAAATTATGAAATTATTTGAAAGCAACTTAAATTCCTATTAATTATATACAAAAAATATCTCTTAAATAACTCTAAATGAAAACCACAATTAAATACAAGTACGATGAAAAGATAAATAAAAAACAAAATATTTCATACTAAAATCAAGCGATGATTATGCTTTAAGGTTGTTGATGGGTCAGTTTAACGGTTTAGGCTAGTAAGCTAATAAATATTGAGAACGCAACAACAACTTGCTCGAGCATCCGATAAACAGCGACTGTCAACTTGGTTTTTTGCCAGAATAATGCACAAATCAACTTTAATATACCGCCTTTGCCGTATGCAATGATTTAAGTTAAAACGAATTTTTGGAAAAACTGCCGCTACTCATTTTTAAACACTTTTAGCATTTTTCAGCTTTTCAGCCTTTTTCTTTTTAAAGTTCTGCAACAATGGGCCCTTCCTCCTTATAGATTTTATGCCTATTAAGAAGTCTATTTGTAAATTTACTGGACAACTAGTTTAACCCTTTTTATAAATGCATACTTTTAGGAGCCGATATTCAAGAAACTTATTTAAAGGTGAAAAAAAGTTATAAAGTTTTTGTATTACTACAAAACTATCAATGCTAAATCATTATATATCTGATAAATTCCGCTTTAATACAGTGCTTCCTTCATCTTGCATTGATTTACAATCAACATCACTCATAGTTCATGTACATAAATGCCAATTGTAGTGGAGACTCTTGAGGCGTTTGTTTTCGTTATCCTGTAGGTCGAGGCGCCTGTCAATGCAAAATGGAAACATCAATCACATGTCAATCAAGAGTGAGAGTGAGTGGAATACTTGAATATGCTATTGTGGACCATAACATTACAGTGTGTAATATTAAATCAGGCCTCCTGCTGTACATGCAAATTGTGTGCGCTCTGGCATAAAAAAGGACACCAACAATAACAAAAAACTGAAACATAAAAAGAGATTGGCGATAATCACACGCACACACAGCGAGACAGAGAGTGTGTGTGTACCCGGTTCGAGGTGCTGGCCGGGTCAAACGCAATACAGCGGGGCATCGCTGCATATTGAAAGGCACCACACCCCTGCCACCCCTCCCACCCCTGCGTTTCTTTTTTGCATGCAAGTTGCAAGCATTATTCGAGCTCTTTTCTGATTACGATTTTTGCATAGCACAAATTTTCCACATTTTATACATTTTTGTTTGGCAACGTTTTTATAGACTTAAAGCGGATTATTTTTCAGTCCTTTGTGAACGCGTGCTCATTGTGTGTATGTATGTGTGTGTGTGTATATGTGTATGTGTTTGGACGTCCGGAAATGCATGTCCGATCAAGCGGACCCATGAAGCCGGACAATGGAATTGTGTGTCCTCTGTGTGCGGCTGTGCCTTGTTAATCCTGTTCCAATTATGCGCATGTGAGTGAGCGCCTCGTATCCCTAATGGGCACTTTCCATTTTAGCCATTCATTGTTCAGGCCGCAGGCGTCCAGCCTTTTGGACATACACTTACCAACACACACACAAACACACTGAAAACTCGAGCACAAGCCAAAGGACTCTGATGTCGGTAAAATATTGATTACACGGTCCCCTTTGAGCCAACGTTTTTATTTATTTTATTTTTTCTTTTTCTTTTCTACTATGATTTTGTTGCTAGATTATTGTTGTTGTTGTTGTTACTGTTGTTGTTTGTATGCATTTACTAAGGATAAAAATCAAACTGACCCAAGTCTGACCTCCCAGCGACCGGTTGAGGCCAAACTAGATGCTCCGATTTCATTAAAAGAGAAGGAAACATTTTTCTTACTTTCAATGTGCGAAACGAACGAAAGATATTTGTTTTGAGTAAGCCATAAAAAATATTTTAAGCAATGCCAAAACTATTTGTATAATCCAAAGTTAGTTGTGTGCTTAAAGAAAGATGGTATTTAGCAAGGAATTTCAAAGCAGATTGAGTATAAAGTTAATAAACGATTTTAAAATGTATAGGACTTAATGGTTAAAGAATTGTTCATATATTTTTAAAACAGTTGAATAATTTAAGTAAAGTTTTGATAATGGGTTATAGGGTTTCTTTTCAACTTTAACATTATTGTGAAAAGTTCAGAAGAAAGTCATCTCAATAGTCTTCAAACCCAATCTTCAAGCTAACCTAGCAATGTACGATGGCAAATTTAAAAATAAAAGGTTCGATGTATGTTTTTCGATTTCCTTAGGTTCCCATGACTTTAAAGTCGGCTGATTTTAAGTATCAAAAGAAAAGAACTGATAATGCTTAAAAATTTAAGATGGTTTAAAAAAAAACAATTTTTATTACAGATTGACGAATTACTAATAAAATTTTAACCGCTTTTAAGTCAACTTAAATACAAATATTAAAATGCAACCAAATTTACGTAACGTTTGAGCCACTTTAAGTGCATTGTTTAGCCACATTTCCAACGCTTAAACACAAGTCAACCAATTTTTGTAGATTTGTGTCACATCTATGCGTAGATTTGCGCTGCAAGATATTTGTCACCCTCTTTGAGAGGCAGTCAACACCCGCCCCTGCAACGCGTTGTGCTGTCAACAAGCATTTTGTGGCATTGGCCAACAATTTGGCATGCCACACAGCCGTGGCAGGCAGCAGTAGTGTCGTGCCACGTGCCATTATAAATCGCATACATGGCCTGGATAGAAATTTGCAAAATGTTGCACAATGTAGATGCCACACGAGGGTAAAAATGCGTTGCCACGCGACATAAGCAATTTTGCGTGTATCTGTGTGTGTGTGCATAATCTGCAATAGATTTTTTCACTTTGTTTTTTTTTGGGGTGGCATTCAACCAATTGTGCGAGTGTGTTCTACTTTGTGTGCGTGTGTGTGTGTGTGTGTGTGGGTTGTTGTGCAGTTTTTTATGGAATTTTTTAAGGTTTCACCAATCAGTTGGGCTTATTTTTTTAAACCCTCAATGCTCATGGGTTAACCTATCAGAAAGCAGACTTGTATATGGCTTAAGGTCTTGTATAACAGTTGCTTAACATAACAGTATAACATAACGACTTACACGACACGTTTTACGCTTACAACGCGTACAGTTTCCCTAAATATTTGTAGATAAATTTTGAACAAAATAAAGTGTTTAATACTCTTTCTCTGGCTCTCTGAGCGGAGTATCTCTCTCTAATACCTACCTCTCTCACATACTCCCTCTCTCTCTCGCTCTTTCTGTCTTGTTGCGTGATCGCTACGTAAAGTATCTTTTACGTTTCATGCTCACCACACCAACTCGATTCAATTCAACTCGAACTATTTTTCCACACACACACACGCACGCACTTGCTATCCCACTCGCACACACGCACTTCTGCTCCGCCATAGCCGTGCTCGAATATTATTTTTGAAGATACAACAACAATTTCGGCCTGCATGTGTGTGTGTGTGCTTGTGTGTTTTTCATGCGTTTGTTGCCTTCCTACAAATAGTAAAACGCAACTCACAGTTCAGTGTGAAAAAGTGCGTCGTGCGCAGCGGCAGCGTTTTTCCGTGCTTTCCGAATTTACGAGTTCGTTAGTGTGTTTGTGTTTGTGTGTGTGTTTGTGTATGTGCATGTGTTAGTGCTATAGATAAATAAGAAAGAACATGCAGCAATTGAGGCATACACAACAACAATAATACTGAGAAACAGCATGGAAAATATTCAACTTAGCATCGAGGATGCAGCCGAAGGCAGCAGCAGAAAGAGTTCCTCACCCGGAGCCTCAACGCCAGGTATGAACCATAATTAACATATAATTATTGATGGCGTCCCACTTTCCCAAGATTCCCCTCCTTCAAACGTATCCAAAACAAGTTTCACTTTTGTTTATGTCGCTGCTGAACCAAAAAAAAATGAAATCTTATCAAACTCAATGCTGATTGGTTGCGTTGTCCAACGATCGTTGAGTTGCTTTGGTTTTGTTTTGTTTTTTTTTGTTGTTTCTTTATGTACTGCGCAGTTCTTCATATTTGTTTTCCGCATTTTTTGTTTTGCTTTGAGCATTCGAGTTTTTTATTGGCAAATTTCGCATTTGGTTTATATACACATGGGCAAATATGTTTATCAACCCTCAAAATTGTTTGCAAATCGGAAACACTATCATTTCCCCCCACCCCACAACAATTTGCACCCTGCACCCTGCACCCCAGCAACTGCATAAAACCGCCCTCTTCCTGTTAACAATTTTTGGCCCAATATTTCCCGTCACATTCACATTTTACATAAAATATATATCTCGGGTTTAAGTATTTTTTGCTTGACTGAGTTTCTCAAAATTTATTTACATATTTCTTCTTTTTTCTGTTTTTGTTTTGGTTTTTGTTTTTGGGAAATTTACAAAACAAGTTTTTTTTGTCTTACAGCAAATTGATCGCATCTTCATTTCGTTTGTCCACTTCAGTGAATTGTCTTGGAAATTAAGCGATAAATGTTGAAATGAGATGAGTTTTCCTATTAGAAACCATTCAAGCATGCGGTGGTTGTTTTTAGCTAAAGATCCTCAACATATTTAGAAGCTAATTGAGAGATGTAACAGCGGGGAAAAACGTGTGTAAATATTTTAGCTACAGATGTCGTCTATAAATATCAAGAATGTGTTTGGTTCGATTCGATTTCATGTGAAGTTATTAAGAGCTATTTCAAAAATCTTTTCAAATTCAATACGATAGCTTATTAAGAACTATATTCTATAAGGATTTAACTTGAGAAGATGAGAAATATATACAGAATCTTCAAAGATGAAATCTTTCCTACGTGTTTCAGTTGAATACAGCTTAAGATCTTTGAAGAATTCTTTCGGTAATCTATAGATGTTTCATCAAGAAAGGATATTAATAGAATATATTATACTAACTGTCAATGAACTTTATGCCTTTTAGGTGCTCATAACTCTCTTCTTCTCTCCTTCTCTTTTCTTTAAAACTTCTCTCAATGAAGCAACAAATGTTTCAATAAGACCGCCAGCACTTTGATAAGGCTCAAGAAAAGTGCATTTCAAAAACACACGAACATATAAATATATAGGGTTTTCAGATAAGAGTTATCAGCCTTCTGGCAGGCTGCCGTGTGCATTGTACATCAGTGTATCTAAGTACCTCTAAGCGTATCTGTGAGATACTACTCAATAAACAAAACCAAAAACAATGTAAGATAAGCAACCCAAACGAATTGTAACTGCAAAAGAAAACACAAAATTATGAATGAACACAGCAAATGAATGAAAGAAATGTGAGTGTGTGTGTGTGTTTGTAGTTGAAACTCACGCACGTCACAGATAATGAAATAAAATTTAAGACAAACAACAAAAAAATATATGAGACAGCAACAGCAATTCAATTCAATGCAAAGCAATCGCTTTATTCCATTTTAGCGTCTTCACAGCATTTTGTATGGATATAAAAACATCGAAACCTGTTTTCTAAACATGTCTGTTTGTCTGTTTCTTTGGTTTGGTTTTGCCTTGCGGCAGCGGCAAATGGGACAAGGACTCGGAAAGTTGTTCCAGCTGCTGCTCATTTGAATGACAAAACAACAATAATTGCAAAGACAGGATATTAAGGATAATTCAAGGTTATTCCAACTATTTATTATATTATATGTTCATGTTCTCTTTGCAGCGACACCTGGCGAGGAATGCGGCTGTGTTCGTTTGGGCAAATGCAAATGGTTCAATGTGGCCAAAGGTTGGGGTTTCCTAACACCCAACGATGGCGGACAGGAGGTGTTTGTGCATCAGGTGGGTAAACAAATCATCGTTTATAGAAATCACAACTTACAAATACTACGCACACAGAGTGTCATAAAAATGTCCGGATTTCGTTCGTTGGGCGAGCAGGAGGAGGTGGAATTTGAGTGTCAGCGCACGGGTCGCGGCTTGGAGGCGACACGTGTGTCGGGGCGACAGGGCGATGATTGTCACGGCAGCACATATCGGCCACGCATGTAAGTGAACACACTATTTTCAACATAACCTCTTTTTTACAACATTCCTTTGCTGGTTGAAGCAATAGAAAATCTCGCCGCACGCGCTGTTACAATTGCGGCGAATTCGCCAATCACATTGCCTCGGATTGTGCGCTGGGACCCCAGCCAAAACGCTGCCATCGCTGTCACAGCGAAGACCATCTTCATGCCGATTGTCCGAATCGCAATACAGCTGTGGTGAGTAGCTCTACCATAAGGGAGAGAGTGAGAGAGAGAGAGAGCTAAGCTTACTTTTACACTTTTTCACAGACACAAACCAACAGGCAGCGCAGCAGCAGAACGAAAAGCACTGCCAGCAATGAATTACCCGAAGAAGCTTCTGGAATAGCAGAAGAAGCAGCTCCCTAACGCAACGTTACAGCGTTATTGTAAAGTTCAAAGCTTGTACAATACACCGAACAACACAAACGTACAAAAAAACAAAACGCATTTAAATTAAAGAAATACCTCACGTACAATTTACAACTATGTATAAGTGCAGTCATTTTTTGCGTATGCGAAACTAGATATTGACATTAGTTCTGTAAGTTATAGCTATAAGTAATGCTTTTTTGAGTGTGCAAAATGCAAAAGAATAAACTAAAGGCCATTTAATGAATATAATTATACAAATTGTAACTAAATGCCTACCTTTTTAAATCAACAACTCGTCGGAATTGACCACTGTGACAAGCTTTAGACACGGAGAGCATTAAATCTCAGCATCTCTCACATACACCGGAATGAGACGGACACACCCCATAAGGGAGCTGTGATAAGAAAGCTTTGGCCTGTCACGTGCTAAGTACAATAACAACATTAAAGCTTTGGGCCTGGCGCTGGCGGCAACAACAATGACAACAAGGTTGCCATGAAAACGCAGAATCATTGTAACACATTCGCAAAGCTTGCAACTGTGAAAGTGAAATAGTGGTCGAGGCGGCAGCAGCAGCAGCAGCAACAACAATATGAATATTGTGCGAGGACACGCACAGGCGAGAGGTGAAAGTTTTGTGCTCGCTCTTCACGCTCTCCAAATTGGCCCTGGTTGTGTGTGTGTGTGTGTGTGTGTCCTCTCTGAGGGCGAGGGCGAATATTATATCCCTTTGGCTCAGTATTGTTGTTGTCTTAGTGTCGCGGTTTTTGGGGATTGGAATTTTAGCATTGCTGCTGCTGCGCTTGTTGTTAGTGTTGTTGGTGGATGGGGCCTCAACATCATGTTTGCAACATTGTTTGCTTCTCTTTTTGGCGCGTGGCCACGAGAATGTAAACCTTCGGCTCTCCATATACAAGACCAGTCTCCAGATGGATGGATGCAGTTGCCTTGGCGCGAGGACAGTTTCCTGGTCTCTAAGCTCAGTTTCAGTCTCAGTTTATCTCTGCCAGAGTATTGTTGTGTGCAACGCGGCGGATTTAACAACCAATAACAGCAATAACAGAAAAAACTAAAACACAAGAAAAACTATTATAAAATATAAATAAATTATTTACAATAATCATTTAAACAACAACAAAATAGACAACAATAACTTAGACAACAACAAAGAATTTTAAAACAAAGTTAACAAAGCGTTTCAGCAACAAAAACCACAAAAACCACAAAAAAAAACAATTCTAACAACATTTGTAACACATTTTATGCAAAAATCAAAAATGAAAACTTAATATTATAAAAATAAGACAATAATTAAAATAATCGCAAACATTTTGGTTTTTTGTATAAATATACAATGTAACAATATAGCAACGAGAAACGGATGGAAAAAAAACAGACAACAAATGTAAAAAGCGAGATAAAATTAGTTCAAGGTTGCAGGAAAATGTATTTTGAGTTATATATATATATTTTTTTTTCAACCATACGCAAATTTTCAATTCTGTTTTGTTACCAAATGAAACAGACAAAATAAGTAAGTGAACGTGTGTGCGTGCAGTGTGTGTGTGTGTGTGTCACAAGGCATAAAAAACAAACAAATAAACAAACCAACGGAAAGCAAATAAAACAAAATAGCAAAGAAAATGAAGGAAAACAAATGCAATTCAATTCAGCAACAGCAATAACAAAAGCACAAATACAACAACAACTCACACACACACACACACACACACACACACAGAAATACTTAACATTTACATGTCGCTCGCTGTTAAGGCAGCGCCTGTTATGTAATATCCTGTTTCTGAAGCTGTCGCCTGTCATGTTACACGTCCTGGCAGGCAGGCAGGCAGGCAAATGAAAGAGGGGCTTGTATCTATGAGGTCGTTTAGTCGTGTGGTATTGGTTGAGGGGGAGGGGGGGGGGGCGTGACATGCACCTTTTGGTTTTGCTGCTAAAATGATTTATACACTGTGAAATGCTCCATGGGCACGGCATTGAGACATTAACACGAAGGACGAGCAACCTTTAAAAACTGGGAATATATATTATATTTATTATTAGTTGGGCGTGGATTTTGATTTTGTATGTGTGTGTGTGTGTGTTTCTGTGTGTGCATGCAAATATGTGACACTAATTCGATTGAGCTAAAATAGCTAATATTACGCATACGCCGCAACGGTCGAAGGTCGTTTGTAACAGAGTTTGGCGTATCTATATATGTTTGAGCTGCTGTTGTTGTTCCTTTTTCCTTTTTGTTTGCGTTGTTGCCTAATTAATGTAATGTGTGTCATAATGCGACAGGCATTTAGTAGGTCAAGTGGATTCCATGTTAAGGTTGACGGGGCCAAAAACTCTTTTTGCATTTCAAAAGCCCTTGGCCAAATCAGCACAAACGCGCCCGTCAACGTTCCCAACCCCAACCCCAACCCCTTCCCCACCACAAACCTCTTTGCACCACACAACCACAACCACCCAACGAAATAGAACAAAAAGATGGGCAAAAATGCAAAAGTAAATAAATAGATGGGCGTTTTTTACGTTTTTTTTTTTGCTAGCCAAGTCGCCAAGCTAAGTAGTAATACATTAGCTTTTAAATGGGCGCAGCTCATTTTTTTGGGATTAGCTGTCAGGCGCATTGAAATAACAAATAGACAAACGGAATGGACAATATGACTGAAAGGAAGGAAAAGTGAAATATTAAAGTTTTTTCGTTAGAAAAGTTGACATAACAGAAAAAGTAGCTTAGAAAAGTCTTTAAGGATTTATGCTGCAGTTGCAAAACAGTTTTGGGCCTCTTTAATTTGTTATAAAAGGTTAAAATAATCAAAATGTAAAAACTTAAATATTTTAAAATTTAATTTTGTTGTGTGTAATTTCTTTAAAAAATTCTAAAAACAGTTTCTATCTAACTATCAAAGCACCTCACTTTTCCATTTTTGAATATATCAAACATTTCTTTCTTAAAATCCACAATTTAAAAAAAAAAATCTCTTTAAATTCTGCACAGGCGTTTTAAATAATAAAAAGACTTCTGGCATGTTTCCAAATGGCAAAAACTAAATAACATAATATAATACTAAAACGGTCAATGTTCCAATAACAAATAATAACGATGTTTAAGTTTAACTAACGAAAACGAGCACACAACTTAAAAAAAAAAAAAAGCAGTTAAAGTGCCAAACGACACAAGAGAAAAATTTATCTTCACAAACCAATTTGCACCCTTATTAAAAGGTAAGTTTATAAGCACAATTTTTTTTCTTCTAAGCCATCTAAATGTTATTTGATAACTTATGTGAATTTTCTATGTGTTGTTTGATCTTAATGCAAAACTTTTTACTAGCACATTTTAAATGCAAAAATAATTGAGAAAACTAGAAACTTAAGGGGTAGGTAATCGGTATTACAAAAATATCTTTTATTTGCATAAGTTCAAGTTAGCTAAATAGATAGTGTAAAAAGTTAATTTTTTAAATTGAGCATTTAACATATCGTTACCTAATCAATCTAAAAGAAACTAGTTCCCTGCTAAAAAGGCATCCTTTGCGCAGCCAAATTCCAGGCAGGCAAACCGCGACACACATAAACGCAACAATTGTATATCTTTGGCTCCACTCTGCCCAACTGAATGTTAGCCAAAATTTCGCACAAGCTGCCTATTTGATAGTCCAAAAGCTGTACCATAGTCACTGTGACAGCATCCCGTGCCGCTGCAGTAAATATATATAGTTAGTAAAGTATAAGTTTAGATTTCGATTTCACATAATTACTACATTTGACTGTGCCTTTGGAGATCCAGGTGGCACGATCAATATGCGTCCAGGGTATCACCTTGGAGTTGCCAGGTGTCGTCCAATGACTCAATATGTTTGTGGATACATTATCTAGATTGGCATCGAGGGCAGGCATTAGGGTGCCCACCACAGTCGGACATAGAGCACCATGGAAATAATCCTGTGCACCATATAGAGCGCTATAGAGACCTGTGCTTAGCACACGCGTGGAATCACAGCCAAATAGAAAGACAATGCCTTTGATGCGATTGCGACAAATCAAACGACTTGAAACATACTGAAGACTTGAACCATGACCCGCATAACTGAAAGAAAATCGAGTTAATTAAAATTTTCGAATTGATTTTCAAGTTTACATACACAAAACAATCGGCTTTGAAGGCTTGTTTAAGCATAAATGTTTCGCTGGGCACCGTTTCGAATAAATGCTCCCAGTGCGTCAGCCAATATTCGAGGAAGCTGCGCAATCGTTTTCCCGATCTGGGTAGATCAGCATCGGGATTGATGAGCGTAGTGCCGCTACGAATTTTCACCGTGTAGTAGCCATGGTGTATTTGTGCTTTGTGGCACTTAAAGAGACGCCACAAGCTGTGCAGCGACTTGTTGCGTGCGCACTCTTGCATCGGTGCCAGCTGCTCCCAATGCATATGATCCAGGCGCTATAGAAGGCAAAACCAACCATTAGCACAAATACAAAACAGTTCAAATTGAGCTTACCTCATCCACCAGCAAAATGATGGGAAAACGCTTCATGCCCAACGGTTGGCGCTGTTCCAACTGTGCCCACTCCTCGGCACAGCTCTTTAACAGCTCAAAAACGAGCTGCTCTTCAGTCTTACAATGTTTATTGTTGTTGCAAAGTTTATAGCTTAGTTGGTTCATCTGATCTTGTGGCAAGCGATTTGCATGCAATGCTGCCTGTGATAGCATAACCCGCTGATGATTATTCCAATTGTGTTCTACACAAAAGCCATCAACGCGTCCAAAAGTCAGTTTGCATTGCTGCTGCACTGCAGCACAATTGTAGCGCTTGCCCAGAAACAGATAACAATAGGGCGCAAAAATGCTGGTTAGATCCGAAATCAATTTCTGCAAAACGCAAACCAATGTTATGACTATACGAATATGGAAATTTGATTTGATCTGACCTTCAAGTACAGCTCAAAGGCACTCAATTCTTTCCAGTAATTGGCTTTGGCCTCCTGCGTTTTCACTGCCAAGGGATCGACGGTGACGACGCGCCTGAAACGCTCCACCAAAGTGGCATACTCCTTGAACATGTCCGCCAAAGCATTGCTGTTGAAGTGCAGACAAATCGGGGGTAGCTCTGGGCTGCGGCAGTGAAGCAGCAATGAGACATAAATGTCGCCTTTGGCAGCGGCAATGTCACAGAATGTGGAGTATGTGGTGGCAGGATTGAAGCTTTTGCACAACTGCAACACACACCATTCACGTGGCAACTGGTGGCAGATGTTTGAGATGCGCTCAAAGCCTGTCTCTGGATCTGGGAAATCTGCCAGAAAATCGAGATTCTCAACTGGCTTTTGTTCATTTGGTTTTGGTAAGAGCTGCTCCAGCGTTTGGTGGTATTGCAAAATCTTTTGCAAAAATTTGTTGCTGCGTGAGAGGGATAGAGAGTATTTACAGTTATTTTACACCCAATACTAATTTTTTCCTACTTACTTTTTGTAGTCTAATAACTCTTTGGCGCTGGCTTCAGATAAAATTTCTGTAGTGTTTGGCTGCTGATTTTCCAGGTCTTGGGCCTCGGTCACCAGCCTCAAATCTGAACATTGAAACAATGCTCTTACCTGATGGTAAATCGAGTGCGCTTCGTTTCCATTCCGATATTCTTCGTCCGCACGCAGCAAATTGAATTCTGCATCGGGAGAGAAAAAACTTAGATCACAATCATTTGAATTTTATTTGAGTACCTTTCGTTTCGGGTCCCAGCTGCACGCTAGTTAAGTTGCGCAATTCTTTGTCCGCTGCTTCTGCGTCGAACATTGCGTACGCGTTTTATACAAATTTTTCTTTTGCAAATTCGAAAAATGAGCGCCGTCAGCGTTTACCTTTGCATGCTACAAGTTGTTGTTGTTTTTCACAAACTGCTTGCTCCAGTGTTGGACATTGGTGCAACAGAATATCGTTGCGCAGCACTGCTAACATCGATATGCGCACGCACTATCGATAGTATTTCGGTCAATTTTTAGTACATTTTATGCGCAGAGCGCGGGAAGTTGGGTGCGAAAGTCAAAGTAAATCAAAATCTCGTGCAAATAATAAAATTAATTTAATCAATTGAGTTGTTAGGATTTATAACTTCAAATCGCGTGCCGCGAAGGCAGATTAATTCAGGCAATCACATTGCAAAAGCTGCACCGTTTTTTTTTTTTTGTTTTTGATTGCTGGTGCGATTTTCATTCATAAAAAAGCAGCGACAGGCATGAACACGTTAAGCGTTGCCTTAAAGCTTTGCGCAGCGGCGCAGATGCCCAAACACCCAGAAAACTGTGTCAATCGCGTCTTACATACACATACAATTACATTCATTGTATATTACATTGGCTCCCCGGTGAACCACACCCTCTGATTGCCCTAAAAAACCTTACGCAACAACAAAGCGACATACATTGGGCAATTATTGTAACAGAAAGAACAACAAGCACCAGGAACAAGAACTTTGACATTTTACAAGCCAACGTGGGACGATTTTTTCGCTGATGCCCAGGCGCGCCCTTTTTGCAGCCCGCTGCATTTTCTAATGACGTTTCTTAAAAAGATAACGGAAACAGAGCAGCAGCAGCAGCAGCAGCCACAGCAGTCGAAGCGTCGACGTCGTTGTGCGTGGGGTGTATGCATGTGTTTCGGTAAATGTGAGTGAGTGTGTGTGTGTGTGCGTGCGTAGTTCTGACGTCAGTAAGCCTGGCGCATCCCGTTTTGCAAGTGTGTCTGTGTGTTGTTGTTTTTAGATATTTTTTGGCCGCTCCCCAGCTGCAGCTGCACTCTGCTTTGCCCTTTCACTCTCTCGCTCTCCCTCTGTGATATTTTTTCAGCGAATTTTGGCCCGGTCTAAGGCTTGTTGAAATGTGTTATGTGTGTGTGTGTGTGTGTCCACTTCTTTGGGTAAATGAATGCAGCATCCAAAGCGTTAAGCAATTTGTAAGCCTAATGTAACAGTTTGACGAAACCTTTCGTTAAATATTGAAAGCACGCCGACGCACATCAAGAACTTGCTCTCACACATACGCGCTCTCTCTCTCTCTCTATGTCTATATGCACTCTAGGTTTTTGGTACTTTCTTGTGTTTGTGTATGTTGTCGCTGTCAGCGTCGCAGTCGAATGCGCTGTTGGCCCATTCGTCGCAGAGCACTCAGCATCCTTTCTACTTATTAATTTTGATGTTGCTTTTCACTTTTACTTTGTGTATGTTAAAACGTGCCTCTCAGTCTTAAGACTATCGCTGTGTGTGATTGTGTGTGTGTGTGTGCATGTGAGTGGGTGGATGTCACTGTGTGTGTGACCGTGTGTGTGTCTCAGTGTTGGGCAAGTCCACAAAAGTCCCATGACAATCATCTGTTGTTTTTGTTCTCGTTTTTGGTTACTTGTAAAGTTGCAACACTTTTGTCGTTTGGGTCATAAAAGCCAGTTGACTTGTTGTTGCACATTTAAACTTGTTGTTTACCTCTGTTCACCTGCACAAAGCACCCTACCTCACCCCAACCTCCAACACCATACCACACCTCAACTACTATCAACCAATTCACAATTCACCTGGCAACCCTCTGCATTATTTATGAGCCCACTGCTAATGCAAAAAAAAGAAGAAAAAAAAACTTGGCACGTACATAAATACATACCAACATGTGTGAACATGTGAGCGGGTTGAGAGTCTCGTACGCCTAGCAAATTATAACATTAATATTACATTAACGCTCACAAACGTGCATGCACACACACACACACACATACAGGCACACACATGCATCGGGGAGACATTAAAACGAAACAGAATGGCGAAAACTTTCATTTGACGTTCTAACAGCAACAAGAATAACAACAACAGCCTAAGCAGCAACAGCACGCGACATGTAAAATAAAAGTAACAACATGCGTTCAAACACCAAAGCAGAAACAGAAAACAGCAGCACCAGTGGATGCTACACACAAAAACAACAAAAGTCCATCGTCAAAAGCAGCCACCCCAAAAAAAAAACCAAATATATATATATATATATATATATATAAATGTGGCACACATTCCAACAGTTGCAGCGATGCTGACGACGACAGCGTCGCCGTTGCTCCAGAGCAGAGATCCTGAAGCCAGCTGAAGCTGCGGCTTGCGTTCGTTTTGTGTTCTGCTCGGCAAAGTCAAAGCGATTTTCGAAGTCGACGGTTGTGTGGCTCGCGCTGCTTGGCTCCGGTGCTGCTTCCAGAAGCAAACTGATAAAACGCTTCAAACACTTAAAACAATATACATATACATATATATATGTATAACCAACAAACATATAGTTAAAAACATACACACACAGACAACACAAAAAACCAAACACACACTCACATGCATAGAAAACACCCAAAGAAGAATTTTTTGACAAAAAAAGTAAGAGAAAAATCAACAACGGCAGCGAGCAGAGCTTGTGAAAAAATTATTTGTAGCATGCTTTTAGGCAGCGCAAATACATTTTTCACATGCATAATACGTGCTTAAGGATTAGTGTTTTAGTGTATTAAAATTGACATTTAAAGTAAATTAAGGTGTGGTGATTTATGCAACTGTTTAGCCACACGCACACGAAAACAAAGCGGCGACAGACACAAACAAGCGAGGGGGAGAAGAGAGTTGATGGAGAATATGCGAGGGGGGAGCAGTGCGAGTGCACATACCTCTAAGCTAAGAACATACACACACACACACATACACACATACATGTATGTATGTATTATATACATAACGCGGAGAGCGGAGGCATACAAAATAAAGGATAACGGCGAATGAGCGACGAAAAAGCAAGAAAGAAATCGAAATTAAAATATATATGTTGTACCACACCAACAACAGCAACAACAACAACAGCAGCGCAAGGCAATTTTCGGCTGTCGCTGTAATTCGAAGCTCATCTGCGCTGCTTTTGCTCTCCGCTGCTGCCAGCCTCTGCTGCCAGCCTCTGCTGCTGCGGCTGCTGTGTAACCGCTGCTGCTGCTCTTTATGCCGCTCTGTTTGCTCTTCTCTCTCGTTTCGTCAAGTGAAAACGTTTCGCTTTCGTCAAGTTTTGTAGGTATTTCGGCAGGCCAGGAGGCTGCTGCTGAACACACACAAATACAAATACAGAGCGACGACATGTCCTCGTCATTTGCTGCTGCTCCAACAGTGAATAAAAATCCACATCATAAATAAGAATATACATTAAAAAAAAACCAACAACAAAATAAACACTCTAAAAGCACTTTTAAATATCTAAACAAAACAAAACAGTATTCCACAAACAACAAAAGCACAAATAGTTCAAAAGCGAGCACAAGGAATTGCAAAATAAAGCAGCCAAAGGAAAAGAGAAGAAAAGAAAAAAAAAACCCATAATTTTTTTGCATGTGTTTCTTTTTTTGGCAATAGGCAAAAGGCGTTGCCAAGTCAAAAGCAGCATCAAAGGCATAAACAAATATTAATTTAAAAAAAATACGGACACAACCATCAAAATATAATGTTATACAAAGAGAATAAAAACCTGCAAGCATAAATTAATCATACGCACCGTTAAACACCGCGAATGTTATAGCACAAGCACAAAAAGTGAAATTTTCGAGTGACATTGTGAGAAGTCAACAGCAGCAGCCAGCGAGCAGAAGTCAAAATTCCAGGCTGCATTAATAATACATACAACAATCATATAGCATATAGGATACAAAAGGATATAAGGAGACTTGCCACACAGAGGGAACAGTTTGCCTGTTCTATTATTTAACTGTGCTTTCAACACACACACACACAGACACATGCTTTCAACTTGACGAAACATTGATTGAAAGCCGCTTTCAACACACACACACTCAGCATCCGTACCGAACTTACCGAAACAGAGAGAGAGAGAGAAAGAGTGTGTGTGTGTGTGTTTGCGTGTGTGACAGCAGCAGCGACGTCAACGTCAATTCGCTCAATATTTATCAATCCACGCTCAGACGCAGACGCCACTAGGTCCTGGGTTTTAGACACGGTTACTCTAGTTCACATCTCTGCTCTGTTTGTATGAGTGCGTGTGTCCTGTGCCCCAAAAAAAAAAGGAGCAGAATTCTCCCAGCCGCAGCACCAAAATAAATAACATCTGACAGCTGCTGCTCCACCTACATACTACATACATAAAACTCCTTTTGTGGAAAAGTCTTGAGCGACCTAAGCAATATATAATATTCGCAAGATAAACAAACTACAGCTGTAACGGGAACGTTAACGTTAACGGTAACTATTACTGTGACTCTTACTGCAACTGGAACTACAATCAACCGTAAACTATCTAGCAATAAACGCACCTATTTGCGGCGATAAAAAGTAAACAACTAAAAAACACGCAATGGGTGCCAAGGAAAGTGTCGAGGCGGCCGTTAAAATGAATGCCGATGGCTGGGGTCACGTGGAGGTGTGTATAACAATAATAAAAACATTAACACTTAATTAACGATAAATATAACTTGTATAGTATTAGTGGTTGTATTTGTAGTGGGCTGAAGTTTACACATTGAGTAACAATTTTATCAAGATAAGCTTATAAGTTATATGAAAATCGTGCTGCGTTTTCTAAAAAGACGACTTAACTTCCCAAAGTTTGATTTTACTTATTTGGGATGTGTTTCAATAAAAGTTATGGTTTAAGAATCGCGTTTTTATAAAGAATTCTTCCCAAATAATTAAAATTTTTTAAAATTTGTCTTTTATGTCAAATGAGTCCAGGCATCATCTTTATACATTGCTAAATCAAAATTATTCAATCTTCTTTACCATCAACTATTTACATAAGTTCTTTTACGCTTTAAATGACTGAAACCCTTTAGAAGTGTTTTTATTTTGAAATTCAATCATAAGATACTAATTTTTTGATAACAACCAATCAAAAGTGAAAATATTCAAACTTATTCTTAACAAAAAAAAACTGTCATACTTCAATCCTTTAATAGTTTTAATCCCCTTTAAAAACTGTACCACATTTTATCAATCGCTGGTTATCTTTCGCTCTATCAAGTTGTCAATTGCAATCTGGCACCGCACAACTCAATTTGCCACTGACGCGGCACACATGCGGGTGAATGGGGGCAACAGTGTGACGACTGTGACCCAAAAAAAAAAGTCGCCACCTTCGTTCCTTATTGCATTTTGATGAGCACTGTGCGAAAATTGAGGTTGCTCGACTGAACGCTATTTGATTGACTTTAAAAATAAATTTAAACAAAGAAAAAAAAAAACACGTGCAAACAGCATTGCCACAAAAACAATAGTTGGCGCTGTGGCAGCCACTTCCACTTCAGATGGGCCAGCATTTTTATCTAGCTATCGCCAGAGAGAGATCTCTTTATATTCAGCACTTGAACTCTGCTCGGCTGTGCTGTGTGTGTGGGCGAGCAAAAGAGCTCTTGAGATCGCTCAGAGACAATGCGGCTGCTGCATAACATTTACAGTTGTTGTGGGGAGCTGATCAGAGAGCGTGAGAAAAATAGAGAGAGAGAGGGAGAGAGAGAAAGAGAGGAAGAGAGAGCAGTAGAGAGCGCGTTGAATGAATGAATGAAAATGTGTTTTGATTTTTTCCCTCGATTTTGTGTCTTTAGTTGTTTGTTTGACTTTGTGGCGTGAATTTCAAATGCTCTTTTCGCACTTTTAAAATATTTTGATTATTTATTCAAACACATTGTCGTAAACAGGTGTCTGTTTGTCTGAACGGTAAATGCAGTAAACAAAAATAGATAAAATTTAGTTTCTGTGATGGTTATATAGTGATATGGTGATATATATATATATATAGATATATATGTATACTAATTTGGCTAGACAAACAATTCAAATGTGGTCAACATATGGGCCAGCAACAGGCTGCAGACAGAAAAAAAAATAAAACTATATAAATATACATAAGTATATGCAAATGTGTATTTAAAAATACATTTAAGGTGTACCAAATAAATGTAAAATTAAATTTATATATGTATCAAAATTTCCAAAGTGCAACATAAGCCAATGAGTGTGTGTGTGTGGCAAAGAACATTAAACTCAACGATCAGATCAAATCATAAATAAGCATCTAAATCAAAGCGAAAAACTTCAAAGCATTATTTTCCGCTAGAAAATCTCTAAGGTGTTTTGTTGTTGTTGGCTTGTGTTGTTGACACCTACACGCTAGCGTCGCGTTGCTTAAGTAGCTAGAGGGCGGGGTAGTCAGAGCGGGTGAAAGGGAGGGCGAGGTAGTGTGTAACCGGCAGAGAGACAACTGCATTTTGGCCAGCAAATAGCGTTGAACTCGCTTCGTTCGCACCTCTCCCAACGGCAACGTGTTGGTGATAATAGCCCCAATAGTTGCAGCCGGCGTGGGTTGTTTCATCGGTTAATCACAGTGCTGAAGATTGACATACATGCAATATGTTGTGTGCTTGTGTAGCATAAGCTATGGCCTAATAGCTGCACATTGGCTCAAGCTCAAATTCGTTGATGATTTATGCGCAAGCTCGTGGTATTTCAATAAAAACCACATTTGTCAGACGATGATCCGATTTTTAATATTTTTAAGAGCTTGCTTTTGAGACGGCTCGAAGATATTGAGAGAAAGATACAAATCTATTGTAAGTTTAGTTCTGTTGTAACCTTTAAAATCTACAGATCTATCTACCATTATTTATTTATTTATTTACATTTGTTTAATAACTTGTAAATAAAAAGTCCGATAACATCCAAAGATTATGTCAATTTTTGACAGAAAGGAAGTTTCTTTATGAAAGTATTTGTATTTTGATGTATCAAAAGTGGTGTTGATCTTAAATTAAATTCAGACCCTTCTTATGGACTTACAGATCTTATCGATTACTGACTGATTATTCCTTTTCTTTTTCCTTTCTCTGTATCAACAGCAGCGGAGTAGTCGATACCACAACCATCGGCATAATAACCAACGGTCGCAGTCGCTAAATCGCGGCCAGGCGCTCTCGCAGGCGGACGTGAGCGGCATGTGGTGACATCGGGGTGCCTCTGGTAAAGGTTAGTTGGAAACTATAAACAATACTGATCAATCACTTATATATATATTTATTTTTGATTCAATTAGGAGCTGCTGCAGGCTGTGCTAACTGCGCAATGGGCAACAAATTAAGCTGTTCGTGTGCGCCTTTGATGCGTAAGGCCTATCGTTATGAGGATTCACCCTGGCAGAGTTCGCGTCGTCGGGATGGGCATCTATTAAGGTAAGTAACTCACTTTTCTTCTCTTACATTTGACACTTTACACATATGTTCTCTGACAACCAACCACAACAAAGGAACAAACAAACAGTTAACAAAACAATTGAATTCGCTCTTTCAATAACTTTTGTAAATAACTAATTCTGTTCTTCTTCTGGTTTTTCTTTCTTTCAACAAAAAAAAAAACAAAAACCGAAACATATCTAAAAAAAATAAAAACGAAAAACTTTCGACTTTTGCCTTCACTTCCAAATAATCCAACAACCAACAACACACAAACCACTTTTTTTTGTGCGGCTGCAACAACCACAACAACAACAACAATGCCACCTGCTACAACTTTTTCCTTCCTAAAACGACTGCAACTACGAACAACAACATCAACTGCGCTTCCTTTGTTTGATTTTACTTTCAATTGAATCCAAAACCGATAACCCTCTAAACAAAATTTCAATTGGATGAACCAACAACAAACAATCAACAACTTTTATAATAATCAATAATATGTCAACAAAAAACGAAACGTTTTTATTAACCAAACGCTAGTTCGTTCAGGTTGTGGGCTGAGGTCTTTCATGTATCGGCTAGCGGCGCTGGCACCGTCAAGTGGCAACAAGTGTCTGAAGATTTGGTTCCTGTCAACATCACATGCATTCAGGATTCGCCTGAGTGCATCTTTCACATAACTGCTTACAACAGTCAGGTGGACAAGATACTCGATGTGAGACTTGTGCAGCCAGGTGAGATTATAACCTCAATCTACCCTTTACTAACGACCTCTCTCTCTCTCTCTCTCTCTCTGTGTGTAACCCCTTACTAATTGGATGCTGTGCTTGTGCTTGTGTTCATGTATGATTAATTTGCAGGTACACGCATTGGCCAGGCATCGGAATGCTTCGTTTACTGGAAGGATCCCATGACTAACGATACTTGGGGCCTAAATTTCACATCGCCCATCGATGCCAAACAGTTCCGAGAATGCTGTGTAAGTATTCTCTTACAGTTCTGTTCTTGCATTTAGTTGCAAACACGAAAAAGAAAACCAATGCGACGACGACAAAGCAACCACCTCAAATGATACCTCAACCAATGAAAACCACCTCAGCCAAAGCCACACAAACACTAAAGATACGAACACACACACACACACACACATACACATACAGTCTACTAACAAAAAAAAAAACAAAAATATATATTTTTGGTCAGTTCTATGCTACATATGTTGCTAGTTGCAAGTACAGGAACTGGCCAAAAAGCAAAGAACAACTCAACAAGATGCTAATGTGATGATGATGATGACTCGACCGTGATGAATGATGTTTAATGATGTTGCTGGCTAAAGTTTCTTAACCTCTTTCAGTTCTATAAACATCTCGAATATAAAGTATACAAAAAGCATTAGCTTAACAACCGAGAAATGTGCAATCACTTGAATACGCAATAGCTTCAATTCATGCCATGCCATGCCATAAGTCACAGTCAGTATCACAGTCACTGTCGCGGTCACTGTCACTGTCACCCACACATACACAAACATACAGAACGCTCTCTTAAAACTGCTGCTACTAATAACCGTTAATATACTTATACAATTATTTCTATAAACATAAATAATATGTTTCCGTTCATTAGTTGACTCTGACAAAAAAATTTTACACAATGTGGCATCGTTCTTGAAATTATGTTTACGTTATCTATTTTCTAATTTTTTTCTTTTTTTGTATACCATTTGAACCATTTGGCAAAAGTAAAGTAATAATTATATTAACATAATCGTAGTGATATATCATTTAAAAGCTTTAGAAAAACTGTTTTTACACTTTGATTAACAAATACAATAAAACACACATAAACTATATATAAACAACAAAGATGAAATTGTAAGGAATTGAGAAAGAGTTAGACGGAAGTATTCTTAAAAAAGATAAAGAATAATCTTGTAAACTTGTCCAAATTTGTAGTACATAACCGCACAATATTTTGAAGCAAAGCAAACTTTCTCCTAGCGAACTCAATTTCTGATCAAATTTCAAAACTTGATCTACACACTCACGCACACATAGACTTTACATATATATATAACATCTAGTCAAACATTAACTGTCTGGATTAGTATCTAATAATTGTTTCGTTTTCTTTTTTTTCTTACTTTGCGCCTCATTTGTTACAGGTATCTTACATTGTAAAAAAATACGTTAGTATCGCTTCATATTGTTTATTTATCACAAGAACACAGTACTAACTAGTTACCACAAACAACTTAATACAAAACTACAACTAGAACTTAAACTAACTACTTATAACAACATTTTCTTTACTTATATTACTGCAGAGAAATGATCAAACCGTTAAGATTAAATCGTATATCTACAGACCACTCTTAATGTATATTTATATCTCTATTTATGTATATACGTGTATATATATATATATATATATATATATATATATACATATATATATATAGATATATTGAAAACCCATTCAAGTAGTGTATCCCTTTGTCGGGCATGTGTAAGATTTACCAATACTTACTAACATACTCTTACACACACGCACACACAGACATACGCAGACCAACATAACAGTGTCCTTAAGTGTCGTAACTGTTTTTATAAGCTATTCACTTTTATGTGTATCTCTATTCCTTCCTCCTATCGTCAACCAAGTCTTTCAAACTCAATTATCACATAACTCTCGCTATCTATCAGTACAGCCAGTAAGCACACGCATACCATAACAGATATACCAGATATACATATACATACATACATATATACCAGCTAATTACCAGCCAAATTGCAAGCTGCTAGCTGCATTCATTTAAGTAATTTGTATAAATGTTTTGAACCCCCAAATAAATGTGCAAAGTTTCTTACTTATGTTGTGTGTGTATTCAAGTTCCAAAGGTTCCAACAACAACTACTTACACACATACACATATGCAACACACATACACGCACACATACACACTGACGTCACTGTAACACGCACACACCCACTAAAATTTGTTAAATGTATTTATATTATATATTCTTTCATTTCTTTTTCTCTCTTCAAATCATTTTCAAAATCATTCTCGAAACACTCCAAAAATTATATGTATACAAATAACTGAACTAAATCTAATATACAAAAAAAAAAAATATATCAAAATTCGTTTTCAAATATTTCATTTTTGATGCATTTCATTTGAAACTTATGTAAATAAATTTCGTACTAAAATTCGAAATGTAACGAACCAAAAAATTTGATTAAATCTAAAATCTGCTACCTACAAAAAACCGACCGAAATAAATAACAACAAAACTATACACGCAACAACAACAACAACTACAACCACAAAAAAACAACAACAAATAACAATTTTAAATACATTTTCTAAATGTACACAACTTTCAAATCTATTTCTCTATATCTCTATCTATGAAACTCTGTCCCACCCGAAATGCTTTTATTATCTAACATAACTTTTATTTAACTACTTTCAACTATATATTTATGTATGTATAAATATATATTTTCAACTCGATTCGTTTGCATTTGAAACGTGCGCCACAAAAACTTTTTAACCAAAAAAAAAAAAAAAAAAATCGATTTGCTTAAACTAATGAATGAAAAATGAAACAATGCAAAATATTGTTAAATTCCAAAATTGAATGATAATTGTATAAAATATGAAAAACAATGTTGCCCAAAAAAAAAACGTACAATCAAAATGCAAAAGAAAAACGCAAAACGCTTTAAAACAATCGCACGTATCCTCTACTACAATACCGTTACCTATCCACTGCAAACCGTTTCCGATGAGCCCTAAATCCTCTAAGAACGACCTAGCCCTAACCTGATCCCCAACCAAGTGGGCGGTTTAAATACGCAAAAAAATCAAAAAAAATATATATCGAAACAACTTTCAAAAAAAAAAACAACAATGAAAAATTTAGAATAGTAGCAGCGCTAGGAATAAGAAGAGTGTAGCCAAGTGCTATATTAATATTTTGAGAAGCGCCGAGAGAGGCGACACAAACAGTTAACTACAAAAAGCCAACGAAATAGTTAACCATTATCAAAAATAGATATATATATATATATATTCTTGGAGAATAATTTTTGAGGTTTCTAAAACCCATATCGATAAACGATAACGATATCTAAATCGAAGCAACACGCACAGGCTCACAATAAATAAATAAAAAATAAAAAAAAAATATATATCGCAGCAAGTAAATCAAAATTAAGCAAAAGCTTAAATAGTTCTTAAAGTGACACGATTAAAAGCTAAGTGTTATTGTTAGGCTTACTTTAAATTTCAAGTGTTGTTTCATCGAAGTACGATATAAATATTTTTAAATGCGCCTAGCGTCAGTTTATGCTTAACAAGCTAAAAAAAAAAATCACTCTGCGAATGCAGTCTTTAGGCTTCATAAACTCAAACTCTTATTGTTAATTGCTAAAACCTAATGCTTGTATGTGTATGTTTGTCTACTTCACACTCTTAACTATCTCTATCTCTATTTTAATGTGTATTATAAGGCTTTGGCACATATCTAGTTGTACGTACTACTATAATAAATTCTATGCACTCTTCTTGTAGTTCTCTAAGATCTTAATAAAGTTACTCACACAGTATGCAGAAAAAATTTTCGCCAAGTCTCGCACAAGACTTGAGCCAGATCGACAGATCTCAGTTTAGTTAGTCACAAGTGACAGAAATAAGAGTTGAAAGAAGTGAAAGGAGAAAACCGCACACACAGAACCTTGTAATCCCAATCAACTAACCTAATGATAGTGCGACGTTTTACAGTCGCCTTCTTTCAAATTTTCACGAAAGGCCTCGTCGAGCTACTCCCTAAAATTGGATCCGCCGGGCAAGGGCAAGGTCAAGGCCAAACGAAAGCCGCTCAGCACACCCGCGTCGCCGTCGCGGGTCGCGCGCCAAGAGCCCCAATGCACCTGCATGTCCGCCGAGCAGTATGCGCGCCTGAGAACCGATCCACGTGTTAGAGGTGAGAGAACAAACCAAACCAAACTAAAAAACCAAAGCAAAACTCAACCAAAACAAAACTCTATAAAGCAAATCGGTTAAGTTAATTCTGTTAACGAGTACTTACTGTCTCGAAGTACCCTCCCTTTTTTTGGTCTTCTTTTGCTTTTCGGGTTTTAACTTAAACTTAACGCGTTGGCCTCTTTCATAATTTTTTCTGCGTTAAGGGGATTTTTAATTTGTTTTTAATTTATGCTTAGCCATAGTCTTTTCATATATCTATACAATGTTATACCCACTCGTATATACCAAAATATAAATATGTATATACAATTGAAACGCAAAAATATAGAAATTAGGCGTGTCCAACCAAATCCACCGCATCCCCCATCAAATCTCATCGCCATACTCATTGCAGGTTCATCCACTTTGCCGCGTAATGTCGGCTCACACAGAATCACTGATGTTGATGGCCAGCAGCAGGGCAAGGTTGTAAGCGCCGTGAGCAGCACCTCACTATATGATAATGTTGCCAGTGGTGGCCCCAATGTGGTACAAGGAGGCGGTAAGTTTTTCACTTTCATAGAATTTAATGTACCAGTATCAGTATTAACGATTATAATGAACCTCGAAAAGAGATCTTGAAGCTAGCAAAAGTTTACTTTCGTATGTAAATTCTTTAAATATTGGCACAAGCTTAACCTTAAACCGTTAATAAATCACATAAACACCTTTATCAAAAGGTTCATTGAACTTAGCTCAACCCTTAATAAAAAGCTTAAGTGAATTTATATCGATTAACTACAAACCCAACTGGCAATTAAAACTCAACTGTTGTCAGTTTTTCTTGTAAATTTTATGACACAATAATAACACGTTTAATTGGTTTCATTACGTAGATACCCTACAACGTCAGCTCAAGGGTCAGGATGGAGGTATGGTGGCCAATGCTGGAGTTAATACTAATACGCCCGGTGTTATTGTGACTGGTGTCGGAAGTGGTTCGGATATGTGCTCCCAGAATCATGTGGGCTCACAGGTGGGCAATGATGATGCCGGCGCCTGTCAAATGGACATGGATCTCTCTAAGAGCGAGGGCACACAAGTGGGCGGCGGATTGCATCAGAGCGTTGGCACCTCCACTAAATCGACCGGAACACGCAGCAAAGATTTCACTAACGATGATATGGTGAGTGTGGCCGATAATAGATTATGATGTCTGATGTCTGGTCTAATCTTCACTCTTTTTTTTGTGCTTCTGTTGCTGTTTCTGTCTTGTTTTTAAATGTTAGACACGCGATGCACATTCGCACGATATGCACCACCAGCATAACGTAATCAACAACAATACACGACGCAAGACCAAGAGCACCGAGGACATGAATGTCGATACAAGCACATTGAAGCGCATGCTTAAACCAATGCCCAGCACCGAAAGCCCCGTCACATCGCCTGAGATGGGCCGACGACGTTACAACTACTATAATGCGAATGGCGCACAAACATTAGGTCCGCAGCACATGCATCAGCATGGTATGGGCATGAACATGGGCATGGCCATGGGTGGTGGAGGCGTTGGTGGTGGCCATCATGTAATGAACAACAATACGCTGGGCCGCAGCAGCGGCAGTGGCAGTCAGTCGTCGCGCTTCTCCGGCTCGAGGTGGGTCGTATTAACTGTTGCTGCTTTTATCAAAAACATTTGCTAACGTGTGCTTTTTCATTCGCTTGTTTGCAGATCATCGCATGAAATTGGACGCGGCTATCCGCCGCGCAATCTCTATTTAGAATTGGAACGGGAGCGCGAGCGTAACTGCATTGAGGGCTCACCGCCTTCGGATAATGTAATGTTTGATAATCAATGTTATGCCACAACGCCCAGTTCCAGCAATGGCAACTCCGATCAAGATCAGTCCTATGGCCAACAACAACAGCAGTCGCAACAGCATCAGCACCAACAGCATCAACAACAGCAGCAGCAACAGCAACAACAGCAACAATCGCATCAATCTCATCAGTCGCATCAATCACATCAGCCGCATCCACAGCAGCGTGGATCGAGGCATCAACATCATCAGCATCAGCAGGCACCGAATGTGACCCCAGCGCCAGGTAGCCCAACATCTCGTCTGCTCATGGAATACGAAATGCATTTGCGCAACACTTTGGCCAAAGGCATGGACGCCGAATCCTACAGTTTACACACATTTGAGGCACTACTCTCCCAGAGCATGGAGAATTTGGGTAAGTTTACTATTCGTTAGAATATTTAACACTATGTATTGTTTTGGGTTACGCTTTCTGGTAGCAAATATTTAGTTTTTTTTTCTAAACCATTTACTAATTCTCGTTGTTGTTGTAGCCATGTATTTAACCCTATCTCTTGTACTTCTTGCTATCATTTTCTTTTCTGCCTTATATTCTCTAATCGAATATTTAATTAACCTGAGCTCTTCTCATGTTGTTCACTTTGAGCCCTCGTCAATGTCTCAATCAAGTCAAACAATGCTCGTGTTTGGTAGGTAGTCAATGGGGGAGGTTTCGTGTGTGTGTTAATCTGATTATTGTGAATTGCCTTACGTTGCTGTAAAGAAAAAATTTGCAGCTTAACTGACAAAGGAATTTTCGATTAAAATCAGAATCAGCATAGAATAAAAAGAAGAGAAAAGACAAACATTTAAAGCTCAGTCATTAGCTTGAGACTATCTTTATGTGTTTTACATCAGTTTATACATGATAATTATAAAAAATTAATTTGTTAAATGCTTATTATCGTTTTATTCAACTGTTCTGCAACTATGAATACTCCTTATGCAATCATATGTATCTCTCTTTATATCTTTTTCTTAACTAAAACAACAAATTTAAATAATTCAAAACTAAAATGCTATCCATATCCGATTCAATATCACCAATTAAATGATCATCATGCGCTCGCACACAATAAAAAACCACCACAATAATAACAATTCACTACGAAACAAAAACAACAACAACAACAATAATATATAATCTCAACATCACAACCACAACAATAACAATCATCAGAATTCGCTGAAAGCCTACCAGGATCAACACAGCGCAGCCCATATCCACTACGTAGGCGTAAGTAGTTCCATACAAATGCACGCCTCGTAACTGATTCAGTGTCTAAACAAACCAATCATAATACAAATAAGAGCTATGCGAACTCGCAGCATGTTTCTTAATAAGCATTTTTTATCTTGATACTTATATGTTTAAAAATTACATGATTTACTTAAATTTTTCATGCAGCTAATGCTAAATCGTCAACTTTGCCGTTGCCACCACATCGGCCCTTATCTACCATACGAGATAAGGAACGTGATCGTGACAGGGATGGATATTATAGCGATCGCAATGAATTGATACGCGAACGTGAACGCGAAAGAGATCGCGGCTATCTATCCGATCATAATGCTAGGTTAGCACTGAAACTGAGTTTCTTTATATATCACCTACTATAGAATCTCTTCTATTTTTTTTAACAGTTTCTCAAATTCGCGTTGCGCTAGCTGCATTGGTGAATCGGCACGTGCTCAGTGGTTCCGTCACTCGGATGGCTGGCGTTCGGGTAGCTCAACAATTGGTTCCGGTTCCGGACACGGCATGATGACCCAACAAATGCCCGGCTCGGGGCACAAACGTTCGCCCTGGGATTCGCTACCATCGCTGCGTCAGGACAGCAGCCTCAATGATTCTGGCTATAAAAGCGCTCGTGCTGATTCCTTGGAGCAACGGTAATGGATTTCAATTAATATACTTGACGATATGTTAATCTCGACTCTTTGTTTTACAGTGCTGAGTTTATACGTCAGGATAGTTTGCGCTCGGAGTATTTGAGTGATCGTGAATCACGCTATGGAATTGTTCAGCAGGCCTCCATTGAGAGCACCGATTCGCGCATGTGTTATCTCACATCGTCAGAGGTAAGTTTATTATTACAATTTTAAACTAACTTCTGAATTATTAAGCCGAAAATGCCGTAAGAAAGCCAACTTGGGAGGTCTTCGTCTTTAGTTCACAAAAATACTTTCAACAACTTTTGTATTGTGTATGTTTTAATTTAGGTGAATTGAAAGTGCAACTTTCATTTATATGAAATGTATTATAAAATATTCTATGCTGTTTTTCAAGGCAAAGATTCCAATAACTTCTAGTCCAATCCAAGTAAATCTAATCTCAACTTTGATACAATATTTTAAATACACTACTACTCAAAAATCGACCTCATTTCAATTTTGCTGTTGATTGATTTTAGCCAACTTATCCATCAAGTGCTTAATGCTCTAAGAAGCTTTAAGCTATTTATAAATACCAATTTAATTCGCATAATCCTTTTATGACAAACAGCAGCATCAGCAGCAGAAATTGCCCGAAAATCCATCATAAAACCCAACCCAACAATTTGCAGCTTCTGTAAAATGAAGTCAACAATCAATCCGCTCTATCTCTACTCTGCCCTCTCCCGCTTAACGCTCTCCTCTGCTTGAGCTGGCTCTCGAAAAGGCAACTGTATGGCTGATGCTCTATTTGTAGATACCGGGGCCAAGCAACTGGGTCAACTGTTAAAAAACTTTAACTGTCACTGTCAGGCGATTACAGTGGCATGTAAGTTAGCAGTCTCGCTGTTAGTTAACAGAGAGCGAGTGCAATGAATTCTTGTGTAGCAATTAACACAGCATCCAATTTTAACTGTACACGTGTGTGTTTGTTGTGAAGATTAACAAATAAACATAAACGTACATATATAAATATATATATATATATACATATTCTATACATATTAGAGCACACAATGCATTCGTAAAAAGTAAAAGGGTAGTAGAAGTGTAGAGTCAACTGGCGCATTTGGCTGGGTAACATGTAAAGGATATTTTTAGTTGCAGCCCAAAACGACCCAGTTTTGCCTTGATTAAAAACAAACTGCCAGGCATGGCACACACACACACACTCCTAAGCAAACATAGTTGCAACAGCTTCTCCCCCTTTATCGCCCAAATATACAAAAAAAGGGAGGAAAAACTTTCTCTTTTGCAACTCCCTCAGCTTGCAGCCTTGTCAACGTCAACGTCGCCTGCCTGCCAGCCAGTCAGCCTGTTTTTTGTAATCATCATCATGCCAATGCTGATGATGATGATGATAACGTTGATGATGATGTTAATGTTAGGAATGCAAGTGATTTGCTGCCTGCCTGAATATTTAATTGCTGTGCAGCCGCTCTTGTCAGTTTCACTCGCCTTGGACTCTGGACACGACCCGGCTTGTCAACCCGGCTAATGTGTGTGAGTGTGTGTGTGTGCTTAGGTGGGCGTGGCATGTATTATGCATGCTAGTTGTCATCATCATGTAATGTTCGTACTTGTGGCACGCTTAATGCCAATTTTGATCTCTTTGCCTTGACACTAATGAGGCGTAGGACAAAACATGTCGCGTCCACTTTAAATGCACTCTCACATCATTGGACAGCAGCCAACTCCCACACTCACACACACACACACACAGATATATATATACATACACTATACAGAGAGACAATCTCAGCGCTGTTAATTGCAATAAAACTTCCATTGTTACACTGACACATAATCCACACGCAAATAGCATAGCTTTTGCTCTCTTTATCCTTCACTTACTCCTTTTTTCAAGCATTTCCAAGCGGCGCATGCGCTTTAAGCTTTGGCGCTCTTTACTAGTGCTCTTGCCTGTGCTTTATACTCTCACCTGCGCTCTTTTACAACGCAGCTTTCGCTTCCAAGATGCTCTACTGCTGCTACTGTTAGGTTTCCAGCTGCGAAAGCTTTGATGCGTTTGCTTCGCTTCGCTCCGCTTGCCGCTGTCATTTGCTGCGCTGCTATTTTGCTAGTGTTGCGCTAACTTTTGCTCTGTCGTTTTATAATCAACTCTCAAAACTGTGTATGTTTCTGTGTGTGTGAGAGTGTGTCTTTTTGTGCCTTGCAAATTTTGTAATTAAACAATAATATTATAAATATTATAAACAAAGCGTTACAAATAATCAATCACTGCCCAAAAAGTATTCTAAAGTGCGAACATCTAGCTGCAAATACAAAACGCAAACAAATGTGAAAAATTTGTGTGTATAAAAAATTGTTTTAAAATTCACGAGCAGCTTCCGTCGCGGCAGTAACTGCAATTTTCTCGCTGTATGTGTTTACTCCGTACGCTTTTTTCTATGTGTATGTGTATGTATGTGTGAGCGTTTGTATAGAATAGCGCTCAAAAGTATGCAACGTGTGGAAAAATTCACTTTATTGTAGTTGAACTGAAATACCAAAATCACACAAAAAAAAAACAACAACAGCAACGATTTTAGAACAACAATAAAACAACACGACAATAATAACAGCAACAACAACAACAACAATAAGAAGAAGCAGCAGCAGCAGTTAAATTCGAGGCGCACGTCAAGCAAGTAAATGTCAATAAAACAAAATATACATAAGTGAAGGAAGGCATAATAACTAAAGCAGAAACACATTGAATGTCAGCCTAAATCTGAAATAGCTTTTCTCTTAATGTGTGCATGTGTGTGTGTGTGCTGTCATTTTATGCCAAGCTAAGATTAAATGCTTTGCTAATCTCTCATAAGGCTCAAGTAGGCCTAAGTATCTCCCCAAAAATAAAAGCAACTCAAGCAATTCTTGTCGCACTCAAGCGTATGTTTAGTGTCTGTGTGTGTGTGTGTGTGTGTGTGTGCGTGGGCGTTTGTTTCTCTCTTCACTATGTTTGTGTGTGTTTGTCTATTCGACAATAATAATCAAAGTGACAATCAAATTTGCTGCCAGATTGTCACTAGCTGCGTTCAGTATTATAAATGATAATTGCGTATACGGCATGTGCTGCTCGAAATCACAGCCCAAAAGCGACTAACGTTTTCAATTAGACTTCAACAAATACACTTAAACATGACAAATCCAATAACTATTAGCGAAATGGCAACAACGAGAGCAAACAACAAACAATGAAATAAAAAGGCTGCTCTAAAATGAGAGCAGCAAAAAAAGGGCTAGAAAATGTCGCTGGCAAATGCGATTAACATCACGTTTTTTGCCTTTGAAGCGAAGCACGTGTATAGCAAATATATATACATATATATGTATGTATATGTATGTGTTTATGAGAGTGTGTTTGTATTTGTATTGATGTTGTGTTTTGATAGGCCAGCAAAGTTTGTATATGCAATGAGGCCGGTCTTTTCTATGGCTGCCATTTGCCATTGCCCCAGCTAGCTTGTGAGAAATGTGCCTTTTACACACGCGAATAACTGTTGATGATGTCTTAAGCTCTATTAGCTTCTACTGAGCTGCCTAAATCAATGAGAGGTAAAGACATTTGCATAATAAATATGTTATTTGAGCCATTTGGCGAGTGATAAGGTTGAGTAATTAAATTGTGTTGTGCAGTCGGGAACTTAGCCTTATACACATCTGGTATTTAAGTGAATTTAATTTAATTCCTCAAAGCCAAATTGTTTTCTTTATTTCCTTTGCCTCGGAAAGAAAATCTCAAAAAAAGAATGGTAATATTTCTTTATTGTCCTGCTAAGTTATTTATTACTTTAGGCAGGACCTACTTTTCTGTGTGTTATCCGAAAATTTATTCCAAAACTTTTTTAATATACATTTTACAAGATTTCTTTCAATGAAATGACATCATTTATATTTACATAACCAATACAACTTAAAGTTAAGTTTAACTGCTTGTAAATTGATTATTTTCAAAGAAATCTTTTTTAAATTTAATTCCCCAAATCATTTTATCCCTTATTTACTTCCATCTATATTTATTTAATTATACTTGTCTTATTTCGTTAACCCTTATCAATTATTCTGATACTAGTTCATCTTAGTCAAGATGCACTGTAGTCCATTTAAAATGAGAGACACATACACAAAAGTGAGAGCAAACAAAGCTGCGAGTGCTGTTCAAATAATGTAAATCGTCTGGCGACTTAACATTGCCGTTAAAAGCTTTAAACGAAAGCTTTTTTCGGTGAACACCTGCACTCTGTTAAGTCGCCGCGGTTAGCAAGCACTTGAAGCGACCGATACGCCCGACATGTTTGAATGGACTTAAAAGCTTTCGCTTGTCCACAGGATGTGGTCAGAGAGGAAGTGGAATCTGTTAAGACTCCCGACAAGCTGCTGTAATGGAAGCTTGATGTTCTGTCTCCCTCTCTAGCTATCTCTCTCTCTCTGTTTCCCGCCCCACCGTTTTGTCTGCCCTTTTCTGCATGTCCATGATGATTGCGAATTGTTAAAATTTGTATTTTTAAAGCAATTTGTTTGTTTACTTTATTAATGCCAAAAATGTATGGAACATTTTAATGACGGCCGAGGTGGGTGCAACTGCAACAAATAGTTAAATAGTTAAATTGATAACCTGAGTTCAGTTATAAAGTCATTATTTGGCACAGCTTATTAGCAAAGTAGCTGTATCGTTAGATTCTCATCGCAATATCGATTTCGCAACTTGACATTATGTTAATTGATCATTGTGAATTCAAAAGCCATTTGTCTCCATTGTTTTAATAAGTGCACCATTTAAATATATTGATGAATATATAATTTGACTCATTATTCATGCTGTGCCACCTGTCCCCTTACACATTATTTCTATCGCTTCCCTTTCTCCGTCTGTCTGTAAAATATTGTACAGTCAGCTTTTGGGCATCGCATGATCAATCAAATTGATTAATTACGCAAGCATTTTAAATATGAACCAAAAGACATTAATTTCTGTGGTAGCAAAAACGAAAGAAACAAAAAAATAACCAAAAAACTTGGCGACTTTCATTCATTAGGTAAGCAAATGCAGATAAGGAATAGGAAGATAAAGCTAAAACCGATATGAGACACCTCCACGCCATACATATTTTAAGGACTTAAGCCACTTAGCGTAAAGACCTTTTTATTTGTATGTATACCCTGACAGCATAGGGCGAATGAACTAGAACATAAGGAAACGAAAAGTTTTGCTCAGTTCTTCGGATTCAAAGTTTGAAGCTAGTGTAGTTTAAGTTGTTTGATTAATTCTCACATTCTATGGCAGATCGAGATGTTCTATTCTTCTATTGCCTTCTTGATAACCTTTTTCAGTAAGCACTTCTTTCAACAGTATTTTTTTAGTCGAACACACTATATTTACAATTTCTGACTTTTTTTTGGGAATGTTTTCAGCTAGCAGCTGTAACTTTGTCACTTTTTGCTACGCTCATTAGCTGCGACAAGCGCGAACCTTTTTTATTATATTTTTTTATTTTTGCATGTTTTTAGCTGTTGTGTCTTTTATCAAAGATGTCATCGTTGTTGCTACAATTGTGAGCAGCTTCCCTTTTTAATTTGTTTAAATTTCAGTTTCGCACCTTTTTTTCTTTCGTTTTGCTCCTCTTTCTCTTGTGACTGCTGTGGTTTGGAAACAACGAAACCCGGCTGATATCATTAGGTTAAATTGACGAACGCATTGCCAAGCAGCTGAGGCTGCCAGAAAAGTCCCCGAGGCCGAAGAGACCTGAAAAACAAAAAGCTAAAACTTTTTTGTTCACACAATGAGTATATTGGTCTGTACGTGTGTGTGTATGCGTGTGTGTGTGGAATAGACTGAAAATCGTGGAAAAAAAAGCGACGCTAAATCATTTGGCACGAAGCATTTTAAGCAAATTGACGCCAGGGTTGAATGGAAAATCTTCTGAGTTGTGCAGACGTGAAAATTACAATTCGGCTAGAAGAAGTCTGCCCCAGTTACGACCCCCCCGCTCCCCTATCTTCAAATCCTCTACCCCTTTATCACCAACTGGGTCGTGACGCGTCGCGTCCGCTTTTGCAGCCTGACATTCCCATTGACATTTCAATAAGTGAAGAAACTAATTTTTGTGCTACTGCTACAAAAACAACAACAACAACATCAGCAACAACTAGAAACAAGAACAATAGCAGCGTCGTAAAAAAAAGTTTCTCAGCAGTTTCTCATCTCAACTTGTGCAACTATCATTCTTATGCCCTTTACGTTTTTACCCGCCCACTTCTCTTCGCTCGAGCTTGAGACGAAAAAACGAAAAGAATGAAAACTGCAATATTAATTTGCAGTGAGTGCATTAAGGCGTAAGTGGGCGGGGTCGCTTGCCTCATGGCTGCTGTCAGCGAAAGTTCGACGTGTACGTGGACAGTTGTCCAAGTATTTGACACAAAAATAACAGTTTATCTTCTTCATTTTTTCCCGTCAGTATTATTCTCTTTTTTTATATTTTTTTGCGTTTTTAGTGCTGACCAAACGAGAGTTTTGTGCAACTATTACACGTAGTATTTCAGTTAGCAAACTTGACTGGCGCTTTGCTGCCAATATCCTTGCAATGGCAATATGAATTGCTAAAAGTGATCAACCCCACCCTGCCGCCCCTTGCTGCTCCCTGTCTCCCTGTCTTAAGTTGTTGTCGATGTGGGAAAAAAACTAGTTGGAAAGCCAAAACCATTGCCTTAAATTCACTTTTCGATAATTCCTTCGTTCGTTTGCGGCTTGTTTTATTTCTTCTCTGTAGCAACTGCCCTCAAAATGACAGTTGTATGTAACATACACACATACATAAACATGGGCGTGGCACTGCGGTCATCTGTGTGTGCGTGTCTGTGAGTATGTTTGTGTCACAGATTTGCTGGTTCGCTTTTGGCCGCAGGCTTATGAAACTTAAGCGCATTGCAATGCATTTCATTGCGGCCTCTTCAAGTTACCAGGATTTTTGGTTCAGTTTCAATGCGCCCTCTCTGTCTCTCTGTCCGTCTGTGTTATATGGCCAGAGCAAAGTTTTGTGGCCAACAGTAAGTCCGTGTGATGTATGTGAGATCCATGCTTTTTTTTCTCTTTGGCTACATTTAGGCTGCAATATTGGATAAAAACGAGCGAGTTGGGTAATATATTGCCAAAAGCTGACTGTAAGTTGCATATGTGAAGTGAGTTTAATGTGTTTTTCTTTCGCTTTGTAGTTCGTTTTTCGTTTCGCTTTTGGAAACGAACTTGGCTTACAGCCGAAAAGTTTTTAGCTTTTTTGGGGAAAACACTTTTGAGTTCTATTTTCTTAATTCTGCCTGTGCCTTAAGTAACATTTTATGTGTGCGAAAACAAAGTTGTTTTAAACTTCGGAGATGTTTTAATTTGTTCTGTAATGCTTGTTTAATTATGAACATTCTTCAACTACTGACACTAATACTTACCTAATTTAAGGTTTTAACTATACACGTGTTTCTTCAAGTACAACCAAAACATAAAGCTTATCTAATGAAAATGTAGTGCAGGCTAGATGCCAAGCTTTGCAACGATGAAAGCTTTAAGTTGATAACTCCAAGCTGCCGAACCCTTTGGCGCCATTACCAATTTCCAAACTCTCTTGCGACGGATTCTATAATGCTTACACAACTTTGTACTCAGAGTTCAGATACAGAGAGAGAGAGAGAGAGAGAGAGAGAGCGAGAGAGAAAGAGAGAAAGAAAGAGCTGCTTCAGTTTCTGAAGTGCAAACAAAACTTTCATGCCTTTAAAAATAAAGCAAAAGAAACACATCGTTACAAACTTCAATTGAAATTCAGTTTTTTCATTCAGTCCGTAGCTTAAAATCAGTGACGAGATATTTAACCTGGGTGGCTCCTTAAGCAAATTATACAAAATGTAGTCGGTCCCTCGTTCGGTCGGTTTGTAATAAAGTCTTTACACAAAAAAGCCATGTGCAAAGTGAATGGAAAAAGCTGAGAAATGCCAAACAAGGCGTATGACAGACGCGGCAATCAGTTGAAGGAATGGGTATGGAACGGAATGTGGCAACACAGTCAGCGCATTCATTTCAATTGCAAAAGTGAGAATGAGAGAGGGGGATGGGCGTTGAAAGCGGATGACAGGCAGTTAAAGTAAGCTGGCTGAAACACTTAAGTCAAAACTGAAACTGTGCTGAACTGTGCCAAAAGCCGACAAAATGCTAAATGTTAAATGGAAAAACTCAACTCGAGATGACAATCACAGGCAACAAAAAAAAATTACTTGAATGTTACAAAAGCCCAAAACATCAATGACAAACATTTTAACAATTGAACAAACTGACTCTGACTTTGTGTGTGTGTGTGTGTGTGGCAAAACACCTATTGCCCCTGCTCCTGCCCCTGCCCCAACTTCCCATTCATTCTTCTCACATACGAGTTGCAAATCAAGTTACCAAAAAAAAAAAAAAAAAAAGTAAGAGGAGCAGTTTGAATAGAGTGTATGCGTGAGTGTGGAAATAGCAGGAAAGTAAAAAGACGCAAATGGCAAATGGCTGGCTTGTTTCGTTCCGCCTTTTGACTCGCCGCTCCTTGATTTCTTCCTTCCGCCAGAGTTGCCGCGAAACGGCATGTAAGTCTTACTCCCGCTCCAAACCGAAAATCCTTTTGCCAAAAGCCTTTTGCCCAAAACTTTTTGTGCACGCATTTTACTGCCTTTTTCATACCCTGTGTGTGTTTGCGTGTGTGTGTGTGGAGTGGCTTATAAATTATTTGTTTTTGTTGTTGTAAAGCAAACTTAAAAATTACTTCAAGCTTTAAAAAGTTCAGAAATTTAAATGAATAAATAGGCTTAAACTTTTTTAGTAAAACTTTTAATACATATTTTGGAGCCTTAAGTTATTAGCTTTATCGAAACTATTGCTAAAATACTAAGCAAACAGTCCCATAGTATATATAAATTATATGTTTCCAAAAGTCTTTTCGGATGCTTCTCTTAAACTAAATAACAATTTATTGCCATCTACTTCGCAGCTAATTAAAGGGAATGTCACAATACTGTGCTGTGCCATTTGCACATGTTTTTTTTTACCCTGAACCCATTAAAAATGGGTAAAAAGGGTATAATGGTTATGTGCAAAAGTATGAAACAGGCAGTCGATATAGCCATGTCTGTCTGACCGTCCGTCCGTCTGTCCGAATGCATGAACGCGTCAATCTCAGAGACTAAATAATGACATTCTGTGAAATTTTTATTGTAATCGGTTGAGAAACATTGAAGTTTAGTATGCAGTATGTGCGTACATACTACTACTACGTTAAGTATAGGGTTAAGGGTATCGTCTAGTCGGGATTTCTCGACTAGAGCCTTCTTACTTGTTTCTTTATGCACCTTTGTCAAAAGTCATAAAATATAATAAAATGTGCGAAAGCACAAAAACAACAACAATAACAGTAACAACAACAACTCAGATCTGAATCCTGAATCCGTGCTGTGTGTGCTCACATGAGCGCACACACAAATATGAAGACCATAACCTCACCCACCACCCGCAGCACCATCACCATCACCCACTGTGCTGCGCCCGCCATTGCCACAATAGTACAGTTGTAAGGGCGCGTGTTGAGTTACCTTTTGCATTTTGTGTGTATGTAAATGTAAATGTCGTTTGGCATTCGCGCATTTTGAGCTTGTGCCAGGTGCAGAAGGGCCGACAGCAAGGTAAGGCATTTCAACCTTCTACCTTTTTAGTGCGGCTGCAACGCTTGTGGGGTTGGGGTGTGACAGTCAAAGGCCTCATTTTGGCACCTCGGCACTTTCGGGCGCCTGGTAATTGGCATGTGTTCAGCATTTTTGTACATTTCGCACTGTTTGCAAGAAAGACGAAAGTTAACGCGCCACACCCACAAACGAAAAAGAGCGGAGAGCGGTGGAGAGGAGGGGACCCATCCGCTTTTGTAAGTTGTCGGATTACGAGGCACGTTTGGCAAGCCAAAAGATATGAATATAATTAAATGTAACAACTACATTTTTACCTCTTATAAGGCAAATGTTTAAATTGAGAGGCGCGCGCTTTGCTTTTGCTTTTGAGTTGTCTTCTCGCTCAGGTGTTTATGGCCCGGCTAAAAAAGCGGCGTAAGGCCATCAACTAAATTGCCAAAAGCAGCACCCCGGAAAAGGCGGCGCATTAAACTTGACTGCCACATTTTGTATTTTGCTCGTTTTGTTGTTGCTGTTGTTGTTATTGTTGTTATCGTTGTTGCTGCTTGGTCAACAATTAAGGCAATGAAAACGGAAGATTAGTCCAAAAGTTGGAAATTAAGTTGAATTGAAATGTTGTGCATTTCTTTTGCTGTTGAGATTAAGTTTTTCAACTTTCTGCACGCTCCCTCCCGCCCACACTGCCTTTGTCTGTGTGTGTGTGTGTGCCGAATGAGTTTCTTAATTGGGTCAGACACGAAACAAGCAAAATTGCATATACAAAACACAAAAGAATTTTCAAGCAAAACCAAAAAAAAACTTACCCAAAACAAAAAAAAACCGAATATAAACGAATATAATTTGGGTAAATCAAATAAGAAATTCAAATTGGATTTCTTTGCTCTGCTTAGGTCAAGTTAGGTTGTTAAAAAGACAGAAGGCGAATACTATGCTGAGCATTTAACTTTAACTTTAACTTTGAAGCTGTTATGCTTTGAGCTCGCCAATAACTCACAAAGTTGTTGTCTAAGAAATTGATTTAACTCCCTTATGAATCCATTTTAAATTACCAGTTATAAAAGTGTTGCCTACTTTTTAGGGCAGCTAATAATACATTTTTGATTGTTATCCATTTGACTGCTGCGGCATAGTTTATGAATATATTTTGAATAAATTTGCAATAAATCATAGATTAAAATCAAATATACATTTGATGCTAAATAATAATCGAACTTATTTTCTCTATCTTATCTTGCAGGTAAGTTTCAATGCAACATTGCTTTTGTTTACTTGAACAATCAGAAATGTCTTGGTGAGTATTTTTTTTATATTATGCATTGAATTTGGTCAATTTTCGAATTTATGAAGCCACTGAAAATGTTGATAATTTATGGCCAAGATTCTTTGGCCCAGAACTCCTTCGTGCAGAGCCAATAATAACATTGGTTAGTCCTATAAAATGTGACTGTATATTTTGTGTTCACCGCAACTCTTTTTGTCAGCCTCGTTGTCTCCCTACTTCTGCCTGTCTGCATCTATCTCACTCTGTTTTGCGGATATCCGCATGCAAGCCATAACTCAATAAAGCATTGTCCAGAGCCAAAGCTGTAGAAGTAGTAGCATAAGGAAGAGGAGGAGGAGCATAAAACAAAGGCAGCGGCAATAGCAAAGGACAAACGACCAAAACTAAAACCTAGCAACGCCAGCAGTCAAAGATACAATCGAAATGCAGTAACAACATGCTATAGGAAATGGCCAAGAGAAACCAGAGGAAGGGTTTGGTCCGAAGAGCAATGAAGAGGCAATGAAAACGGGGCAAAGTAGCGAACAAAAAAAAAAAGAAGGAAAATAGAAAAGTACGTCAGACAGATTAGAAGAATAAACAAAGCCTAGGGCTTGACTGTCCAACCGAGCAAACTGGGCGACTGCTCGACTGCACGATGCTGGATGGTCTACGCCAAGATGGCCTCCGACTGCTGTCATTGGAGCCAAGAAATAAACATTAACTGTAATTTAGTGGGGCATTGTGCTTAAGCGTCGAGTCGACTTGAATCGAATCGAGTCTGAGTCTGAGTCGAGTCTCGCATTCTCGCAGCGCTCTCAAATTATGGCCCCATTGTAAGAAGCTGCCTCCCTCCTCACTCACTCTTTTTGGCCGCCTTCTTAGCTAGATTCATGTTACACAAGGCGTTTCGTGCTGGTCAAAACGCTGCGGGAAGTCTCAATGTGAAGGCAATTGTTATTTGCCTTCGCCTCTGCGAAGTGCTCAGTTTTCACAGCGTCCAACAATTAGATAGCAGCAGCAGCTGGCATCGCTACACACACAGACACGGAGACAGCTATAGAAAACTAACACAAATTGGCTTTTACAATAATCGACAACAATAAAAATAATGTTGGCCAACCTTTATGAATATTGCACAGGTTTTTTAAAAAAATATATATGTGTATACTGACCAAATGCGAACCCAAGCGGAAAAAGGGTCTGCAATTTCTTGATTACCACTCAAAAGAATAAACCAGAGAATTTATGGAAAGTAATATAAACTGCAAGTCATGCCAGTCAGCTGCCGCAGTTACTTAACATATTTAATGCCCAATCATTGCAAACAGATTTACGCAGCAATTAGCCTTTAACATAGCACTGTTTAGCCTAACAGCTGTTAGGTCTGCCAGCAGCAGAGCCAACAACAAGTGAAAGCCGCCGCCAAAAAAAAATAAAAGAAACCCAAAATAGAAACTACAAAAATACACTCTTAAATGGAAAGCAAAGCAAAACGCCCACTGCGCAAACGTTACTCACCACACACCCACACACCCACAACCCACACGAACACACACATATACACTCGCACGTACGCGCCCCCCTTTTAAACGCCACTGGCTTTATTTGGCTTATAAATTGTTAGACGCCGTGCCAGCATCATGAACTTTGCTCATAATTCAACACCTAACAGCAACACCTATAACAAACCCCTCACAAACAACAAATAAGTAAGAAACAAAAAAAAAAAACACAACACACACAACAAGTGAAATAATAATAATAATAATAAAAAAAAGAAAACCTTTTTCAAATTAAACTTTGCACTCTGACCACTTGATGATGCCACCGAAGCGGCAGCAACAACAAGAAGAACAAAACGCCGCGGGCTGCAAAATGAAAACGGGCGCAAAAGCTGTGCCTGATATCCACTCCACAAGGAGACGGACGGAGGGTGGTAGGGAGAGGGGAGGTTGGGGTACGGCAAGCTGGCCCTTTATTGCAGTTAAACAATTTTCATAGGCTATCAGCGCGTTGGGTGGGAGGGGTATGGCGTGTGGGGGCGTTTGGACAGCGAACAAGTTGGCAACTTTTTCGAGTGCAGCAACAAATTAAATTTGCGCTGGTAATTGGATTTCAAAACACTTCTACGACGGCTGTGTTTAATGCCCGCCAACAGCCAAACGAAGCTTTTTCACACAACACTCGCACATACACACACAAACACACACAAATACACGCCAACACACACACACATACAATTACACTTTGGAGAGACACACTCGCAGATTTGCACAGAGTTGGACAGACGTCGCGGCTGTCGCTGCCGCTGCTGCTGCTGATGTTGAGCTGTCAAAGGCTCTGGGCCAGCACTTTGCTTGCGGCCTGCACATGCCTGCCCAACGACCTAACAAACACCACCCATCCACCCAACCACCCAACCACCCATCGACAATCCACCCACTCAGCTTGTCAGAGCTTTGGCCTAGAAAATCCTCACCGTATTGGACTCAAAGTGCGAACACTGCGAACTACTACCAATTGCGTATCCCTTTTGGCCAACTTGAGGCTACGTTTGTGTTGTTGTTGCTGTTTGGCAAATTTAGCGTGCGGCGCATAACGTAAACAAAACTGAACTGACACACAAGAAATAACAGGCAGCCCAACCGGACAGTTTATAATTATGGCGCGCAAATAAATCTTGTCATGTTATCCTTGTTGCAATTCCAGCTGCTGCTCCGGCTGCGGCGATTGCTGCGGCTGCGGCTGCAGCTGCTGCTGTTGAAATTGTTGCAAAACGACAGCGGAAATGAAAGCGGACGCTGTCAGGCCGGAAATTATAAAAAAAATTTTTAAATGCCGCGATTTATATTGTATTTGTTTTTTTGTCTGTGTGCGGTTGCTGAATTTGATTGTCGAGTCGAACCGGCAATCGAAGATTATATTTATGAGCTTAAGCCAAAAAAAACAACACAAAAAACGAAAGAGCAAGCCTTAAAATAACGTTTATTAAGCTTTGAATTTGTATTTAAACTTTTATAGGATATTTAATGTCTTGAAATCAGCAAACTCGTTGTCAACTTTAACAGCGAAAATCAGAAAACTTGTGGACACAAAACGTTATTTAAGTATTTACTTACGTCAAGCGGCTGCCTCCATAAAACAAGTACACAAAAACACATTCATTTAAAATTGTACTTTAATACCACAATTTATTTAGTCAACAATTTCACAGTTGAAATACTTTGACACACACAAACACTTTAGTTTTTATTAATATTTCAACTGTAAAATCCGGCAAACCGAAATAATAATCATTATAATGAACATAATTCCATCTTTGCCATCTATAAAAATGTGCGCTCCAATTACATAGACAATATTTACAAAGGTTTCGAGAGCGCCACGGACTGGAAATTCAATGCCAAATCCGCAAAGCAAAGCGACACAAAACACAGCAAAATCCATTAAATAATCCACGTAAATAAACTAAAACCATACCAAACGAAATGACACGAAAAAGATACTATGAGATGAAAGGTGGGGTGAAGGCCATAAACAAAAAAAATGAAAAAAAGAAGGAAAAAAAAACTGAACCGAGAAAAAATTCATTTTTTAAATCCCAATCACAGTTATTAAATCTTTGCTATATGGTTATGGTTATTGTTGTGATTTGATTTTATGGTTATAGGTAAGAGAGAGAGAGCGAGAAAGTGAGTGAGAGCAAGACTGAGCGAGAAAGAGAGAGAGAGAGGGAGAGAGCGCCAAGTCGTGTTTTATTGAAGAGTGCAAAAAGCTCTGCGGTCTTTTATACGCGCCTAGGACCTTTCAAAGAGAGAGGCAATATGCTTTGGGCGCTCTCTTTTTGTTATTATTGTTTGTTGTTGCTGTTGTTGCTGCTGATATTTTGCGCGCGCTACACAGCAACACTGGCAACATTTTGTGTCAGGCTGCAAAAAGAAAAAAGTGGGCCTAAAATGCTTTACTGACGTCATAAAAGTGTCTTTTCTTATCTGGCTGAGTATCTACAAGCGAAATGCGATGGATGATGCCGACGCTCTGTACAGTTATTCTGCGTATGTCTCTCTGTATGTGCGTGTGTGTGTGTGTGTGTGTGTGTTCTTTTTGTGTTTGTAGTACAAATGTAAATGTCGCTGGCAGGCAGGCAGCTCAGCAATACACAAATACAGCTCTATATTATATATGTGTTGGTGTCTTGTGTGTGTGCGCCTGTCACTGACGCATAAAGGAAAATAATTATATTTAAAGGCAATTTGGTGGCAGCCGCAGCCTTCTGCAGTGTCCTTGACCGACTTATGTAGATTTTCTGCAGCTTACTGCCTGCTTTCACAGTTTTCACACATAAAAATGTTGGCAGCTGCTGCTGTTGGATGCTGTTCACAGTTCGCAATGCAATTCCCAAGCATCTCTCTCTCCCTGCTTGCAGCTTGGGGTATAAGCATGAATATTATTTGGCCCATCTCATTATTAAAATATTTTGAGATATTTTCGTATGGTTGCAAGCAAAATATTTATGTTCTGTGACTGAAGCAGCGTATGTGTGATAATTCTCTTGTTTACCCTGTGTGTGTGTTCGTTTGTGTGTGGGCGTGGTAGAGCATGTGACTTAAGCCATTTTTCAAATGTCTCTTGCTGATTACCTATGCACATTGCTCGGGTTTTACCAAAAAACACAGAAAAAAACATGTTAAGGTGTTTATTTTATGGCTCATTTGGGGAACAAAGTTTTTTTTGGGCATTCGTTTAGTAATTAAGGCAAACTTAACATGTACCTAACATTGGAATTTATGGTCAAATTGTTGCCTACTGTTATGGGCACAATCTACATAAGAATGTTGCCTACATTTATGCCCACAAATAAATGCAAACACTTTATGTTTCTCATAAAACTACAACACACAACTTTTAGTTTAGCAAATGCTGCTGCTCTACAATTCTATTAAGATAACATTGTTCCCCTTAAACCGTCAACAAAAAAAAAAAAAACAAATAAGGAACTAAGAAACTTGCAACATGGACTAACAAAATACATTATGCTTACGATTTGTAAAAGCTTTAATGCCCCCCAGTGCCAAATCCTAAGTGCACACAGAAAGAGCAGCTGCTTTAGCTTCAGACGGAGCTTCTTGTTGGCTAGCTCCAAAGACAACAATGAATAAATTTAATTTTAGCTGTGTCTGACCTACCGCACCAGCAACCTCAGCTTCAGCTTTAGTTTCTGGTTGTTGTTGTTGTGGTTGTTGCTCGTGTTGACTAAACACCTTTGAGATTTCCAGTTATGCCTCGCCCTCTGGCAGCTGTCAAGCATGCTCCTTAAGCTCCTTAGCTCCTTAATTCTCTTACCCGCCGCCCAAATCCAAAAACTTTCTTCTCCCACCTTGACTCCCAGCGCTGCTTGAGTGCATTATAACTGCATTTTGGTTTTGATGACGTCGACAACGTTGTCGTCTGATTTGTAAATTATGCTTGAGCTCACAGCACACACACACACACACACGCTTACACAGAGTCTCACGACCCACAGAGATTTATAATATGGCTAAACGGGCTGTTAACTAAAAACGCTCTCTTAATGGCAGCTCAAACGAAGAGAGAGAGAGAGAGAGAAAGAGAGTGGAAGGGCGAAAGCTTGAAGGTAGCTTTTCACCGCGCTCATGTGACTGTCAGATTTTTAGAGAGAGAGAGATAGAGCAAGAGCGAAAATGAGCGGCGGATGCTGTGAAAGTTTTTTGATTTTGCTGATTACGTAAATAAAGGCGAAGCTGCCAACGATGATAGTATATACGAAATGTGGCGAAACTCTGTTATAAACAATTTTGAGCAGCAGTCGAGCCAGCAACGACCCGCTTTCTTATGTATGTGTGTGCATGTATGTGTATGTGTGAGTGAAAGCTTAGCCTTTGCACACACGAAATGGGGCGAGGAGCAGCAGCAGCATCAGCACCAGCACAGCAACAACAATGAAACAAACGAATTCTAACGAGGCTGCCGCTGCCTGACAAAAAAGAGCGCGAGAGAGTGAGAGAACGAAACAAGGCGCTCTTTTAACAGTTCGCTCGCTCTCTCTCTCTATATATATATCTATCTCTCCGTATGCCTTGATACTCGGCTCCTGAAACCGTCGTCGCCAGCGTGAAGCTTAGTTGCTAGCTGTGCTGTGTGGTGAAATTCAGTCACAACGGGAACGTCGTCGCGAGCTGTTAGCGCGCTTCAAAGCACTCTGCGTTTGTAGCGAGAGGCGAAAATACACACAGAAAGCAAAAGCAAAAAATTCACAGCCAGAACAGCTTCCAAGAAGCCAAATAGCTCGAAACAAAAATAAACCAAAATAAAGCGTAGGAAAACAACCAAAACCAAAACCAAATAATAATAATGCATTGAAATCCGTTTCTATGTGTTTCTGTGGCGACACGCGCCGTCTAGTGCGAAAAGTGCGTCAGCAGCAGTAGCAGTAGCAGTAGCAAAAGCAGCATCAGCAGCAGCAGCAGCCACATCCACAGCGGGTGTCGGGCGGCAAAGAAATCAAATTACAAAACAGCAACATACACACACACACGCACACTAACACATAGAGACTTATAGACGCAGACACAGATGCGAATACCAACACAAACATAGTCAGGCAAACTGAGACAGACACACGCAGCGCTCAAATCGACGCAGGCTATATAATTTAGCACACACAAGTTAAACGCAAAAAGCAAAAGGAGAACGATGAGCAAACCAAAAAAAAACACACACAAATACATAAATACCAACAAATAAAATGCGAAGAAATGAAGCAAAATCGGTATAAAACGCAGCCGCCCAAAAAAAAAAAAAGAAATCCGCGTATGAATGTGTGTATGTGTGTGTTTGCTTCTTTGTATGTGTGTTTGTGCGTGTGTGTGTGTGCAGAAATCAAATGAAGAATGCTCGGGCAATCGCCATTAAAAGCAAATTAACAAGTGCAAAGTTTTCGATAAGCGTTGCCCAAAAAGAAAACAACCACAACAACAACAACAACAATAAATACAAACAAGCTGAACGCAAAAAGTGTTGCAAAATGACACAGCTGGTGTAGTAGCAGTGCGAGTCAATAGCAAAAAAAAAACAACAAAAAAATAACGCAAAGAAAAGAAAAAAAAAACCCAAATACCAACGCACTTAACACACATACCACCACCACCAACAACAACAAACAGAGACATTTAACAGGCAGCAAGCAGCGCAAAAGAAAATAAAATACAAAAAGCAACAACAATAAAAAGAAAGAAAAAAACTCGACTAGAGGCTTGAGATTTGAGTCTAGAATTCGTATGCCCAGGCAGATGTTGATGCTGTTGTTGTTGCTGTTGCTGCTGTTGCTGTTGTTGTTGCTTGCCTATATATTTTTAGCACGCGCAGCGAGAATTTAAATCGCCAACGCAGAAAAAGTTTTCTCCTTTTTGCCTGGCTAATAAAATACATATCAACAAGCAAATGGGCTCAGAAACAACAACAGCGGCAACAAAAACAACAGCAACAACAATTGCTTTGGCATATTGCTGCTGCGGCTGTTGCCAGTAACGGCAGCAGCAGCTGCAAGGATAACCAGCCAGCAACGTCATACATGGTGCAAGGATATTATCAACGTCATGCCTGCCACACACATACACATACAGACAAAGCGAGAGAGAGAGAGAGAGAGAAACTGCTGTTTGTGGCATATATTTTGTGCTGCTTGACATTTTTTTTCTACTAACATTAAACGTATTTATATTTATGACTGCATGTCTGATGACATTAAATGCATTAAAAACATGTTGATAAATTCATTGGAATTTATTTGAGCTAAAAATACATGCACAACACATGACTAGTCATGTCCTTTGCCCCCTCTTTATGCTTGCTGCTCATTAGTGCCCTGTGGCTGCCCATCGAATTATGCGGAAATTCAATTTATTTCTCCCAGCAACGGAAGCAACAGCAACAAAGGCAACAAAAACAATAGTTGATTTCAAATTGCTCGCCAACAACAGCAACAATAACAACCACAAATAACATCTAGGAAATCTTTAACAAAGATATTTTTTGAAACCATATCTACTTTTAGGATTTCCCAAGCTCCTCCACCTTAAACTATTTTGAGTAAAACTGTGTCTAAGAATATCTATTAAACAATTAACGTTGCTCAACATTAGTTTGGTTAACTTTCAATTATTCTGTTTGGTATTCTGCTCAATTGTTTAAGTAGTGTTCAAAATGTTTTAAATATCTTTGTGCATGCCACAAAACATTTTAATTCAAAGCACAAATATTTGTGCAACATAAATGTTTGACACATTCCAAAGATATATTAGCTGCACTTTCGGAATACAGTTTAATTTTTGTAAAGTCTTGGCAAACACTTATAAAATCCTATTAAACAAACACAAAATGAGTTTTAAAATTTCGTTGAACAAAATATAAGAAAAAAATTGTTTTCGCGTTCTTTTAACTACATAAAGAACGTTAAGAAAACAAGTTTGCTACCTCTTGAAGTGCTAACCAAATTCAACTTCTTAACAAGAAATTAAAGTTTGCCAAACAACTTAAACCTATCTGACAAGTTTATATAGAGCTAGCTTATCTCTATGTAGTTGCTTCATATTCTAGTTATTCAATTTTAAAACAAACAAAAACCTTTTGCCAAAATAAAAAAAAGGTAATCGAAAAGGAAAGGAAAGGAAAGAAACGTTAACTTTCGCTTATTGCCTATTGGCAAATAGACGGCAAAGAAAACTGCCAAAAACTTTTGTGTTTCTAAAACAATCGAAATAATTTATTACAGTTGCCTAGATACAATCACACACAGAAATACACATCTACACACAATCGCAAAACACACATATAAAAATGTCATTTAAGTCGCTGGCGGAACTAAAACTTTGGTCGCTGAAATTAACTTTATTGGGCGAATCAAGAGAAAATTGCTAAACAAATGCGCTCAAGCACCTTTTCAAGTGCGGTGCGGTGCGTGTGTGTGTGTGTGGTTTGGAGAGGGGCTTACTAAAACCCCAATCCCCAACCCCTTGCCACCTAACCCCTCAAGCAAGCAAAGTTACCAACTAGTTGAGCTTGCCACACGTGCACTGTGAAAGCGAGAGAAAGAGGAATGAGAGATCTTAACTAAACACATGGCAACTTAAACTTATCGACAACTCACATCTTACGGCTACAAGCTGGCCAAAACTTTAACTTGTGCGTGTGTCTGTGTGTGTGTGTGTGTGTGTGTATGCGCGCTCACGTATCTACCTCGTGTTTCGTGCCACCTCGACTCGCCCAAAAACAACAAAACAAAAAAAAGTGGCAACTAAGAAGCACTAATTCACGACTCCGCATTTGGCAACATCTCTTCTTGTTGTTTGTGTGTGTTTGTTTCTAAGTCGAAGAAAGTAGGCTATAAAAACTATCAGCACAGCTCTCGAGGCGCCTCGCCTTGTGGCAAGTTGCTCTTTTCTCAAGACTTCAACAGTGCTCTCCCCTCTCACTCTCGCACTCTCTCACTCACTGATGCCGTAGTAGTAACAACAATCTGACAACAAACTGGCATAAGCATAACATAAAAATAGGAAAAGTTCATCTTCCTTTTTCTTTTTTTTAAGAAGTTTCAACCCATTGCCGGGGCTAGCAAAACAACTAAACAACAACAAAAAATATTAAAAAAACAAAAACAGAAGATAGAAAAAAAAAATAAAAATAAAAACTCTGGATCATATAATCCTTTCACTTAACAAGCAAACTTTTGGCAACAGACCGAAAAACTTTGCGCATTTCTGCTGCTGCTGCTGCTGCTGATTCTTCATCTTCTTCTTCTTCTTCTTGTGCATCTACTGCTTTTTCAACTGCTATGTTGTGCTTTGCATAAACACAAGTCAAAAGTGTAGTTGTGTGTGTTGGTGAGTCGAGAGTTTGATGGGGGGAGGTTGAACAGGATGTAACTTGAAACCACGCACATACTACATGACGTAGGGGAAATTTATGCATTCACCAGGCCAGGCCAGAAAAGTATTTATGTATGCGCTTATAAATATATGCACATCTTGCTTACCAGCCCTCCACAGGCTTCCCCTCGAGCATTTCGCTATCTCTATCACACTCGCTGCTGTGTGTGCAGATAGCCAGGAAATTTATGCTAGCAATATAACAAACAAAATATTTGTGCACCAAGAGTTGTGCAAAAAACTTTTATTCTGTGCCGCTTCCTTTAGCTACCCAAGCTAACGAAAACTTTAAAATAACACAAGTGCAAAATATGGCAAAATAAATAATGAAACTGAAATAAATATTTTGGTTTTTCCTGCCTCGTTTGGAATGTGTTTTTTTTTTTGGGCAAGCTGAATTTAAAAAACTAGCAAAACATGCAACACGTTATCTTTGTTCTTGTTGTTGTTGTATAGTTAATTTTTTGGGGGGTTGGGGTCCTTTTATATGCTAATTAAAGGCAGCAGACACAGATTCAAACACACACACTCACACATTTACTACCACACAGACAGACCAGGCTTAGTTGTCCTTGTGCCTAAAAAAAAGATATATATGTGCGAATATATATACATATATTTTTTTAGAAACATAAACCGAAATGCGCACAAAAGCCTAACCCTGAAAAATATGTGCAGATGGGGAAATAAAAAAAGTCCAAGCGAAACGAAACTTGAAGGCTGCTGCTGCTGCTGATGCCTACAGCGGAAAAGTAGGCAACGAAATGTACATAGTTATTAAAACAAATAGTATATATACGTTTATTTTATTAAGAGGGGAAATGGGGTAAAGATGTGGGGCCCAATGTTGTAGAACCTTTAAAATATAACGGCAGTTTTTCTAAGAATTGGTTTTAACTAAAATCATTGCATATGGCATAGGCCGTAAAAATAAATACATTTTACTCTCAAAAGTTGTATACACCCAAAAACTTTAATTTTTACGCCACTTGGGGTAATTTACCCCGGTTCCCCGACCGCCGCTATATACGCTTATTTTAATAATTGCAGCAGCAATTAAAGCATTAAGTCAAATTAAAAAGAGCTACAAAGAAAGAAATGCAAAATAAACATCAAATTTATTAAAATCAACAAAGGGCGAAAGCAACAACAACAGCAACAATAAAAACCCCAACAACAACAGAAACAGCACAGCCATTTTAATCGCAATTATAATTAAATTAATTATTGTAAATAAGAGCCAAACAACAACAAAAAAAAAAAAACAATAAAAAAATACAAAAGAATATTAATCCAACGAACACGCACGCAAAAACGCACAATTAAACAGTTTACCAAATAAATAAAAATCAAATTAAAAAAAAATAAGAAATCAACACCAAAATAATAAAAACCCGACAACAAATGTGTTCAGTACTCGTCTTTCAGTAATTCAGCGAATTTTTTCTGTGGTGCCATTTAGCGACATTCGCAACAAGTAAAAATAATTAATTATAGATAAATGTGTGCGACGTGTGTGAGACACACCAACACACACAATCATACAAGCACAACTTCACACGCACATAGCTAAATAAATAAATTGCCAAAAAATACAAAAAAAAACAAAGTAAAACGACAAGCGTTTAATTAATGACTGCATTATATAAATGAGCTTTTAGTTTAATTAATCACTTAATAAATTACACATAAACACATACATACACACATGTACAGCACGTGCTGGTGTGTGTGCCTTAGCTGAAGCCAAATGCATGGCAGCAACAACAACCAAAATAACAACAACAATAAATGCAACTGCATTAGCAACAAACGTAATAACCACAACAACGACAGCAACGCAACAGTGCAATAACGTAGCAACGCCCACGTCCACGCCCATTTTTACATTTAGATATAGCTGCCAGCACTGTTGTTGTTGCTGTAATTCATTCTGGCCGCCCCAATACAACAACTTCAACAACAACACCAACAACAACAACATCATCATCATCAACAACAACAACAACAACTACTACTACTACAACAGCAACAACAGACAAACAACGAACAGTTGCGCGAAACAAATAACAACAGCAACAACAACACCAACAAGAACATCAGCAGCAACACTTCAGCAGCTGAAGTTGCCGCCGCCGCCGCTGCCGCTGTCGACGTCGGCAGCAACAACAGCAACAGCAGCAGCGTTGCCACCGATCCCAAGAAATCCTTCTCGCTACACTGCTGTTGCGTGATCGTCGACATTACACCCGTCTCACATCCGGTGGCACGTTTGACAACAGCAACAACGGCCTCGGGAAGGGATGCGGGCGCCGGTGGCAGCGCTGCCGGCAGCAGCAGCGGCGGCTTGGGTCTCACCGAAAACGTCTCCCAGCTGGCGAGTCAACTCTTTCGCTTTGGCAGCAAGAAACGTTCGACTGGCGTCTGCATCTGCAATGCACAATGTCGACTGCAATCTTTGGACGAATCCACAGCAGCGCTCAAGACAGCAACAACAACGCATCATGGGAGTCTAGATCGGTTGCTGCAGCAGCAGCAACAGTTGTCCCAGAAGCCTTCGCATCAACAGCCATCGAGTGCTGAGCGTTCCATAAGCTGGGTCGTTGATGGTGGCGGCGCTGGAGCTCTCCTTACCGCTGCCAGCTCCGATGAGGGCGATGAGAAGCTGCAGCAACAACTACAAAATCTGCAGCAGCAGCCAAAGAAGCCTGCACCTCTGGAGGATCCACCACCGCCGCCGCGACCCTCGGGTCGCCATAGTGTGCGCGAAGAATTTGAACGTGGTGTGGAAGTGGAAAAGTTTTACCATCAGATCAATGGCGACATCTTTGAGATTACGAGGCGGGTGCGTGCTCGCGATGAGGATACCACGGAGCAGCGTTGCGTCAAGCGTAAGAGTTCCGCGGCGCCACACTATGTGCGGCTGCCCGAGCAGCGTCCACAGTTGCCGCCGAGGCGGCAGAAGAGCGCCGAGGAGGTGACGATGCCAAAGAGTGCGTTGCGTCAAGCGGCGCCAGAAGCACAACTGGAGTGGTTCGATAGAAAAGCGCAACAGCGTCATTCCGCGCGTTCCGCAGAAGGCGGTCAGGTGAGGGAAGAGACAATTGAGTGGCTTAAGCTGCAGAAACAACAGACGCCATCTCAAGCACCCGCACGCACCTCTTCCGGTCCAAGTGAGATAACGGTGATGAAGGATGAACTGCCAGAATGGCTGCTAGAGCAGCTGCCGCATCAACGTGAACGCCAAACCACATCCGAGAAGCCAGTGAGTTCGGCGTATGCCAAAGCTCTGGCAGAACTGCTAAAGAAGCCACTCTCCCGCCAAAGTTCGGGTCCCTGTGAGGTTTCCCTGCTTAAGACGGACATAGTCGAATGGCTAACGAAGATGCAGTCGAGCGTGGGTGTTGGCGGCAAATCCTCATCCTCAACACGTCGCTCACATCATCGTCGCAATGGCAGCAGTGGTGCCACTCCACGTTCCAACTCACAGGAGGATCAGGTTGCAGCTGGGAGCGAGCAGCAGCAGCAGCATGCCACGCTACAGCGCAAGCGACACTCATTGGGTCACAGCAACGCGGACAGTGGTGAGGAACCGTTGCTGCAACAGAAGCAGTTACCAACCCTTGAGTGGATTGCGTATCCGCTGCACAAGTTGCATTCGGTGGGCAAGCAACCCGTCTCTATGTCCGTGCCCAGTGGTTATGATGTGCCTGCTCCTCTCACTGCCACCTCCCATACGCCGCTATGCCAAGAGCAGCGTCGACGCGAAGAACGCTCCCGGGAGCGTCGATTGCGTCACTCCGCCAGTGAGGTGGTCAGCAGCAGCGGTGCAGGTGCAGGAGCTAGCAGTGCACAACAACAGGATCGACTGGAGCGTTTGTACGCCAAGCCGCACAAGGAACGCTATCAGTATGTGCCCAAGGTAACGCCGCCCAAGGAAACCACCATCACTAACACCCACAGCTCCTCCACAAAGTCCAAACGTTCGCGTCGCCATCAGACGCAACGTTCCGCCACGGTGACGGACATGTCCGCACAACGTTCCACCACACACAAACGCAAATCCTCGAGTGCGGAGCGAGCTCCACGCTCCCGTTCGCCATCGCCATGCACGGATCCCGCCTGCCCACTGTTGCCAATCTGCACGGATCCACACTGCCGGTATCAGAACTGCCAGCGACGACGCTGTCTCACCTCCTCTGCCAGTTCAGTGAATCTGGCAAGGCATCAGCAGTTAGCTCAGGTGCAATTGCATGCGGTGCCTGCCCATCTGTTAGCTGGCTCAGATGCAACAACGCCGTCAACGACAGCAACACCACCGCCACCACCGGCAGCAACGGTGTTGGCACCACTCGCTGATTCCCTGTCAGAGCGTCGTCTGGTCATCTGTCATGAGTGTCGTTCGTGTGCACCCTTGCTTAGCTGCCAGAATCGTAAATGCCTCAATGCCGCCAAGTGCAACTCACTGCCTCGCTGTGCCGCTGATTTCAATCGTCTGCGCACCACACTCGCCCAGCCACCCACAACACTGGATGACATTGAGCCGGCGCCACTCGAAATGGAATCCCAGCAACAGCATCAAACGTTCCAGCCTGCCTCGCCTACATTCCACATACACCACTATCGCAGCAACTCTCAACCCAATACATTGCAACGTGGCGATTCCACAGCCTCCAGCTGTGGCATGGCCACAAATCTTGGTTGGCTGGAGCCAATGCAGCAACAACTAGAATTGTATCAACAGCCACAGAATCATCTGCATCATGCGCTCAACGGGAATGGCAAACTAATGAAATCCGCTTCGGCCGCATCGTTAAATTCGCGACGGAGACGCCACAAAACGGTCCACTTTGGCGAGAATCTGTTGCGTGAGGTGTGCCAGAATCGCAAGCTGATAAAGACGGAACATGTGCCATCGGGCTCGGCGCCCATGCAGCCCAACATTCAGTTGCTCTACAATTTTGTAGAGGGCGTTCTCAGTTCCTGGGTAGATGATGATGAGGATCAGGTGCGTTCGGGCGCTGAATCCGAGCCAGATCATGGTCTAGTCGCACTGCAACCTATCCACCGATGCAACCGCTTGCGCTACCAGTGCATCAGGCGTGTGGTGGAGGAGGCGGCGGATCTGCAAGGCACCCTTAAGCTGGGCAATTCACGGTATCGACATCGACACTGGCGCAGCACCGCCAAGCAGTGCAACGAATTGTTCCTTCGCAAGGTAAACTAAGTTTCTAATTTGTATCCAGCAGATACATATTTGGCAATTCAGCAGAGCTGCTAAATATTTTTTTTATTAATTCTTGTTATTAATTACAAGCTTCTAGCAATAATAACATTTATTCAATATCATTCATACTTGCGCAAAAATTGATTTAAGAACTTACAACTTGAGAACAATTTCAGTACTGTTTTAAAGATTTGTGTTTATGAAAAACAAATTTAGACTGCTTAAAAAATATACAAGTTCCTAAAAGCTTTGCAATTTTCGATTGTTAACTTCATGATTTTTAAATCTGGCTAACTTTTCTCCCCCTTATAACATACTAAAATTTTTCAAATTGATAAGTAGCTGGCGTAATTTCTCAGACTTGAACAAATTGCTTGAATGCCGCTTTAACTTTGAGCTTTGCTTGAACACTCAGTGACAAAGAATAGCCTCTTTCTTAACAGCCATGCGCCCTTGTCACTGTCTTCCTTCTTCTCCCTTATTCACTGGCACCAAAAATGACTTTAATGTATTGTCGCCAAATGTACGTACAGTGTGTTGCCTGTGTCTATCGTCTGTCTGATGTCCGTTTGTCTGGCTGCGACAAATTCATTTTGGTTGCCTAACAAAACGTTGATCAAAGCCAAAGCATCCTTTTCACGGTCGAGCTACTGCAAGGCAGCTGCCTGCCTGACTGGCTCCTTCTAGCTTCTTGCTCCTTGCTTGCTTGCTTTCTTGCCTGCTTGCTTGTTCTTGCCGTGGCTCACAAAGGAGGCTGGCAATAAATTAAAGCATTAGCCCCAGCCAAAAAAGCTCTTAACACAGCTCAAACACACAAAGACACACAAGGACACGAAAAAGAGGGACATTAAGGGGTAGCATTTTCATTTACTGTTCGCATTTAGTTTTTGGATAGTGAATGGCATTGATTGGAATTGACATGAATCACAGTTGCAAAGTGATAAAGGCTATTTGTAGCAATAGATACTAGATACATGTGTATCTATCTATGTATCTATTATGTGTGTACTTGTCCAAACAGGCGTACCATAATCTATGAGTGCTTTTGCATTCATGCGTTTCCACTGTGCAACTTTCAAAAGCTTTTGCATTTTGTATCTGCGAATTGGTATCCGCTTACATGTATCTTGTATCTGTTGCCACTGGTGCAGCTCACTTGGCACAGCTTGGCCAATAGCAAAAGGATGAATACATAAAGAAGAAAAAAATATTAGCTGCACTGACCAAAGGATAGCTCACTGATTGGATTTAACACGAGTATTCACACAACAAGTACAAGTATGCACAAATGAGCGAGCTTGAATAGCGAGTTTAAATTTGTAAAAGATAGCTTGCCAAAATGCGCCGGATCATGAACGGAATGTTAAAGCATGATAAGAACATATATTGACTTTGCTGACCATAAATATATTATAGCTACGGTTAGATTACTTTATGGCACAACTCTTGATTTTAATGTTGTTTCCCAAGTACTTGTTTTGCGAACGGAAACAAAAAAGAGTTGATCAAAGCGAATGTAGAACGAGAAGTCATTTTGACTAATACGATAGAAACAAATGCATTGCAATTTTCTATAAAAAACAAGTAAGAAGGTTCTAGTCGAGAAATCCCGACTAGACGATACCCTGATCCCTACACTTTACGCGTACAGTCAGTGCTTGCAAGTATGTGTGTGTCTACGCGCTTACTGCAGACTGCATACACAACTTGATTGTCCCATATCTCCGGTGTTTCTTAACCGATTTCAATAAAAATTTCACAGATTTTCATTATATTGTCTATATTCTGCCATCTTAAAGTTTTCCAAATTCAAGATTTTGTTGTTATCGGTCCCATGTGTATATCGGAAACAGGAAAAGTTATTGAAATTCGAAAACAACCTTGTACTGCCTAGGGATTAGGCGAGCTTAAGTTCCAAATCTGGAGTCTCTAGCTCCTATAGTCTCTGAGATCGACGCATTCATACAGACGGACGGACAGACGGACATGTCTATATCGACTCGGCTATTGATGCTGATCAAGAACATATATACTTTATGGAGTCGGAGACGCTTCCTTCTGCCTGTTACATACTTTTGCACAAAACCATTATACCCTTATTTCCCATTTTTAATGGGATCAGGGTATAAAAATAGTGAAATAAAGCGAGCTTAAAGATTTATTGCCTTAAATAGAACAGGATGACGTTTGCGTCCTTTGACCGGAATTCTGAATAAGATATAAACTTGGCAAACAATAAGCTCGCGCTGTGGGAGTAAAAAAATTCTGCACTTTCATGGGAATTGAATTGAAAAATATCATAAAATCAAATTACAGTTGTTAATTAATTTTAATTTTAATTTAATTTTCCTGAGTACGTTTGATACAATGATTAAGGAGCTGCAAAATATCTGTTGCGAGTAGAAGCTGTCGGTTTAACCCCTAACTAAAAACCTTGTAAGTTTTGATTGATTTGCTGTTGCTGCTAAACAGCTGCTTTCTCATTCGCGTCTCAAACCAATTAATACTAAGCATCTCTCAGTGCACACATTTAATCAAATGCGAATGACATGGCAGCTACCTGTGTCGGCTGCCTCTCCCTCATAGACTTACCCCCTTTAGCTGTGTGTATTTCCGTCTTAATCATTGCCGTAAATCCCTCCAAAATACCATCTTACAGCTAATGCCAAATTGCTTTTGGCCCTGCTGCTGCTACTGCTACTGCTGCACAGTGCACAGCAATTTGAATGCCTTGCCACGAGAGCTGCTTAGACAGCTTTTTTGTGACTAAGATGTTGCCAAAAAGGAACGCAAAGGAAAAGCTTAAGAAATATCTATGGCGTGGAATGATGATAGGGTAAGGGAAGGGGGATAGTCATGTTAACACTTGCATTGCGCTGCAGCTTTTGTACATTTTGAATCAATTTCTACTGACTACACTGACAGAAGTACGTGCCTTTAATGTATCACTTGAGTCACTTAAGTAAACGTGCCACGAATTTTGCAGTTTTTCTTCATCTCGTGACAGCTGTCAACCCTAAGCAAATGCTTGCTTACACATATGTGAAACTGTGCGAATGTAAATGTTGGTTGTGTGCGACAATAAATATCGTAAATACTCTATCAAATATTGTAAATTTTGACAGTGACAGCGACAAATGAAATGATTTTTCCTTTTTTGGGACAAAGCGAGAGAGAAGCAAGAAGGCAAGTAAGGGTAAGAGGGAGGAGACGTGAGGTGCTTGGTTGTGAGATTGGTATGTAGTAGGTGTAAATGGCAGGAAACTCAACTCTCACATTTGACATTCAAAAGTCATTGATAATTATGGATGAAACGTGAACGACAACCGAATCGAGGGATCACAATCAATTCTTGATTAGAAAACGCAGCTCCGACAGCCTGGCAGGCTGTTTCACCTGTCTGGGGTTCGCTGTTGGATAAGTGTGCGTGGTGCGGTCTAAGTGGGCGTGTCTCGGCTGCCTCGTGCGTCTGCGTTTCATGCGATTGTGCGTAAATTGAATTTTGATTTTGCACTGATGCTGAGATATGGCATATTAGGCCAAAGTAATCAGGTGACAGGGGGTTGGGTGGTCGAAGCATCAGGGCCGACTATAGGCATTTAATCTTTTGTATTTGTGTGTGTTCGTGTTTTGGGTTGCCCATTTAGGCTTAGCCATGTGAGACATACACAGGAAGAGAGGGGACCAACACGAAGCTCAGCCCATTGTCAGCCTGTCCCAAACTGATGAAATTTGACAACATATTGACAATGCGAGGAAGGGAGGTAGGAGATTGCCAACAGTCGGGCCATATCAATTAAAAATTCATGAATCATTTGACAAACTCTTTGGGCCTCGGCACAAATTGTAACCATTTCAACCAGACCAATCAGTCGACGTTGTGATTTGATGTTCCTGCTGCTGCTTTAGTTGCTCTCACACATAAAATTCAGTTATCCTTGTGGGTGTGTGTCCATTGTTTGCCAGTAGACACACACACACACATACATACCCAAAATATACACGTGATTCTAGGTGCACAGTAATCTGTTGTAAAAGGTACAAAACTCGTTAATTCAACCGAGATGTGTCCCTTTTTTGTGTTCGGGCGCCACTTTTGGCAGCAGTATTCCAAAAGGGTTTTCCATTACATTAGCGTCGACTGTTTCGAGTGTGTTTTTCAGCTCTGCTTAGTAACTGATAAAGTGACTTTTGGCTAAATTACAACTAGCTGTTTGTAGTCGTCGATACAAAAGTATCTTACCCTTTAAGCTTATTACATTTAATTTTGTGTCAAAAGTATTGAAGTGCACCTCGCTTGACTGCACCAGTTCCAACCAGTTCCGCTCCACAGCTTCCGTTCGGCTTGATGATTTCATCGAAAACTTCAATGAGCAAGCGGAAACTATTTCATTTGGCGCTATAAACGTTGTCAGGTGAACAACGTTGCCCCAATGGTCAGTAGGGCGAGATCATTGGAGGGGGGAGGATGGATAATAAAGAGAGATGGGTGAATGGTCTTTGAGTGTTTTTGAAGTTTTGCAGTTTTGAAGCAGCGTCGAAAATGATTGAGGCCACTCGCCTGGCAATTTACACAGACCAAAAGGTTGCAAATTAACTTTGCCAAAATTGTATATCAAATTGAAACTCTAAGTAGAAATTTACAGCACATAAATACAAACTATTTCTTGGACACAATTGTTGTATGTTAATTTACTCAAAAACAAAATGGAAATCGAAAACATCTTTCATTATAAAAGTGCTAAGCAGCTTGTTTAATTAAAATAGTCAAAGGAATATCTAAGGTAGCCAGCTTTTACAATGTGGCATTGATAATGCTGCTGGTTGAAGCTTTCAACAGAGCTTCTTCAAGCTGCTTTCTGCTTCTGACTCTCTGCCTGCCCGCGCCCGAGCTTCATTAAAAAGCATTCCCAATTAATCAGAGCTATATGCGATGCAACTCAATACGATTTCAATGGACTTTTTTCCCCAGCGTCTCTCAGACCCGGAAAAAACCCCTTGCCACAAAAGGTGCCGCTTTGATGTGATGCTTCTGCTGCTGCTGCTGTATTGGTTTTTGACCTTTTTATTTTTTGCAATTTCCAGTCAGAAAATATTTATGTAGCTGCTCGCAGCTGGATATGTTAATGGAGATGAAGATGGAGGAAGTGGAGCTACTCAGGCAGTCTCACGTTTTGGGTATTTGCATGCCTTTGCACTCCTTCGATTAATATAAAATTTGATTAAACTTGGCCAGCGACAAACGACTGACGAAGACGAAAACGAAAAGACGACGCCGACGAGGACGCAAACGTTGACGACTACGTCACTTGTGGGTTAAGCACACATGAATTTCGAAGCTCACAACAAAAAAAAAAAAAACGAAAAATAGGGCGAACGACTGCTGAGCATTGGGGCGTGGCTGCTATATAAAAATAAGCGCCACACGCCACTTGACAGTTGCCAACTTGCTGATGCTCCCACGACGCGTCAGCGGGGCAGTCAAATAAATAACTTGTAAAACATGCATAAGAGCAAAAATGTTTGAAAATTGTCAAAAACGTAAAAAGGGCGGAGCGGTATGTGAGTGGATGGGTGGATGTGTGTTAGTGTGTGGGTGGAATGTATCTTAGTAACCGAAAAGCCAAGAAATTGGGCCATGGCATTGACGTTTCTGTCTTTCCAGTCCACAGATCGAGTAACAGCAGCAGCAGCAAGAAGCGAAGACGAAACGAATAAACACATTGTAAATTGATTTCCTTGGGAACTCAAATAAAAATGGCATGAGCCAGCAAGTGAGCGACACGATTGTGGGCGTGTGCTTGGTGGCAACTGAATGGGTGGTGTTGTGTGGGTGGCGCTCATACAGCACTACTGCCACCCAATTGAAACGAATGAATGGGCAAACCAATTTTTATTGCCACGCGGGACACGTAGAGCGCAACAGAGGCAGCAGCAGCATCACCACGGCCATAGCGTTGCTTCGTTGCCTCAACTTGATTCCCACACGGACTAACTGAAATACCCTGCCTGCCCTACCCTTCCTCCTCGTCTCTTTCCTGTTTTCCTGTTGCGAAAACAGAAATTGGCGCACTGGGCGCTGTGTGGTGAGAACGGAAGGAAGTCGAAATGAAGGATGAATGGAAGATGGCTAGGGCGATAGACACAGGAGTCGGTGGCAAAAGCTGTGGCAGTAGTTCTCGAACTTGGTTTTTGATGGAATGCTCGAACTACACTTAGAGAAATAAAAAACAAATCATTCAGAGGCAGCACTTTTTAGTTTTATATAGCTTACTTAAGAAATTTCTTGAATGGAAATTTTTCTTCATTTACGATTCTGCTTTTAAGTTTCTTGCTTGCTTGTGGTGCATTGTTTCTCAGTGTAACCAGGCTCTGTCACGATAAAATGAACAAGTTACTGTTTGGCATTGCCTTTACTTTCTGCTTCTCCCCCGCGCTCTACGGTTTTGGTTGCTGTTGCTGCCATTTCGTTTCGATTCGTTTTCTGAGCCGTTTCGTTGTTGTCAATTGTTGTCCATCCGCTTTTCCTTTTTTATATTTGCGTCCCGCATTCGGTTCATGCTGCCCCATATCCCATGTTGCCAACTTCACTAAAAATGCAGGCCAGAGAAGACAAATTGCTTTATCGTCGACATACGTAACAAATGTTGCTGTCGGCAGTGACAACGGCAACAAAAGCAGCAGCAGCAGCCACAACAACAACAACTTGTACAATAACAACAACAACAAGGGGCAGTCAACCATTATTGGTTTCAAATAGCTTACGGGGGTCGATATGATTCGTTGTGCCCAGGTTGACTTGGGTGTGTGTGTCAGTTGAGTGTGTGCGTGTGTGTGCGGAGCCTGCCTGATTGGCACTGCTAATTATGACTTAATTATTTCAATTATTATCCGGTCTTATTGAATTTTATCGTTGCCAACAACAACTTAACATAGTAAATATGAACATAGTATTTGGAAGCTGTTTTTGATTTCCTGATTATATTTTTTGTTAACACGCTTGTTTTACTTGATGTGCATTGCAGATCTCGGACGATGATCGAATGAGCCTAACTACTGCCGTTTCGGATGAAGATGATGGCGAAAGTGTCATGGCGTCACCATATAAAGCAAAGGCCACTGGCACCGCTGCATCCTCCTTCAACTGCACGGGCGCTGTGCGTAAAGCTGGGTAAGTTAAGTAATGCTGCAATCCAAACCCCAAAACCCCTAATCTAACTAACTGTAATCACTGGCACGCAAGTATTCCCCAAGGCATTCCACACAGTCAAGCATCATCTAGGCAGCCTGAGTGTGTGGCGAGGCACGTTTGTGTGCGTGTTTGTGCTTCAACAAGCTCATCATAAATAAAGTAGCAAATGGCCTGATGCTTGGCATATCATTTACAGCGATTACAGCAAAACGCATTCCTCTCCTATCTAGCATTATATGATAAAGTGTGTGTGTGTGTGTAAGTGTTCAAATCCGTAGAGATTATAAAAAGGCCACATACACACACAAAAAGAAGATGTTGAATGTAATAGAAGATAAGCTCGTTGAGGCCACAAAACTTTGCACGTTTAGTATTACTTATTAGCTAATGAACCCTAACTACCTTAACTACCTTATATCCTCAACGATGCAAAGCACTTGTTGGGCAATAATTCTTGTGCGTGCAACAAGCACGCAGTAGAAGCAGACACTGAAAAAGGCAACTGTTTCGGCTTAAACTTGGTTTAATTATTCTCTAGGCACCGCAAAAGCTTTTTGCCACACTTGATATATTTCTATGTATTTAGATATATAAAATATGCATTAAGTAGTAATTCAGATAACTATTCTTATTTTCGACACTTTGAATTCCCAAGTGGTTGTGGCAATCACACCATGGAAGCCGCTCAAACCTTATTAAAGTAGCAATAGAATGTATATTCACAACACTCTCTCATTTCTATACTTATAATTTCCAAGTAGTTCAAGCAATCATAATATTGCAAAAAGAAATGCTTTGAATCTTCTGAAAGCTCTTTAAATCACCTTTAGTTTTATCAACAAGTTGACTAAGTTTATAAAACTTACAAAGTTTCCCCTAGTTTACTGTTACGGCTGCAACGTGCTACATTTCGTTCAACTGGTTGTGGCAGCAGCTTATGCAATTGGAATTGAATTGCAATCTAATTAGACTTGTGATGATTATATCGATTGGTTGCCGCTTTGTGTTTATATAATTTTAAACACAGCCAGCAACGTTTCTGCATTTCACCCTCTTATTTCAACTTATTTTCTACGTTTATTTGTGTGCCCAGCTTATTTTACTATTTATGGTTATATTTCATTCAATTTACCCTCGATTGCAGCTTTCTATCGGTAAAGAAATGGTTACTACGTAAGAAGCATCAAATCGAACTGGCACGCAAACGTGGCTGGAAGGGATATTGGGTGTGCCTGAAGGGCACCACACTACTCTTCTATCCGTGCGATTCTCGCGAGGGTCGCAGCGTTGAGGCGGCGCCCAAGCATTTAATTATTGTGGACGGCGCAATTATGCAGCCAATACCGGAGCATCCCAAGCGCGATTATATATTCTGTCTGAGCACAGCATTCGGCGATGCCTATCTGTTCCAGGCGCCCTGTCAGGTGAGTATCGAACGAAACAAGAGTTGGCAATAGCATCAGCCGCAGGATATGATGCGTAGCGTGCTCAATAAAACCTGACAAAGTCCTTCAAGCGTAAGACTTGCCATGCTGCAATTAGAGAAAGGCATAAGCCACACCGTTCTCAGTCTCTTCTTCTCTTGCCCCGAAGGCAGCAAAGAACAGCATAAAAGCTGGCCTTGTCCAGGACGACAGCATTGACAAACAAGACTTGGACTTGGACGAAATCGTCGTTGTCCTCAACGTCGAGCCATTGAAGCGAGCGTATGTTTGCGCAAGGATATCAAGGATATGCATCTATCAAGCACCCAAGCATATGTGTATGTATGTGTGTGTTGGTTATTGGGGTGTTGAGTTCAGTGCTCGCGGGCTTTTAACAGACCTTACACGTAATCGCCATGCAAAATGTGTGCCACACACCGACACACATGCTAGTTGACAGTGTAAGACTCGCAGGCGTTAACTGATGCAGCCACACAAATGGCTCAAATGCAAATCGGGCCCGGCTTTAAGTGCGATTGAGGTTGGACTCGCTACGACAGCCAACTGGCAGATTGCCTTGAACCAATAGTTGGCAGCTTGGCAACTTGGCTGCTTCGTTGCTTCATTCGGTCCTTGGGCCTAAACTGTTACATGTCTCAAAGGCATACCTTGCTCATTCCAGCTAGAGCTCCCTCAAACCTGACTGAATTTGCTGGCGGTGATGGCTGTGTTCTGCTGGCTGGGCTGACAGCGTTTGTGCCTGGTCGCCACAGTGATTTGTCATTAAATTTGCATAACTGATAGTCAACCAGCAACGACACAAGACAGCAGCACCAACAACAATCAGAAGAAGAATGACGATGAGAGACGAACAACGACACCGACAACGTTAGCAACAAATTTGACATTTGGCGCTGGGGAGCTACATCAAATTTGCTTGCGGGGCATTTGCCACTGCAATTTGTAGGAACTACACACAAAGAAAATATTTATGATCCAAAAAACAGCTTACTTAATTCAAAGATGTTTGTATAATTGAATTATTGAATATCGTAAAAATATATTATAAAAATAAAAAAAAATGCTAAACATGTAATGCTAAAAAGAAATTTCTAAATACAGGGTCATATATATTTCCTGAGTGCAAAACCTTCTCCCTATCTAACTTTTTCTCTTTCTATATTTCTTTCTAATTTCGCAGGTTGAGCTAGAGAATTGGGTAAACAGCATACATAGCGCTTGTGCTGCTGCATTTGCACGTCATCGCGGCAAAACGGGCACACTGCATCTGCTGCAGGAGGAGATCTTTCGCCTGGAGAAGGCTATTGAATCGGTAAGTGAATGCCAAAGCATCCCAACCTCCACAATCGTTTCACCTGACGTGTGAAACTATTTTTGTTGCTGCTTAAGTCAAGCATGTCTCGAGTTCATATGTGGATGTGTATATTTGAGACTTGAATTATTGCCGTGCATTTTCGACTTGGATGGAAATTGCTGAGCTCTTTCAGTGCAAATTCAAGTGATGAGAATTGAAATTGTGTATTGAGTATAAAAGCTGTTTGTCGAGTGCATCCCCATCCAACTTACACAATTGATGGCGGCATCATTATTATGAAAATGATATGCAAAAAAAAAGAGAGATAGTTCGAAGACATGTAAAATCCATGATTTATGAACTCAACCGGGTCTGTATGCATATAAAATTAAAGTCCAATATAACGAAAATATGTAAAAGACGCTGTTATCAATTTTATTAACAGTTTCCAAGAATTTTTTTATAGAGAAAAGTTATGTATCGTAAAACGAAGCAAATAAATTTGTTCACCTGGCAAACTTTCAAGAAAATCGTTGGCACAATCGAAAAGATCAACACAAATAAATCCAAAAAAACACCATTAAATCAATCAATAAATTTATCTACGAGCTCTACTCATGTACATTCAATTTAAGCTGTGGCAGCGCTTACTTTCTTTCTATGCGATAGGTACACATCATTGTTATTCAGAGCATGTGTCTGTGTATTTCAGCACCTAATCAGTCGTTAAAGTAATCAACAACAAAGCCAAATTGTACGAATACATCAATTCCGCAATGATTTCTCAACTCGATTCGAACTCCCAACTTGCACGTAAGGACACAACAAACGCATTTGGTGGAAACACCACATTCAGCACCTCCAACCAGCCTCGCACTGCTGCCCAATCCAGAAAGTCACACTTTCCACCACCCCATCCAATTTCTCAATTTCAGCCACAAGCACAACAATTGCTAGCCAATTTCTCAGTGTTGTGCTCCCCAAAGATTTATGCGCTGCCTGCTTTCGGTGGCTTCTTGGTGGCTCTGCTCCATTTATGTATTTGCTTTCAAATCAATTTCCCATCAATTTCGCGTCGCGGCTTCGCTAGCAACAACATTTGTTTCTTGCCAGCCGCCAACTGGCATTGCAATTTATTTGCACAACTTTGCGTCCAACAACAACACAGTGGAAAAAGCAGCACCAGCAAGAAGTTCTATTCGTGGCCAAAATAAAAGCAAAAACACGAACAGAAATCCAAATAGAACTCAAGTTGCTTAGCACTGTGGTGGCAGAGAGTGGTACAGGAAACTGCACTTGTCACACAATAAATGGCTGGATAAGCTCCCCCAAGTCCAAAGTGGCAGCAAGAAATGCTAAAAGAGCTAGTTGTATTAGAGAGAAGTGCAAGCAATGTCCTGTTAGCACACTGCAGTGTCATCCCGAGAATTACGTTTTTTTTTTCCTTCTTCACCGTATTTGTTTATTTTTTTTAGCATTATGTCATTCGAAGTGCAGCGAGCATAAAAAATTTGCGGCCGTTTGTTGGTCTGCAAAATTGCAGCTATTTTTTTTCTCTAGCTTATACCCTGCATTCAGTAGGAAAATAAATGGTAGTTATAAGTTTTGTTCCTTATCTTTTCTCTGAGTAAAGTACGAAGTTGATTAATATTTAATACAGCTTTAATGTCATAGTTCGTATTTGTTGCTTTGCTAACCTAGGAATCTCTTCAATTTCTTTTATCACACAACATTTTTTAGATCGCGTGCCATCAACTAGATCTATTTTTGTTGCTGTTGATTAAAATTCTGTGCTAACTCTTACCTTAGTATACCAGCAGTCAAACTGTTGACTGACTGTCTTAGTCAATTGTTGTTGTAGTTGTGTTTGTTTTTCGCAACTTCTAAAGACAATTATAATGTCAGTCCGTCTACTAAGTTCATCTTATCCGTGTTGTTTTCTCTGTTCTGTTCAGTTTGCGTTGCCTTCAATCAGTCGTCTCTGTCGACCCTTTTCTAATATAATGAACGGTCTTCATTTTCTTTGCACATTTTCTTGTTATTATTATGCTTGTTGTTGCTGCTGGTGTAGGTCTTCATCTAGAGCTGTTGCTTGGTTATTTGTGGATATCTGTCCCTTTGGATAAACCATAATTACTTCCTTGAATGCTGCGTTTTTCTGTCCACTTTCCCACTTCAAAGTTTTTAACTAGATGTTGTTGTTCTTGTTGTTGTTGATTTCATTTTCTTTCTATTTTTCCGGTTTTGTTTGGTTTTCCAAAGTCCGAGACTGTCACAAGAGTCACTTCACACTCAGCTGGTTTAGTTTTCAAGTACCACGCCCCCACTCCTTCGAATTGGGCCTCAGTTTCGGTCATTCTTCTGTTTGTTTTTTTCTTTTTTGTTCCCAAAGTTGGCCGGATGAATATTAATTAAATGAGCTGCAGGAGTGGCCGCAAAACTGCATTTGCATTCGCATTTGCATTATAATTTTTTGGGATTTGCATTCGTATTTGTTGTTTATTAATTTCGTGTGCAAACTAAAGGGAAAAGTTCACAAAAAATAAAAACTATAAAAAGGGTGCTCGCAAATAATAAAGGCCGCAGGCCAAACAAAAGCAACTAACCCCACACCCTTCAAGTCATAAAATAATAGATAGAAGAGGAAAAGACGAAGAAAATGATGTTGCCCTGAATGAAATTAAAAACAAGTAAGAATACTCGAGAAATCCCACCTAGACGATACCCTGAACCCTATACCTTGCACAATCTCCATTATCACAATTCAAGTTTTATTGTTATCGATCACATGGGTATATTGGAAACGGAAAAAGTAATCGAAAATCGAAAACAAACTTGTACTGCCTAGGGATAAGGCGAGCTTATGTTCCAATCTGGAGCTCTTATAGTCTCTGAGATCGACGCGTTCCTACATACGGACAGACAGACAGACAGACAGACGGAAAGACGGACGGACGACGGACAGCTCAAAAATATTTATACTTAATTGGGTCGGAGAAGCTTCGTTCTGCCTGTTACATACTTTTGCACAAAACCATTATACCCTTTTTACCTGTTTTAATGGGTTCAGGGTATAAAAAGAGATGTGTGGGGTTAAGTTTGAGTTTGAGTCTGTTTCCTATCACAATTTTATGGTCGGTGCGAAGGCGTGGCTTAAATGAGCAACAGTGTTGTGTCGTCTACGCTTTTTTGTCTTTGCTTTCTTCTTTGTGTAAGTATTATTTGTGTATGGTGTACGGTGTTGTGCATGCAACACCTGCCCGTCTAGGTGTGTTTGTCTGCCCCTTTCTTTTTTTATAGCTGTCACCTTTCGGAAATAATCATATATGTGTCAGTGGGGGACAACGGCAGCACTTCGCTTCGTTTGCGTTATCTTTTCTACTTTTTCGCTAGCTATCTTTTTTTTCTTTTCGCATAAAGCACTTACTCATACACACACACACACACACACATCTACATACATTCACAATGCAAGCGTAGGTTGAAAAAAAAACTATAATAAAGAAAAAAAAAATAGTAGTAGCTGCCCGAGCGCATTTGGTTTTTTCGTACGCTCTGGTTTTTACGCTCTAATTACGACTCCTACGAGCAGAGCCCCCGCTTTGCCCTACCTCCTCCTTCTTACTCGAACATACACAAATTCGCATACACACAGACACACACATACACAAAAACACTCACTCACACCTTGCACCCAGCTCCTGGCTTTTCTCCTTTGCCCCGCTGTTACTGTTTTTATTCCCAGTTTGCCATGGCTCGTGTGCAATTGCCATGGCGCACAGTCTAAACAAGGCTCACTTGCCTGCTGCTTTCAATTTGCAATGGCGGCTGTCATTTCAGCTCAATAGCAAACGCCAACCAACCCCCACCACACCCACTTTCATCGCTAGTTATGCGCAATCCCACCCACTTCCACTACCATGCCCATTATTATAGTTGGTCGAATGCGGTCTGGGTTTTTTTAAATCGTCACTGGTTTGGCTTTAAATTTTGCGTGCATCAATTATTTCAGCAAATTTCGTTCTCTCCAATTTTTTGTTGAGCTTTCGAAAGTTTTTTTTGTTTGCTTTGCATCGATGTTTTACTATATAATTGGTCTAATTTAATGTTTCGTTTGTCGCACAGGCTTTTATTTGATTTAAACATTTCATGTATTTGATGATTGTGTGCGCTGTATTTTGTTGGCAATTACTGAATATTAAAGAGAGTTCTTGTGTTATTGGATTGAAAATTTAGCACTTATTAAATTTGCTTTTTATAATTATGTGAAATTACTAGTCGCACAAAGTGTTAACTTAAAATGGTGAAAATAGTTTAATGTTAAATACCCGTTTAGGATTTCACATAATGGGTTCAGGGTTCACATCAACTTTAAGTAGCTAACACACACAACAATATTTTGTACTTTTAGTTAACTGAGTTGTACACGCACACATCATGACGCAGCAGAAAAAAGCTGTTAAGCTATTTGTTAATTTGATAACAATTAAGCTTAATTTTTTTTTGCCAGCCATGAAACCAAAACCAGACTTCAAAAAGAAAGAAAGAAAATTGAGAGACCGGAAAAACTGTAGCGATGCATAAAATAAACATTTTGGTTAATTAGCAGTTGGCTTGATGCTTATGGCGTGCAACAAAACTGTTGGCCAAACTTAAAGCCACATGCATTTTCTCAACTCACACTGTCCGTTTCTCTAGTTTTCTCTCTCTCTTTATGATAAAGTTAGTGATGAAACAATAAGCGAGGCAAGCGAACTTTTAGTATTGTTTGAGAGAATATTTTGTTGTAATAAAGTTTATAATTACCATAAAATGTAGTGCTCGATTTTTGTGTGGTTGCCCGGTTGCAGAACTTCCTTTATAACTGGCCATGTGGCAAATAGACACACACACGCACACACGCATATTGTAGCCATGTGGGCGTGGTCCGGGGCGCCTTTTCATAAACTAATACCAAAAATGATATATATGTATGTGGTGTATACATACGGTGTGTGGCAGGAATTTATGGCAAGAAATATGAGCCAAGCCATGCTCGTGCTCGAACGACATAAAGCACGCACACATGTGCTGCCAGCCCTGGCAGTTAGTTGTCCATGTACCTCAATACCCCTTTCCGTCCCTTCCAACTGCTGTCCGTTCCCTGGTATTGGCTTTGTTTTGAAGCAAACGTGCGAATATTTTTGCAACTTTTGGTCGCAAGTTGCACAGGATATGGCACAGGCATATGGTCACCAATCCCGCACTAGCTAAGGCCCTGACACGAGGTGTTACCCACTTGTTTACGCCACCTTCCCTTGCCATCCCTTTCGGCACTACGAATGCGCTTTTCGGGGTTTTTGATTTGGCATTTTGGGGTGGTGTTGGGCGATGAATTTTGGGCTTTGCATGCAGAAAATATGGTTTATGCGTCTGGCATGTGGGCGTGGCATGTTTTCCACTACCGCTGCCAAATTCAATTCAATTGTCAACAGCCATAGCAGTAGCCGGAAAAAAATATACCAAATGGCCAAAACACACACGCATACAGACGTTTGCCATTCTGGCCACAAGCACAAACAGGCGCCAGTTTTTGGGCTTAGTCTTAGCTTGTTTTACGCACAACCTCAAACCAATTCCCACTACACACACGCACACACATACTCGCTATATAATGTGGCATCATTTTGTGGTCAGCATTTATGCAGGACATGTGACCAAACACACACACACACATATACAGAGAGCATCGTACACAGAGCGTACAATTTTCAGGCCTTTTGTTGACAATTTGCGCCCTGTGCAAACCCAACCAACGCAACCACCCACTTTTTGTGGTTGGCAATTCTCACATTTGACTTTTTGTGTGTACGCCTGTGGAGATGGTTATTAATGCACCACCGACAGCAACAGCAATATCAGCAGCTTCAGCAGCGCCAGTGACATCAGGCAGCAAAGTCGAAAGTCCACCCATGAGGTCAGCTGAGCTGAAGTTTATTTGAAATTTCACGTTGCGCATACGCCACACTACCATCAACTTCAACTTTAACTCAAATTGACCTACCTGCACTGATTAAAAATGTGTGAGAAATGTTAATTAAGTTGTGCAAGTTTATGTAACAGTTTGAAAAAGATCTTTTCGAACCTATATATACACAGATTTTCATTAATCTTATCGAAAAAGTTACAACTTTATTGAAGGTCAAGTATAGGGCAACAGCTCGTTAGGCTTTTGCATTGTAAGCACTTCAACTTGTTTGTATCTTTATCCTTATCGTTGCACGCTCTTCCGCTACTCGGTGTCTTTGTTCAACTTGATGTTGCAACTGCTGTCTGTTGCAGCAAACATCTCAATAACTAGAGCTTGAAGGTTGGCTGCTTTGTTAATTGATCGTTATTGTCTTTGATAGCAAAAGAAATATACTATATATAAAAGGAAATAGAAAGAGTGGGTCAGTGATTGGTTGAGAGAGTGAGTGAGAGGTAGGAGCAGTTGACTTATCGAAGGACGAGGCCATTAGCAGCAACAAAAACTGATACCCGTCACGAGTCTTTTTGCCAGGCAGCGCTTTTTGTTGGAGCGTTATTATTATTTTACTTACTCGCTTACCCTCGCTTGTTGCTGTTACTTTGTGTGTATGTAAGTGTGGTTGTTATTACTGCTGTTGTTGTAGTTTTTGTTGTTGTTGTTATTATAGTTGCTGTTGTTGCTGTGTTGTGGTTTGCGGTTACTGTGGTTTTGCTATTTGCGGCATCTTTGGCTTGTCATGCGACGGTGCTGACGGTGACGCTGACGCAAGCGACGATGACGATGACGATGACAACAATAGCAAAAATGTATTTTTTAATTGTACTCTCGGGGTTACACACATACACGCACACACTCACATACATAGTATATCATAGCAACGCAACACAACAGAACGCACCATGAACTCAACTCAACTCAACTGAACTCAACTTAACTTAACTTTCGTCGAGTTGGCATCCAAACTGAGGAAGCGGAAATGACAGTACGACAATGGCGACAACACGAACGGCAATGGCAATGCCAGAAACAGAGTAGCAGCAATAGCATCCCCCTTAACAACTCCAAGTACACAAACACACAGTTCGCGTACTTGAGCCTGTGGCATGCCCCGCATTGCAGCAGCTCTCACAAATGTGCGCATGGGGAGCCATACACGAGTGACGCTTAATGAAAGCGCAACAGACAACCCAACAACATAACACACAACAACAACACACGCAGACAACACACACACACACATACAGAACCCAACAGTACTGGACCACAGCGGTACGGAAAAAAAAAAACAGAAAAAAAACAAACTAAGCAAAGAGCAATGGGCATTGAGACAAAAACCGCACAGCAAACGCAAACCAACATAGCAATAATAAAATTGCCGTTAAGTGGGGAACTGAGATGACAGACAAAATTGCATGCCACATTCAAATAGATAGCATAGGCTACAAAAGAAATCACATTCAACTAACCTATATATAGGTCAACCCCTCCTCTCAATAACTATAATAATAATAATAATAACATGTTGTTGCAAGTAAATGTCAAACATTTTGAGTTGAGAATTGTTGTCACAAATGCTTGCATTGCATGCATGCCACAAATCAGTCCTTTGAAGTAGAAATGAATGAAAATAGACAACACAAATCATAATTTAATAATTGATTTGAATGTGCTTGCCAATTATATTCAAAGGAGCTAAAAGATTACTGTCTGAAGTTTTTGATAATATTAAAGTTTTTCTTACATATCTTGTATATCATATCACATATGTGAAGCTATAAAAAATGTAATTAAATAAAAACAAATCGATAATAACATTGATAATAATCATAGCACGTTGATTTACATTGCAATCACATGCAATTACATGGCAATTAACATTGAAGCCATTAAGCCATGAACTGCACAACGTGACAGCAACCAGAACGAACAAACAATGGTCGTCCCTCACGATTAATGTCTGTTCATTTTGGACTTACAAACTCTGAAACACACACACACAAACACACACACACATACACATACAGTCATTATCACGTGCTTGGATTGTATTTATGTTGACATATAATTTTGTGTATGTTTTGTTGCTGTTAGTCAGCCCAAACTGTTGACTGTTTTGTGGGCTTTGCTGCCCTAGTGTTTTGACCGTAAATAATTACAAAATTCACGTGCCGAATGTTTTGCCTGCCAATTGTGTTTCTCAAATGACGCAAATCTAACTTGCTTTCCTCACCTCCCTATCAAACTATCTGCCTCTTGAGTCTGTTCTATTAATTATCCCTTTCCATGTGTGAGTACTCAAAGGGCTTGCCAGTGCTTTTACTGGTAATTAAATGAATGCAGCAAGTAGTAAAGCATCTCAAATGATTGTTGTTGCAAGCATTGTTTGTAAAACTGTAAGCACATGAGGTACATTCATATAACATTTATTGCTGTAACAAAAAGCAAACTGAAATTGCATTTAATGTTACAAGTGCGGGCTAATAAACATAAAACTAGACACTTTAACTCAAAATCACAGCAATGTGTATAACATTTAATTGTCAAAGGATCACCTTTGAGTAACGACTTTCCATTAAGAAACTGTCTAATTGGTTGTATTAGTAAGAGCATTCCATCTAGAAACTATTTTTTACACTTACACTTGAACTCAAATCCTTGTGCATCCAATATGTTTTAGGGTAAACGTGCTCTTCTGCATAGCATATATTATTGTTATTTTTAAGCACACGCATTACGTATACGTTGTTCAGCTAGGTCTACATTTGAAAGTTTGTAACTTCAAATACACCAAATATGATTTATTTCACGTAAAATAAACAATATACACATAAGCTCAACAGCATCACATAAGCTAGCAAGTACCGTGTGTGTCCTCGCACGACACCTGTATAAGCCGGCGAACAAATACATTTGCATATGTGCATGTGCGTTTGTGTTCGTTTGCTGTTGGTACTGCTGCTGTTTATGTGTACACATTCATTAAAATGTCGAACATCGAAAGTGCCCATTCAGAGTTGTTGCTGCCACGGCTACGCCCAACGTATCCGCAGTGCATTGCTGCAGCCATGGCAGATGCATCTGCAAATAATTGTCAGCTTACACGAGCTGAATGCAATGCAACAACAACAATAAGAACAATAACGACAACAACAACAACAGGAGCAAAAGCAACACCAACGAATGCGCAAGTGGAAAAAAAATCTAGCAACCAAAATGAAACAATCACGTGCTCCATGAAATCTATGCAAGCGTGTATAAATGCACGTGAAAGTGGGATTGCAATGCCAATGCGAATGAAGCGGTCAGGGTGGTGGGGGTGGTTTGGCATAAAGTAGTGAAGCTGATGCGCAACTAGGAAGCGTATCCTGCTTTTGCTGCTGCTGTTGATGTTGCTGATGGAACGGGCTGCGGCGGAAGTCAAACGTTATTTGTAATGAAAACAGGGGCATGTGTTGCATACGTACGTTCGTATATATGTGTGTGTGTGTGGCTAACGATGCCAAAGTCTTTGTCAATGTGTGTGCCAAAGTTGGTGCATTGCCAGAGCACTTCAGCAGCAGAAAAGGGAGCGACAGGGTTATAGTAGAAAGGGGGAGGGATGATGGCACAGATATTTGAATTGCACCAACGAAAAATGCTGCTGCACATGACGCGTGATTTATGTATTTTCGTCAAATGGCAGCCACAACAACAGCAGCAGCAACAACAACCACAAGAAATAGTTGCTGCTGTGCCACTGCCATGAAATGCTAATGATGCCATGCCAGAGATGCTTTCATAACCGTCACGAGTGCGACACTGCCGCAAATGTGCCCCACAATCCACGTACATACATACACTGCACACACACAAATTTGCAAAAACTCCTGCCGTTAGTATGTATGCATACACTATATATATATATATATGTTGTTGTTGTGATTTACTCTCTTGTCTAATCCCTGACGTATTTTCTCATCCTCATATTCATTTTTTTGTTCTTTTTTGTCATTTGCAGGATCACAAGCTGAAGCACATGGCTGAGCTGCAGCAATCAGTTGTCACCGATCAGGAGACACGCCATCAGATTCAGGCACAGATTTTGCAATGGGAGGAAAACCTGGAACGTTTACACTGCGAACAGTTTCGATTGCGCTGCTATATGGCCTCGCTTCAAAGCGGCGAGTTGCCCAATCCAAAGGTAAGTTATATTATACCATTATCCATGCCGACTACGGCCATCCGAATGGGCGTTGCACCGTAATAGCAAATGGCAATTGCCTCAATTTGTTTTACCTAACGGAAGCCACAGAAAGTTCACATTACATGGCTTAGATTGCGTCAATTTGAATTACTTAGCTTCTGATGCTGATGTTGCCTCTTCTGCCATCTATCTTCCTTCTCTGCCTTATGCATTCTGTCTATCTTGTCTCCTGTCATCCTGGCATACTTGCTTGCTGCGTGAGTGGTGATAAACTGCGAACCTCAAACTGCTATTCAATGCAAAGTAGTTGTCAAGTGCACAGGATAACAGGATCAACTTGGACCAGTAACAGGTTGCACTCAAAGTGTGAGCATAACGAATGGAGACAAGCATATTATGCACACTATTTATTCCACCCACTTTCTATGTGTATTTAGGAAATTTGGCATAGTATTACGTTTTAGAGTCACATAGTAGCTAAAGTAGTTAATCTAAGAATAGATACTGATTTAGTTACAGTTCTGTAGAAATTTCCATTCGAAAGCCTTTTATTTGATAATTAACAATAACAATAGAGTTGAAGAAAACTTTACTGGAGATTGATTAAACGTTGTTCAAAAAGGGTTGCCTACTTATATGCCACAAAATCATAAATTGAGTTTCTTTAAATACTCAATTTTGACTTACAATCGATTGAAAACTAATTAAGCAAAATGTCCACAATGTGGTTCGTATTTAATCATAAATCATGTATAAAGCAAACAATGAAAATCACACAGACAAAAACACCATACCTAATTATCAGCATGTTTTGTCATAATCTGCTTAAAAATCGCACAAATTCAACAGCAAAACCTCAAACCAAAAGAGATCCAAACACACAACATAAGCACATACTTGTGAAACATCAAAACGAGCTGTTAGGCAGAAAGATTAAAAGACAACAACTCCAGCCACAATAATGCCTCAAATTAAAGTACCTAACGAAGTTAGGTTGTCGACTTTAAGCTTTTGCACTGTGTTGCCTATAATTGCTTTTACATACAGCGTATTTACACACACACACACAAAATGGCAAGAAAAGAGGCTCAGCTGGTACGCAATTTCGATTGCTTGAGAATCCAAAATGTGTATCGTTAATCTCCATAACACAATTTAAGCGCCTTAAATGAGATGCAGCTTAGGGGGTCAAAAGGACGACCCTTGTTACTGCTGCTGCTACTGTTACTGTTAGCTGGCAACTACAAACATTACTATAAACTAACAACAACAAGAGCAATCAGGCCAAGATGTTTATGGCAAAAAGAGCAGCTCGAACTTTACTCAGCATTAAAAAGATTTGCTGCGGGGCCAAGTTGATGGGTGACGAAAAAGGGTTGCAAGTTAATTGCACTTTTTATGGCTTGCTGAGTGCAGTGAAGGTGGAGAGAGGGACAGGGTCGGAGGAGGTAAATTGTGCTTGCTTGGTGGCTGTTACTGCAGAAGCAGCAGCAGTAGTGCAGTGCTTTCAACTCTCAACACAACTCTCGCATAAAGAGCAACCACATTTATTATTAATAACCGCAAAACTCAAACAACTTCAGCAGCACCACTTACACGAGAAAGTGCATGCACCGGAGGCTATTTACACAGCACACTTACAAACCCCAGTACAAACACAGACAAAAACACATGCATATAAACACAAACACACACACACACACACACACACAAACACCACATAATGTACTTTGTGTAGTGTTGTATTTGTGTGTTTGTTTGTGTTTATATGTGCTATGAAATTAATTATGTCATATCAGTCAGGCTGACCGAAATGAATCACCCAGTTTTATTTAAAGCACTTTTCTGCTCTTTTACGTTTACCTGTGTTCGCCATTAAACAGTTTAAATAGAGTTATAATCTTTATGCCGAACACTTGCAAACTTTTAGATTTACTACATGAAAACTTTGCTTCAAGGTTTATTAAAACTCTTTTACTCGACGTCTTAAAAAGGAGATATTAAATATATATATATTCAGTGTTGTTTCTCAAAGTAATACCTTATCACATATCTATATTTTTCTCTTTTCTTTTGCAGTCACTGCTCACACATGTATCGCGACCCACAAAGAACACCTTAAATAAGTTGGGTGTATTTACAGTGTCCTCGTTTCATGCATTCATTTGCGCCCGGTCGCCATCGCTGCTCAATAATCTGTTGGCTGGACGTGGTGCAACCAAGCGTCGACCTCCGATGCTATCTCGCTCCAACAGCGGCTCCAGTCGTCGCTCCATGCAGGTGAGTCCTCTACACACATATATCTGTAGCATTTTTAAAGCCAACAACCCGCTTGCGTAGCAAAATTATATCAATTTAAAGCGATTTTATGACGCAACGGTTGTCAACACAGCGTGTCACCATTTTTATGGCATGCCAGTTTATGTGTTGGTTTGGTGTTTGGTATGTGTGTGTGTTTAAATAATTGAATTTGTATTTAAGGGGCAGTGCAAACGGCATTAAAAGGCAAATTGAGCGCTAATGCGCAGTTGAACGGCCAAAAGTGTCGCCAGAGTTGACAAAGTCCACCACAGCAGAGTCCTAACTAATGTACATATAAATATGACCATGCTGGCCACAGACGCGTATTTTTAGCATATTGTCTTCTTGTTGTACCACTTATAATTTCAATTTAATGGCCATCAGGAATTAGAAAAACAAATTTATGAAGCAGAGCCACTCATAAAGCGTAGAGATTCCTTAGATAGCCACGTTGGCCAAGAAAGCCATTAGGCAAATGGCATGAGCCAAAAATTAAAAATCCAAACTTCTAGAAAACAAAATATTTACATAAAATACGCAGCGAGTAGCTTATAGCCAAGTTAATTTCAATAGGGCTAGCAAATGCAAATAAACGTACGCAAATCACAAATATTTGATACCATTTCATAATTTACAAATGTATCCCAAACTAAAAGCTTTGCATTTACTGTGTGTATCTGCGAATCTGATTCAGCAGTCACCGATTCAATACAGCAATTTTTAATTTACACATTTTTCGTTTACCTGCACAAACACAAATCGTAATAAAAGTATAAAACACAACAAAGAAAACGAATAAATATTTTACAGAACATGCCAAGTGTTCTTAGTTGCAAGCTTATCGAGGTTGCAGATATTAAAGTAGTGCTGCGTATAAAATCTACAAATATAACAAAAGTGATTAAAAAAATAAAGTCAATTTGCAAAAATTGATACTTGAAGTCACGTTGAAATCTGTTTGGATTTGTTTTATTTATACTCAGTAGTGAATATTTCACGCAATTTGCCACGCATTGCTGAATTTATTGAACAAGAGTCTTAACTCTTTCGATTGAACTATGCATATATGTATATAAAAATTTTTTGCTTTTATTTTTGAGCTCGTTATGCGTTATTATTTGATAAACTTCAATTAGAACTGGCAATTTGCATTTACTCGTATTCATAATGGAATTCATTTCATAAATTCAATTTGTTTCGATTATTGGCAAAATAATCTTGTACACACACGCACTTGTGCAAAAAGCCGTACACACTTCATTTTAAATTAAATTTGCCAACGCTGCACAATTGCAGCCGCAGTTACAGTCGCTGTCGCCGCTGTCGACGTTTCCAGTGAAGCCAAAAATATACATGGTAAAAACAAATGAATAAAACGTAAAATATAAACATAAAATCGTTGCTAACGCAAAATAAAACTTTACTCTTGGTTTCTGTTACATTGTTTTTCTGAATTTTGCATTTGGCGGTGTAATGTGATGCTGAACATTCAATGAATTTGAAAAATGAACATTTGATTTGCTTGATAGTTTTGCGCAGTCAACTCAGTTTAATACGACTGCATGTGTATGGCTTTTCATTTAGCCAGCATGTCAGATGCAATGCAGCTGAAATTGCAATTGAAAATGAAATCAAATTAAAGGTGTCCACCAGCGCCGGTAGCGACTTACAACTGCCAATTATCGAGCTGCGAACTGCGAGCAGCGCAACGGTAAAGCTGAAAACTGCGAACTATGAAAAGTGAACGGTGAACGGTGAACAGCGACAAACTCACTGTGAAAATGGCCGCTCTATAAACCATTTATGTCACGACGCATTTAATTGGCCAATAGTAGTTTTAGTAGTAGTGAAATTGAATTACGCAGCGGAGCGACAACTTCAAATTGACTTGGCTTAAGCGAAAGTCTCGAAAGCAGCTTTTGCTCTTGCAACTCATTGTGGCATTAAGCGGCACAAAGTTCATTGATCGACAGCCAGCCAAAGAAGTAGCCAGGCAGCAGAGTTTTTAATTGAAAAATGTAAAAAACTTCGCTAAAATTAAGTTCCACAATTCAAATGTAAACAAAATGCAAACACATAAACCCAGTAATTAAAATCTTTACATGTTAGTTAACTTAATGAACATATTTTGATTGGCTACAGAAAAAGAATCAAATCTTAAATTAATTTCATATAAAACTTGAACTGCTTACCTTTTGATACACATAAATAGATGTGGTGCAGGGTATCTGCAAGTCAAGTAGTGTTATTTATAACGGAATAAAAATATAACTTGATTATGGTTATAATATGCAATATCTGCAGATGTTGTTGCCACGCAAAAATGTCAACGTCACGTTCTCGCCGCCAGCAGTGACAAACGGAATAAATACAACAAAAGCCAACTGCAGCCAACAAGGAGTACAAATGCATTCATTACCATTTTGCCAGGGTGCCTGAATCATATGAATATAAAGTTGACACCCAAAAATGCATTGCACATTACATATGTATTATTGATTTCGCCTCTGTGGCATAATGACTTTGCCAGCGATATATGCCGCAATAAACATGTATACAAAGACATATACATATGTATGTGCAAAAGATTCCAACGTTGCCCAATTGATATGCAATGCGAAGATTCTTCTTTCCTTCTTTCTCGCTTTTTTTTTTCGTTTTCGTTTTGTGTGCAGCTGGCAAACCTAACGGATGTGCATGCAAATGTGCGCGTGTGTGTTTGTGAGTTTTGCAACTGCCAAACTAATTCAATTGTCGTGCAAGTAGTAAACGACACATACAGTGTTGTGGTGTTAGTGTGTGTGTGTGTTTGTGATTACACCTGTGTGTGTTTGCTTGCCTGAGGGCGAGGGCTACACCCAAAGTTAGTCATCCAGCAAAACCATCGCCGTCGATGGCTGCCAATACAAATGCAATTTTCAGCTGGCAACAACTGGCAGCTGGGCGCGCCTGATTCGTTTACCAGTTGGCCAAAACTGTGTGAGAGCTTCGAGCTGTAGCTGCAACACGTCTCCAACTCCAACACCAGCACCAAAGTGTACACGACACACTCACACAGACACGATGATGCCGTTAAGCATTTTAACTGAGTTTTCTTCAAACTGGTGTCTGTCAGTCTGTCAGAGTCCGTTGACTGTCGACTGACTGCCTGCTGGCTGGCAATGACTGCCTCACTGACTGCTTCACTGAATGCCTGCCTGCCGCTGACGTTTTTCATTACATTTGCTGTGGGGTAGAAATGTGTTTTTGCCATTTTTCAATTTTCACTTCCGTGTGTTTGGCTATGTGTGTGAACGCGTGTGTGTGTGTGTAACAACAACAATCTTAATGACATTGTATGTGTGTGCATGTGTATGTGCCTGGCCTGTTTATCCAATCGAATTTTCTGCCTTTTTCCAGATGAATTCACGTGACGAGCCGGAAAAAACCTTCAAAGTTGCAATGCCCGACAATGCTTACTCGACAGTTTATCTACGTGATGCGATGTCTGTGGAGGAATTCCTTGCCAGCGCCTGCGTCCGTCGCAACCTCAATCCCATGGAGCACTTTGTGCGCGTCAAGAAGCGACGTGACATGGAGGATCACAATTACTTTGTGCCACATCGCAATGATCTGATTGAAAATTATGTAAGTAACCAAAACCCCCTCCCCCCAACACATACATACCAACTCAAGTACACACTCTCTATGTTGCTTAGTGTGCGTTTGTGCATGTGTAGCTGAGTGTGTGTGCTGAGGTGGGTGGCAATTTTTTGATTGAACTTTGAACTTTGCGCATGTGTTTGTTTGTTTGTTCAAAATTAAGGCCAATTAAGGTGTTCGCCTTCATTGTCCTGTGAACAGGAAATGTCAGCAAAAGTTCAAAGAATTAACTGCGATTTGATTAAAACATTCAAAAGGATTAATTGCGATTGCAGATGCTTCCTCATAAGATGACTAAGCTGTCATATTTCATTGAAGCATCAATTCAGTCATTAGCTGAACTTGACAATCAATTATGCCAAATCCATTAAGAGCCAATAAAAGTCAGAACAAAAATCAATAATTGACAAATTAAACGTTGAATAATTGGATTAAACATTCTATTAAAATGACAATGGCTATAAAATTTGTGGTCAGTTAACAATTAAACTGTCATAACAAGAAAAAACAAGGTTTTTTATAATGAAATATTTTAAATAAATCAATAGTATGTTTAAAGCGAATATTGTTAGTAAGATTAACAACTGTCAAGCACTCGCTGTCTAAAAGATTTATGTAATCTCAGTTTTGTGTATGGACCACAAGCTCTTAGCACACTCGTCCGTTGTCTGCTTCTCAAACCGAACACCCAAAACGTAGCCACTTAGCAGACGATTAGTCTAAGGATGCCATTTCTCAAACTGCCAAGTCAGCCATCATTTCCGCTCCCTGCCCCTTTGAACATTCGACGCCCGGTAACGTAAAGTGCTTCAACAAAACTGCGAGTTCAACTGCTGGCAGCAAAAAAAAAGTTTTGGTTGAACAACAAGCTGTAAATATTGCCAGGTCAAAAGTGCAGCTGTAGAAAACTTTTTGGCTGCTCAATAAATTGCGAATTAAAACAACTTTCGGGGGCGCAAAATTTATTGAAGCTGGCTAAAAATAAAAACGAGCGAACAAGAGACAGAGAGAGAGATTGAGAGGGGGAGAGAGAGAAAGCGCCAAAATAAACAGAAGCTACCTTTTAAGCTGTGGCTATTGGCTAATTTTTTATGTTTTCTTTCCTTTCTGCTTATGTACTTGTTAACTCGCAGCTACATAATCACGAATTTGTGGAAGTATGCAGCAAAATACTGTACCAGGTGGAACTGCAGCGCACAACATTGGAGCAAATGTGGGGCTTCTCCGTTGAGGCGGAGCTGATTGAGAATGCCGAACGGCAGGACGAACTCTGCTGCTATGTGAGCCGCGTCGAGGACAAAAGTGTGGCCATGCACAATGGTAAGTACATACTACTACTACTAGTTTTGACTTCTGAACTTTAGACTTTCTTGTGAAGTGGCATATAACACTCCAATTTGCACAGCTGCTTAGCTCAGCAAAATGTCGCGCATACTTTTTTATTGCTTGCAATTTTTATGACACAAAATGCCAAATGGCCATTGGAAATCATGAATTCAAGAAGCCAGATGCCGGGCCAACTATGTAAACTCACTTTACCTCAATACTGAAACAATGTTTGGGCCAGAGATGGGAATATTAACAAGTGGCTCTAGAATCGTTTGGTATGCGCTTTTATGTAAGGAAGAACTACACGTTCTTCTTTTATATTTAAATGCTTTTCACTTTTATGTCACACATACACACACACACACAAAAGGAGAAAGAAGAACTTGAGCAAACTCACTTTGGTTGCACAGACGCAGAGTTAAGTGGAGTGAAGTTGTGCTCTAGTTGAGAAGTGTGGAGTTGGAGCCGCGGCGAGTTTTGTAAAGCAGCTCCTCGGGGCCAGGCGAGGCAAAGCAACGCAAGGCAAGGCACGGCAGGTACTGCAACTGCAACTGCATCTTCATAAAAAGTCATCAGTCAGCGCTTGTGACCGAGTAGAGATCACGTTGATGATGAGTAGCAGCAGCAGCAGCCCTCAAAATTCCACTTTTATATAAATATATATATATATGTGTGTGTGTGTTTTTTTGTGTGTGCATAGTGAATGCACCTGTAATGGCAGCCACAGGGCCCATAGCGCCTGAGTGCTGAGTCCTTAAAGGGGTTTCGGGCGTCATCTCTCGGCTCTCTCCCCCATCTTGTTGATTTTCTATCACTTAAAATCAACTTAAGTTGGCATTTGCATGCACCCTGGAGACAGAAGAATGGTCCAGGAGCATCAAGCAGTCAAGTGCTTGTAGTCGAAATGCCACTAGAGCAGCGCTTTAAATTATGTCGCCTGATGTTGACAGTGGGTTGGATACCTTACCGCCCACGCTACATTGCGACAGGTGTACATGAACAGCACACACAAAAAAAAAACATAAAAAGGGAAAACTGCAATGGCTGCACTTGCAAAAGTGATGAACCTGAAAGAAAATTTCGCAGCGGAACCTCATTAAGCACGTTGAGAGTGCGAATGTGGCAACGACAATGACGTCAACAACAACGACGATGACAACGAATCAAAAAGTCCATGAAACAAAGCTCACGAAAATCGTTAGCAAAAAAAAATTAAGACATGAAGTTTGCTAGCCAAAACCACCCAGCCATCCACCCACCCAGCGTCCCTTCACCACCTTCACTCACCTATCCGCGACTGCATGAAAAGTTAGCCCTGCCACTGGCGGTTAGTTTTATAATTTGCTATGAGTTTTTTTTCTTCACTTTTTTTTGGGATGGCTTGTTTGTTTTTAGTTGTTTTCTTCGTCGTTTTTTTTTTTTTTTTTGGTGGCTTAAAACTGCGTTAACAATGCCACTGGACAAGTTTTTGCCAGGGTGTTGAATTTAATGAGCAGCAAATAAAGTGCTGCAGTAAGTGCCAGATTTGCTAATGACTTTCCATTCTATTTGCTTCCCTTCCCACTTAGCTTTTTTTTAATTGCGCCCGAAATTGCATTTCAATGCAGGTGCATTAAGTGTAACAGTTTAAGTTGTGTTGGATACGATTGGGGGGGGGGGGGGATATGTGTAATCAAAGTGTAATTATTAAAAGAACTTACTTTGTTGCGGGGAGCGGGGAAGCAGTATTAATTGCTTTAAGTGAGCAAAGAATCAATTGTAAGGACAGATAAAATCGGTTCAGTCAACAGTAACATTAAATCAGAATATACATTACGTATACGCACCGTGGCATAGCAAATGGTATTTAAAAACAATTGATAAAAAATTTTTACTACGATCTGGAAATGCAAAAACTTACATGAACTTTGTCAGACAATAACTGAACACTATTCAAGGATGTCAGATTAGAGATAACGTATGCGTTACATTTCCAGAAATCTGTGTTTTGGGGGTGGAATGAATGAATGGAAATTAGAAACTGTGTGTCGTGCGTGCGCATAAATTAAGCGAAGTGAGTTTACATGTCCAGTGGCTAGTGTGTAGGCAGCCTGGTAACTTAAAGCTGTTGCCACAAACTTACATCCACACACACACACAAACATACAAACATATGTTCAATTGAATTGAATGCCTATTAGCAAGTGCCAAAGACCAATTTAATGGCACCACAAAACAAAGCTGCTGAACATAAGCATGGCCAAAAGCACGTCGTCATCATTGCTTACCAGATTTGGGCACCAAACAAAAACACATGCAACCACAAATGTTGCAGCAGCAATAGCTGCAGCCGTTGCATGTAGCAGCAATATGCAAATGCTGTGGCTAACCACTTTTCTTGAGCTAATTGAAGCCCCAATCTGTAAGTGTCTTTGAGTTTCAGGCACTTTAATGAGGGCATAAATTGGGTCTTAAATCATTGCAAAAATGTGCCTTAAGAATTTTTTGCTTTATTTTTTCCCTCTCCCCGCTGATGTCGCCCTTTTCTCGATTGCGAATCGGGGCCTGTTTGCTTGGCTTTTTCAAGTTAACAAACAAAGAAGCAGTCGAGCAGCCATAAAGCCATCCATAATAATGATGGCCACAAATGCAGCATCAACGGCAGCAGCTGCTGTTACTAAAGTTGCCACTGCTGTTGGCAGCATGTGCACAGTAGGTTGCATGCCACACACATAGACACTCAAGTGTTGAAAAACAAGCGTGGCAAAGTATTTGGCAAACATGAAATAACAATTTGCTTAAGCCAAGAACAAAGCTGTTGACAACGCAGCCAAAAACAAAAACGGGAGAGAAAACGCAAAAAGATAAAAAAATTTCAGAGAGGAGAAAGAATAACCGCAAAATAAACAAAATAAATACCAAGTCGAGTAGATAGTTGTCTAATGCATATACTGCCAAAGCTAAACCAAATAATCCATAGCAGAACGTAACGAAACGTAAATGCAAACGCAAACGTAACGCAAATCCTTCCAAAAAATATAAAAAAATGAAAATACAATATCCATTTGAAATTGTTACAAATGCATAAAAATTGTTACATGTGCATAAGGTGCAGACAGCTTGGTTGGTTGGTTTCTTGCTGCTGCTGCTGCTGGTTCAAGGTGCGCCAAAGTCTTGCATAAAATTCACAACTGTCAGGCAGATAACAACTCACACACACACACACATATATATATATATATAAGAGCATATCTGTCGAAGTTGTTCCTGTGCAAAGCAAATGCAGTCTGCAACAACAATGATAACGTGCAACAGCAAAACAACAAAAGGAACAAAAACATAAAAAGTGAAGCCAAGCAGCAAACAAGCAGAAGCTGCTTGGTCGAACTAAATGTAGAAAGCACACGAACACACACTCACACGCATGAGCTAGAAAACGGCCAAAGCTGCAAGATATTAAACTGGCAACGTGGCGTATGAACAATGCGAAAGCCTTGTGCTTGTTGTTATTGTTCTTATCGCTGAGCAGAAAAGACATGTACGCTTATCTTAACGCAAATTGTGACTGGCTTCGACTCTACCACCGCCGCCCACAATCAACAACGACAACAACAACATCTTTTACAAACAGTTTCGCCAGACTGATGGACTGTGAAACAGAACTGCATTGTCTCTCCTTATGCATACATGTTTTACATTTAGATATACATATATTATACAATAGTTAACATAATAAACTGTAAGTCGCTTCTAACTCAGTTTGCTTTTTGTCTTTTCCTCTTTCTACCTCTATCTCTCTTTCTCTCCCCTTCCCCCTCTCTCTCTCTCTCTCTCTATCTCTGGCTCTCTCTCTCTGTGTGTTCATTTCATTGCAGGCATTATCAAAGGAGACGAAATAATGGTCATCAATGGTGCGATTGTATCTGATCTAGATATGATGTACTTGGAGAGTGTGCTGCAGGAGGAGCAATCGCTGAGCATGATGATGCGGTAAGTCCCATAACTCTATCTCCCTTTCTCTCTCTCTCTCTCTCTCTCTCTCTCTCTCTGCCTTTATGTCTGTCTGTCTGTCTATCTCGCTGTCAATTGCTTATCCGTCTCCTCGCACGTTCCGCAAAATCATCTGTTGCCTTGAACAACAACAAAGCTTTCAACTACTACTCCAACACCCCGTCCTCATCTAACCGTTGCATTCATTGCATAACCATTTCTATTGACAATACACGTCTTGCTATTGTCGTATTTGCATTTGGCACAGCAGTACCAGCAGCAGGCATTGTTTAAATAGCTACACAGATTAATTAACTATTTTAGTCGTCAGCTTTCAATTGTTATACCTGTGCACTATTCAATTTATCACTATTTTCGCGCCTCAGTTGATCAGTTACTATGGTAACTACAACAAACACAACTATGGCAACAATACGGCCATTGTCCATAAATAAATGACACATTCCGTCTCTATTGATTCAGCTTTGGCAAGTTCGTTCGACTATCGAAACGAATCCAGCATGAAACGACAGTTCATGTGTTATTTTGCTATTCAACTTTATATTTCGTTTTCAATAGCAAAACCTTCAAGAAAACGTACAATATGAAAAGTTTTTATTTTAGAATAAGGAGGAATAAGAAGATAGTTCAGCTAGATATGACTGACCTTGAAGTTTTTGTCTGGTCATCTGGCCTACGTTAACGTTTAAATTATTTAACCTTACGCACTTTTGCCCCTTTATTTGATCAGGCATTTTTCCTTTAGAAAGATTATTTGTATTGTCCGATATTTATACAAATTAAGTTCAACACAAATAATTCTCGTACGTAATTAAGTTCGTACTTAAAGAACATTAAGTACCTGCACCAACAAAACTTTAATTTGACGCTGTCTAAATGATGCTAAAGCACAATATACAAACATACATATATACAATAAATAAAATATATACCCTGTCCTCTCACTTTAACGCTCACAAAGCTTTTCATTTTCAAATTGCCCTTTCTGCGCTTGTGTATACAATATATATATATATATGTATATTCAAACGTTTTTCTGACAGCTCTGGCTACGTTTTAGCACTCGACAAAATAAATTAACTTTTCTATTAAGACTTTTTTGTGTGTTGAGTATTTTATAATGGCTTTCAAGCATTCTTCCTCTCAATAGTTACTGACCTATTTATATATGTACTTTGTACCAACGTGTACATATGTACAGTAAACTCTCATTTAATGCTCTTTGGCATCAAATTTTGCAAATCTAAAAAGCCAAAAACTGCCAGAAGCCACACCCTCGTTCAATATTAAACACCACACACATCAAACTTTCAAAAATATACCATAAAAAATACACACACACACACATAAATATAATGTCAACATTCGTCTAGCTTTGGCAAAATTGTTGATGAAGCTAGCCAATATAGCAGTGGCAAAAAGTGCTGAAACTGCTAAATAAAAGCACAAACACATAGAGACTTACCAACAAAATTTTGTTTCGCAACAAATCAAAAATGTGAAATTTAGCACGAAAAATTGGCAGCGACTAACAGTTTTCCAGGCTCCCAATATTTTCATTTATTTTTTTCGTGCATGCCAAAGTCAAAACAACAAAACTGAAGCCGCAGATGAACACAAACACGTTGACCATTTACCATACAGCAATAGAGGGATTGAGAGGGTGGTTAAGGGTTAGATTTGGGATTTGAGGTTTGGGTTAGGCAAAGGATAAAGGGGGTGGTCTAAGGGTTTTGAGCACTTGTTCCGTTTGGGCGCGCGCTTAGGCTCCGCAGCTCAGCACCAGGCATTTTGATAGCCTAATTAGCTGCTCTTTATGGCCGCATTGGCTTTTGTGCTAAGCGTTTGCCAGCCAACAACAAAGTGTAGCCCAATCCCCAACCCCAACTGCAAATCCCATTCAAATTATGCACGTTGGAGAGCATTTTTCCGCATCTTTTGCCACTTACATAGAAAAAGGTCAGCCAGGTGTTTGATTTAATAAAAAAAAAACTCTACGCAAACCACCAAAAAAAATCCAAAACTCATAAAAATTTATGTTAATTTCTAGTCTACAACAACACAAAAAAGAAAAAGTTGCCTAAACTTGTTTTTCCTTCTTTTTTTCTATCAGTTCCTCTCGCACCGAGCCACCAGATCTCGTTGGCATCATGCGTGTTACAGACGATATGATTGATTCCCTGGTGTGCCCGCCACCGCCAACAGATCCGCCAGTAATGAGCGAGGAAATGATAACTGGACTGATTGTGCCAGCGCCCGGTTGGAGTAAGTAAAAAAAAAAAAATAAACCTAAAACCTTCCCATAAAACGTAAATAAAAGTCTCTCTAAATTCTTTTGGCTTAACTGTTACAAACTAAAAGCCCAAAAACTGTGCGAGTGGCATTTTTGGAGTTTTTTTCAACATTTTCAAAAGCCGCAGCACAACATTCATCAACTGTTACAACAAAAGCATACTAATCACAGTAGTTGTGCTCGTTTGTTGATTGTTGTTGCCGTTGTTGTTGTGGTAAAGGTGCGGTCTTTCTACTGTGTGTGTGTGTGTGTGTGTGTGCGTGTGTGTGTAGCAGCGGAAATGTGAAGCGCATTTCCGGGCGCGCATGCGAATTTGTAAAGTTCATTAAAGTAATTTATATTTTTCGTTTAATGCATGTTGCAAGTACTTCGTACAACATGCAACAACAGCCACAACAATTACATCAATAAGTAGCGTGCTAACCGAGAGGGAAAGAGACAGAAACGGAGCGCGCGGGCGAAATAAGGGGAAAAAGCTGCTGTGTGGCACTGTGCTTCTGCCTCTTATTGCCACACGCTGTCGTTTCGTTGTAGCAGCAACAACAACTACATAATTACAGGATAACAAACTGCGCGCACACACACACACACACACACAAACACTCACACACCCAAACACACGCTGCACTGCACTCAAAAATCCGAAGTGGCTAAGAACACAAAACAATTAAAAACCAACAAACGCAGAAAACAACAACAACAACAACGATGCCAACAACAGATGTGTGTGTGTGTGTGTGTATTTTATACCACACAAAATGAAACATTTTTATGCGGCAAACAATTAAAAGGCACAGCAAACTAAAAAAGAATTAAAATAATATATATACACACACACACAACAACAGCAGTCACACACACACACACTCACACGTACATGCAATAAAAAAGAAGAGAAATGTAGCAAAAATTAAACGACTCGCATGCAACTGGCACATTGGTATTGGTTGTGTTCGTGTATGTGTTTCTGTGTGTGTGTGTGTGTGTGTGTGCTGCTTACATATATTCTCCATTTTGACACACACACTCACTCGTTTGTTGATGAACGGACATTTGCGGCATATGGGTTATGGATATGGCGGCAGAAGCAACAAAAAAAACCGTTTGCCATTCAACATGAATGAAAGATAGACCAGGCTAAGAGGAGTGAAGAGGGAGCGAGACGAGGGAGAGAACGATTGAAGAAGTAGCAAGGGAGTCGAGCTGTATACATACATATATAATGAACAACAACATAAAACTGGATTACATTTCACTTTGGCAATTAAATAGAGAAAGGGAACGAGCTGGGGCAACGGAGCGGCAGCGAGAGGCATGCAACTTGGATACTGAAGCACTTTTAGCTTATTAAATGCACAATTTGATGAAGACAGCAATCAGAAAAGCCAACGAAAAACAGAACGAAGCAAAAAATGTATACTCAAGCAGCAACAAAAGCACACACACACTCACACACATGCACATACACACGCAGACATGAGTTGGTCAAGAGGATAGACCAATTAAAAGCATCAAACCAAAAACCATTGTGGCGAAATAGTTGAAAGCAATTTAATTATCATTTATGTAACCCTATACTGCAAGTAACGAAGGGCATATAATGTTCGCCAGAAATTATGCACTTTGCACTTTTAAAGTACTTTAGACTGTTTATAATTGAGTTCTTGGTGGCTTTGAAGCTTTGTGCAAAAACAGTTGAAGTTAACTTTATTATATTAAAGTAAAATATTATGTCAAAGATTGAATACTTTCAAAAACCAACAACTTAAACAAAAACCTCATTGACCTTAGGTCAAACTCTTTGAGCTATCAATAGCTTGGCTTTAAATAAAAACGTCTCAACTTTAACCTAGGCCAACTTGCATTTGATACTTTTTACAGCCTCACGTTTTTCTTCTTTCCTTAAACTTATGACCCACCTTTGCAACCGAGAAGACCATCATCATAGTTTAAGTAAAGCCACTAAAATTCCACAGTTTATGGCCAATGCACAAATTTGGCTTGGCACGTTTTTGACTGGCTCGTTTAAACAACCAACAACCAATAGTAACGACAACAACAACAACAACGAAGGCGAAACATAAGAACGAACAACGTTTATAAGTTATTAGCCCAGTCAGTAGTTGTTGTCGTTTTTTAGCTCTGGTAGAATACGTGCAATTTGTAAGAAGACCACAACTTCAAATTTATAAGCCGGCAATTTCAATATCTTACACACAGAACACGCACACACACACACACCCAAACACTCGTGTGTGGTGTCAAATTTGAACCAAAATGTTCATAAAATTTGTTGTAACCAATTTGCATGTGGCACAGATAGAAAGCAAGAAAGAGAAAGAGAAAGAGTGGGGCAGTGCCATTCAAGGACATGATTGTTAAACGCTTCCTGGTGCTGCCAAAAAACTACCACTACATAAACACACACACACCCAGACGTATATATGTCATTGTATGCGTATATATAGTCATACATTTCTGCTTACATATGTATACAAGCCATGTGTATGGGCCATAAATTTGTGGCTTTTTTTCGTTTTTTTTTTCTTGTTTAATCTTTTCCGCGCCTGCATATGTGTGTGTGAGAGCCCCTCTGTGACTCTTCTCTCTCTTTCTCCATCTCGCTCTCATTTTCGCGCTGTTGTGGACGTTGTGGGAAACACATAGTAGCAATAATCATTACAGCTTTTTGTGGCTGTTGTTGCTTTCTTTTTGGCTGCTGCTGCTGCTGGCAGTACTTTTGTTGTTATTACTTTCAGCTTTGTTCTGCTTGACTGCTGTTGTCTGTTGTTCTTGTTGCTTTTGTTGCTATTTTGTGCTGCTGCCGCCATTTTCGCAAGTATTAAATTCCGGCTGCTTTTTATTGCGCAAACATGGAATTTAAAATTAACAAACAAGCTGCAGCAACATAAATAAAATGCTTAATCGAACTTTAAAACGTTGCCCCCCAAGAACAAAAACAAGAACAGCAACATTAGCTGAAACCCCAACGGCAAGTTGGCAACTAATTGTAAGCCAGCTAAAAACTAATAATTATAAACATAGACTAGCTTGTTATCTTTTTTAACTTAAATTTCGTTTCTTCCATTTTTCGCTCTCCTTCTCTCTCTCTCCTTCTCTCTCTCTCTCTCTCTTTAGATGGCAATGGCAAGGATTTGTATTCACCGGAGGCAGAAAGCTCACCGGCGCCCTCATTTGTGGATCCAACAGTGGCCCATTTGACAGTCGGTGCAGGAGGTGTCATGTCGGGATTGGGCGTGGCAAAGCCAACATCGCGAACCAGCAGCTTTGAAATTGAGAATCTGCTCAAGACCGCGGAGCAAGTAAGTGTGCCCAGTTGCCTCAGCTTTGCTTTTTTTTCACCCGCCTCCCGCCAACAAAACACACACACATACATACATATATAAATATGTGTGTATAATATAAACATGACCAAGAAGAAACAAAACGCAAACACGTTAAACCCGTCCGCTCTGAACCCAAAAAAAAAAACCAAAATGTCTAACCCTTGCCCCAAGACCTGATATCAAAAAAAAAAGGAGAGAAGAGAAGAAATATAACCCGGAACTTGGCACTTGGCAGCGGGCAAAGTCAATTCCAATTGCTTTGAACTCGCTGAGCGGAAACGGAAACTATTAAAACGAGCGCCAAACACAAGCAAGCAAACGCATAGGGGTTGGCTATGGGTTGGGTAATGTTAGGCTGGGTTGGGTTATGTTAGGCTGGGTTGGGATTGTAGATTGTTGGGGTTTGAGTTTTGGTCTTAAGGCTCGTGCACTACTGACTGAAATGTGCACAAATTGAAATTTGCCAGAGCTATGAGTGAGGAATACTTCGAGTGGGTTAGCTTAGTAAAGTGGTTGCTGCCTACACAAAGAGCAAGAGAGCGTTAGCAAAAGAACGGATTGGGGGGGGGGGGGGGCTGATTGTCAGTTGTTGCCGCCGCTCAAGATGTCGGGGTTCACAAATTTGGCCTATTGGGTCTTGTTGCTTGCAAGTCACCAAACAATAAACGTCACACAAATAGAAATGTGATGGCATAAAAATATCAAGGATAGATATATATATAACACAACACAATACAACACAACAAATATGAAAGACAGACATGGAGAAGGGTAAAGAAGAGGAGGTTAGACAGGAGACAGTAGACAAGAGATAGAAACGCAAAGACGCCACAGAATGCACTTTGTTTCTGGATATGCTTTACCCAAGTGTGCTCGAAACTGGCAGAAACCCACTTCATTTAATGATACTTGAACACTGTGACACACAAACACACTGAGGCCGAGCACATACACGCGCATACACATACACATACGTACAACATGTAACAGCTAGGCGAGACAGCAACCGGAGAGTCAGGGCTTTACATAGGAATCCTTTTAATTCAAGTTGACATTTCGCACAGCAGCAGCAGCAAAAAAAAAATTCAAGAAATTTTCAAATTTTGCATCTTTGGGGCATGACGCCAGTAGCAGCAGCAGCAGCAGCAACAACAATGAAACGCTGCAACTGCAACAACAACAACAATGTTGGCACTCAGCAGCTGGCCCATAAGCCGCCTCAGTCGCTCACCTGGCACTAAAACCACACATCCTCCAAGCCCAAAACCTGCCCCCTTGTCCCCTTGCCCCTCTGTCTTCTACTCTTTGTTGGCTTTGGGTCGCTGCTGCCACCGCTACTGCCGCCACCGCTGCCGCTTATGCAAATCAGCGACGAAGACGACGACGACGGTGCAGCTGAAAGAAATGCAGAACAATAAAACAGTTAAAAGTAGACAAGAACAAGCTGCACAACAACAACAATAACAACAGCGACAACAACAGCGACAAGAGAGAAAAAGAAACAAAACGAAATGAACGAAATAATAATACACACAAAGTGCAACTGCATAAAAGTGAAATGTCTTTCACAATGCCAACGAACAGAGGCAACAACGACAAGTACAATTCAACTGAATGTTGCACGAACAATGACAACTGAAATTTCGTGAGACTGTTCTTGTAAAGTCTTCAACGGTGTACATGTAGGTGTGTCTATTTATCTGTGTATGTGTGTGTCTGTGTGTGTGTGTAGGGATGAAAACGTGACAAAACTATCAGTCACGAAAAGAGTGCATCAAGGAATAAATACATACAAACACTCGCACTAACATAGTTCTATTTGAGAGAAAAAATCTGTAGTAATATGTGTTACGACATTCTGGCCTTAAATTAGCTGCACTTTGTCTTCTGGCAAAGAAACAGCAAAGAAAGATAATTTAGCCAGACTTTGTACATACATACATTTATTGTTGCTTTAGGGTTGTTAATACAGCTATATATCAAAAGATTACTTCATTTGCATTGTAATTTGCTGAACTTTGTCCGTCTGACGTCAGCTACATATATATATATATATACAAGAAACTCACACTTGTAGTTAATTTGATGCCGCAGGCTGTTGCTTTACACATCTAATCAGCTCTTGCACAACATATTTTCATTTGATTAATGATGCCGCACAATAGAAGGCATCAGCTTCAATAAAGAGTTTGCAATTGAAATTTAAATTTTCCATCTGCAATTTGTATTAAACATAAACTACTGAACAAAATAGGCGGTCAAGAAAATGCAACGCAAGATAAAAGAGCTTAAATTTTCTACATTTACATATGTATTGCAAATTTGGTAAAATCTTATTTCGCTGTTGAATGCCAATTCAGTTGTTAGAATATATTAAAGATCTTAAAGTGCTCTGATTTAAACCTTTGTCTTACCAAAAACCAACACGCAACCATAGCCAAGCTGAACGCAATCGGAACGGTTGTCGGGCACAGTGGTTGGGGGCTTATGCGCCATCTCTCAATCTCATTTTCTGTCTCACTGTCTCTATCTTTGTCTCTTTGCTGTTTACCGCTCTGTTGATTTAAACTCTGACCTTTTGCAAATTGCACAGCACTCAAATACACAGACACAAACCCAGTTTTGTGGGTGGGCCGCATAAAAATATTTGTTTAGGCATTTACAATGCAAATTCGTTCAATATTTTGTCAGCTAAGGTTGGGCGTGGCCAAGTCAATTTATCTCAGTTCCGGTCAACGCGCCATTTAACACTTTTTGCCAGCAGCAAGACGAACAACAACAAACAAGCAAATAAACCAAGCCCGTTTAAAAAAATAACATAAAGTGAAGAAGAAATAATAAAAAAATCCTAAGCAAAGAATGAGAATATAAAAAAAGAGAGAAAGACCTGAAACCACTGTGCAAGTGACATAAGATGGCTGAAGATTTGCGCACCTCTACACTTTATGCAAAATGCGGTTGTGTGGTTAACTCTGTGTGTGTGTGTGTGTGTTTGGTGTAGCTGTATGCACACACACACTCTATGTCAACCGTCAAGCGTCAACTGTCAGTGCCAAATGTGCTTGTAACCGCACACAAACAGCAACACCAACAACATCAACAACATTGGCGAGGACAAAACACAGCAGCAACAACAACAAGAACACGACAAAACGACGCCCCCAACTTGGACTTACGACAAGGACGTGACAGTCATTTAGAACCGCAGCTGACGTCGTCGTCGTCGTCGTTGGGGCTTCACGTTTATGTGTCTGTCTGCCTGTTTAAAGTGGCCGCCGCGAGTTTCACAATAAAACGCAACCACCCAGTTTGAAAATTCACCCACCTAACAAACCGACCACCCAACACTCAGCAGCAGAGCACGACCCATGCTTAACAGTTTGACCCAGTCCACAAGACCAGACCACACCACTCACCCAACCACCTAAAGCTCTCCCTCCCTGCCTTAGTTCTAACTATCGCTGTCTATCTATCTCTGTCATGCTAACTTCATTTTTGTTTATTGTCATTTATTTTTGGTGTCTCTTTTTTGTGTGGTCGCTTCGCTCGTTTTCGTTTCGTTTTTTTCGTTTCACGATCCTCATCATGCAACAACAACAACAACAACAACCACAATAACAACAAACACAACAACATAACACAATCAACCAACCCAAACGAACCCTGACCTGTTAAGGTTACCGGATTTTGTCGTTCACCTCAGGAAACGCGCAAATCGAGCCCCACGGGTTCAGTCACATCATCGGTCTCGACCACAGCGCTGACGCCATCGCGCCAGTTGACCGATGCCGAGAAACTGCGAAAAGTCATCATGGAACTGGTGGACACGGAGCGCACCTACGTTAAGGTAAGTTCAAGTTAAAGCTATCTATTCAATTAGTTTTTTATCTTATATTTATCCTGTAAATAGTGTTTGTTTTATATATATTAAAATTTAGAACATATTGTATATTATAATATAGTTAAACAAATAAGATTCCTTTCTCAGAGTCAAAAGTTTTTGGTACCATTAAAAAATATTCAAAGCTAACTTCTTTTAAGAATCTCTTAGTATTTTCAATCAAAATTAAAGGATGGCTCGGTTTTAAAAATGTAAAAGAAAAAAATAAGGTTTTCCAAATAATTACTATTCCTTAAGTTCAAAATCTTTTCCCGCTAGAGTATTTAACTATTCGCAATCATAATATTAGGGTTCAGTAGTAGTTGTCTTTGCCTGGCAGCTATTACACATTCCATTCATTAGTCTTGGCTTGCAATTAAAAATGCAAATTTTAATCCTTTAAGCATGCGGCTGTGCCGTTGTTGCTGTTGTTACCGGGCTTTAAGCCACAGTCGCATCATTCGAGCAGTTGCCCGAGTTGGCCAGGAAGCATACAAATAATTATTATAATTTAGAAATTATGTAAAGCGCCGCGACGCTGCGGCAACGTTGGCGAGTCTTATCTCTGCCACAGAAAGCCTCCGCTTGCCTCCTTTGGCTCGATACCCCTTCCATTCTCTACCCCACCATTTTATCCGCTGTCCGGAAGTATTGTTCCAAATGAAAGCGCGCGCCTGCGGCTATGCTACAGTTTTTTTTTCTGCCCATATTTATTATTTACTTTATTCTTTTTGCACTTTTTTGCGTTGCTGTTGTTCGGGCAAACTAAAAAGTTGTTCAGTTAACAGAAGCAGAACTGAGAACGGAGTATTGGGGAAAAACTGGTCACCAGCCCAGCTCAACTGGGAGTTGGGTCTGAGCAGTTTTTGTATGATTTTTTTGTTTTTTTTTGAGCGTCTGCTGCTGATTTTTTAATTTAATTTATGCATTTTTGTGTGTTTGTTTTTTTTTTCGTCGTTTTACTTCATTTTCATTTTATATATGTCAACAAATTTGAATATATTGAACAACAACAATATTTAACAATACCAACAATGTCGGAATTATTATTTTTTTGTATGCAGCACTTAAACAATCTGCTTGAGCATTATCTGGAGCCCATGAAACGCGAAACGTTTCTCTCGAACGCGGAAATTAATGCGCTCTTTGGCAACATACATGAGATTGTTACATTCCAGCGCCAGTTCCTTCAAAATCTCGAAGAGGCCCTCGAACTTGAGCCGGAATTCAATAGATTTGAGCACTGCGGCCAGTTTAGGGTAAGTTTTTTTGTTCTAAGCATCAGTTTCCTTTGCCAAGTGCGTGACTTGGCTGCTCAAATTGAAATCTTTATTCATTTGATGTGTTTGATAACTTTATCTTGGTTTTTTTTTTTTTTGTCTTTGCAGAACGTCTTGTTTGCAATTGGCTCCGCTTTTCTCTATTATGTCAATCACTTCAAGCTCTACTCGTCATTCTGTGCTAGCCACAGCAAGGCCCAAAAAGTTCTACATCCAAGTAAGTAACAAAAGAATTAATAATAAAAAGCTTTTCTTAAGATTTTTTTTAAGATCTTAAATCTACTTATTTTCCAACAACAACAAAAATAGTCAGAGCTATAAATTATTACAAAATAAAAGCCGTATTGTGCTTCCGAGAGTTCAACGAAACACGTTTTGGTTGAGTAATTACTCAACAACAAAGTAAACAGTTTTCCGAGAACTTGAAATTTTACTGATTCTTATGCGATATGCAATTTTACACATTGTTTGTTCCCAGTAATAAATCTGCTTCACAATTCATAAATATTGAAATTCATCAAACCCTTTGGACACATTTCCATTTGATTACGCATACGCCTTGTGGGGCTTAATGTACAAGAAAAAAATCAGTGCATATTTTTCGTCGCACTGGGAACAATTTGCATATGGGAAAAACTTCAATTTAAAGCTACAAAAGCAAATTTGTGCGAAAAATCAAAAGAAAAGTGTTTTTGCCATATGCATAAATACATATATTATGAGGCCAACCGTATATGTATGCTTATATGTGTGTGTATGTTTCTGTGTATGTTTGGTGTTAGCTGAACTATTGCAATCAGCGTGAAGCGTCAAAGTCTATTTGAGTTTAAAGTTTGATGGAGAGAATGAGTTTTTGGCGAAAGTTAGAAAAGTCAAACAAGCGACAAGTTACGAACAATTGCCAAACTATGCGCTTCAATTGTTGTCTGTGGCGGCAACTTTCCTTAACGCATCCTTTTATCCCCTCCTTGCTTACATGAAGCCGCCTTTTAAATGATTTGCAAGTTAAATGAATAATTACAGCCGCAAATATGTAGACGTGGCGAAAGATAGGAAGAGAGAAGCAGTTCCCAGGATAGGATGATAGGCGGTGCGGTAGGCGTGGCATATTCATATTCATGCCATTGCAGCAGCAACTGTCAAGTATCTTTTGTTAATTAAACTTGCAGAATTATGACGCGCCTGCAAACAGGCAAATAGGCGGCAAAAAAAAAATATAAAAAGAAAAACTATGCCACACAGTTGCCACCGGCAGCGAATCGCATAAAAGGCAGCGCTTTTGCAACTTTTGCCACTTTTTTAAGCAGCTGCGCCAGCTCGGGAATAGTAGCAAACTGGCGACTAGAGACTAGCTAGAGATCAGAGTGAGAGAGAAACTCCCGAGCTGTTGGATTCAGGCTTAGGCGACAACATGTCATAATTAAATTAGACTTAGTGGCAGCTTAAAAACTCTCCAGCAAACACAAGCACCTCGCACACACACACACAAATGAGAAGCAGACGCACACCAAAAGAGCAAACAAGATGGAAAACATTCCATCTAAATGCCGAATATAAAATACACTTTTGCTAGTTTGGTTGTAGTTGCTGTTAATTATTTTGCTTTTAGCTATAACAGCTATATGATGTTATGCTAGATTTGTAAACAACATATATACTCATTCGAATTAAGTTTGTTAGCTCGACAAAAACTTAATTTGATCAGCACAGTAACTCAATGTGCTGTACAAAATATAAGTTAGGCTTAGTTGCTTTAAAATACTTTGAAAACTTGAAAAAAAAAAGTTTGATAAGCAGCAGACGGACTTAATCAAATATGTATACTAAACAGCAAAGCACATTGCTTTACAATATATTAATATCCCAATGCAAGTTTGTACTTTAAAGAGAGACGGAGAAAGAGAGAAAGAGAGGGAGATGTTTGAGGCGAGGTAAGGGTCTAACAACTACGAAACAAAGCAGCTGATTGATAGCAACAGCCAGTAAAACGTTGAGGTAAAATTTGCAATATTTGCAATCAATGACAGGCTAGTAAGAAGCAGCAGCAGAAGCAACAAAAACGGGAGCCTACTTAAGTTACAGGAGGCAGCCACTCAAACTATGCTGTTGCTGCTTGGCTGTTGCATGCAATTTTATGTCAAAAGTTGAATAGATAATTAATTTTAGCAAGAAGTGCACTTAAGTGCCTTCGTTACAAGCAGCATCGGCAGCAGACAGGCAAAAGCAGGAGTAGAAATAGCAACATGATAAGAAATTAAAGAGAGGGTGAGGAATAGCAATAAGAAGAGTTGGAGGCTTGGCCATTACACGCAAATCCGTGCAGCAGACAGGCTTTGACTATGCCTTTATCAAAGCTTCTCAGCTTCTCTCTGACAATAAGAACAAGTTAATGACATTTTCTTGTCAACCTGCCACACACATACACAGAGCCTTGTAACTGTTTATCCTTGTGCAGTACCAATTTTATCGCTTCCATCACACTCCTCTTGGTTGGATTCTGGGTAACGTTTTGTAATTAATGAGAACTGAAGCGTACATTGAAATCGAATCATTTGCCAAATGTCTCAATTTTGCAATTGTCTCATTTATTTGCAGATGAGGGCAACCATGCCCTCCAGGAGTTCCTTGCCTCACGCAACCCCAAGCAACAGCACAGCAGCACCCTGGAATCGTATCTGATCAAGCCCATACAGCGTATACTCAAATATCCGTTGCTCCTACAGCAAATGCGCAATCTAACAGATACGCGAGCCGACGAGCATATGCATCTGTGCGGTAAGTGTTGATTTGTTTGTTGAGTGTTCAATCATTGTTTTATCTCTCTCTTTTATCAGAGGCGCTCAAGGGCATGGAAAAGGTGGCAGAGCATATAAATGAGATGCAACGCATACATGAGGAATATGGTGCGATATTTGATCATCTGTTCAGGCAGCATCAGAAGTCATGCAAGCAACCAATCGATTTGAGTCCAGGTGGGTTACAAGCTGGTTCAAATGCCAATGCAAATGCTCCAAATGCTCCCCCTCCCCCGCAATGCTGCGCATTCCCAGGCGATCTGCTTTACTATGGCGGCGTCGAATGGCTTAACATTTCCGATTTTCTGGGCAAGATCAAGAAGGGTCTCGAGCTACATGCCATGTGCTTTGTATTCAAATCGGCCGTTGTCTTCCTCTGCAAAGAGCGATTGCGTCAAAAGAAAAAGCTAATGGTAAGTATCTAACAATTGCAAATTCTTCATCTTTGATCTGCAACATCTTTTCTGTAGGGCGTTTCGAGCAAGAATGCACCAAATGAGGTGGAAATTATACGCTATCAGGTATTGATACCAGTCACTGAGGTACAGGTGCGCGCCAGTTCGGCTAAGGATATGGATTCACATTTCCTCTGGGAGCTTATACATTTGCGTTCGCAATTGCAACGCCGCTCCGAGAAGGTCTATGTGCTGTCCAATAGCACAGCCGATTTTCGCAATGCATTCCTGAAGACCATTAGGCAGATAATACGCGAAAGCGTACGGAACATGTCAATTCCGATGAAGAACTTTGGCGGCAGCTCTGGTTCCGTATCGGGTCTATCGTCTCAAATGGGCGGCTATGCGGGCAACTCACAAACGCTCGAACGTCCCAAGCAGCAGGTAAACATACCAGCAATACTCACCGCATCCAGTTACTAAACTGCTGTTCTCCTCTAACTTAGATAACCATTGTTCATGGTTCGCATACGCTGGGCAAGCCAAAGAAGAAATCGGGTTCGCAACGTCATTCGGCTGGCAATATTGACTATGATAACTTGTCGGGCAGCCAGGAGGGCGAAGAACCGCCAAGCGTGGGTGTTGTCCACTATGCTCCCCACACACAACAGCTTCAACAGCAACAACAGCAGCAGCAGTCGGGTACTTTCCGTGGTCGCAGCAAGACTCTGGGCGATGTAACAGGTAAGTTGAGTGAACAAGCAACTAACAAAAATATAACTTGGCTAAACTAAACCATATTTATCACTGCATCATTGCTTCATGCCATAAAGAAATCATTTACTCCTCCATAGAAACCCAGCAACAAGCGCAGCAGCAGCAACAATCGGAGACACCGCATCCACGTCCACATCCACGTGAGCCACCGCCGCCGCCGATTAGGCAGCCGCATCTGCATCATCACAGCAGTGACATTGAACGCATAGATCCGGGCACCAAATCGGAGGGCGAGGAGGACTCACAGCAGGGCACAATCAGGCCCAAAGCCACTTTGGGCCGCACGCCCAATCACCTGACGCTCAGGTAAGTCCTAAAATCGAAAGATGATTAAAATGGTTTTTAGTAATTAATTTTGAGTAGTCTTTTTCGGATGAAATAGATAGATGAATTTCGATTCAAAATTTATGGATTATTAAAGTCTAGTAAATTTTTAAAGACCTTATGGTAGTCGAAAGTTTTAAGCCATCGTTCAGAACCAAACGGATTAACATAAACTTAGACAAAAAATAAATGAAATATAAATTTGGAGATAGAAATATAGTATAGACTTTTGAAATTATAATCGTTTTTTAAAACTATATGGCAATGGGATATTGTTACCAATCTGAGGACTCGTTTTAATGATCGTATTGACAACATAATACCATATCTAGTAAACAATTATTTTAAGTACCGCTCGCTTATTGCTTGATTTATTGCTATTTCTATATTTTCTCTATTCACTTTTTATTATGTAGCACCACATCGACGCTTTCGGTGGGCAGCACTGGCAGCCAGGCGCGCTTGATACAATCATCGCATCCGCCGGCCAGCTATCAGCCGGTGCTGATGAAGGATCTAGGTAAGAGCAACGTAGACGTAGTTGCCAGCGAATCCGATTCGGAATATGAGGCGCATACCGCGCACGTGGCAGCCACGTTTAATCTAAGTTTAGGCAGTAGTGGTAGCTTGTTTGCCAATAGCGACACAAATACGACCCAGTCCCAGACCCAAAATCAGATTTCCAACCAGTCACTGACCCAAACTCCTAAACACTTGTCCCCACGACAATCGCCGCGTCAGTCGCCCAAACAGGACATCGAGGTTATAGAGATCTTTGAAAGTGAATCAGAACGTTTAGCGGCTCAGCAGCAAGTTGCAGTTGTGCATCAGCATTCGGCACAACAGAAGAGACGCGTACGTGATTCCAACGCCATGATTGCTACAGATGCAACGACTCGCTTTATGGACAAACATCTGTGCGAATTGGAGCAAGAAAATCTGGCCGAAGGTACTTGCGATATTGTCGCCTATATGGCCAGCTTGCGCGAAAAGGCCTTTGATCCCTCGGATTTGGGTGATGAAGAGACAGCCGATCAGCAGCAAAACGACTCGAGCTTATCCCCAGAGCCCCAAACGATTGTGGAGAATACACAACAGATGGTCACTGTCACTGTGGACATTGAGTCGCCCTCGTCGCGACCCACAACCGAATCCGACAGCACAGGTGGTAATACAACGGGACCCTCAGAACGTTCTGGTGATGAGACAGAAGATGAACCCACCAGCTCGCTGGCCTCACAGATTGTTGTGATCGATAAAAAGGTCGACAAGGTATTCAAAACAAAATCGCCGGAGCGTCCAACAACTGGTACCAAGCCGAAAAGTGGAACACGCAACCGTCAGAGCATTTACATTTCTCCAGATCGCAGCAAATCGCAGGGTAGCTCACCAGTGCGCATTATTAAGATAAAATCACCTAGGCAAAGCATAAGTGACCAAGGAAAACGCTTGAGCATCTGCTCGAGTCGCGAAAACTCACAGGATCGTCTATCGGGTGGCAGACGTACTCCAAGTCCACGCCGCAGTTCCGAAGGAGGAGGCATCCTTAAGCACACAACTCCATCACAGGGCATCCTTAAACCACCAGCAAGTCCCTCAAAATCAAAGAGTCCCGATCGCAGCTGCCTGAAGAAGGGTGGACCCTCACACGTCTGTGAGACGAACCTATCGCCGCGCATCTCGCCAAGAGGCAGCGTGGATCACTTATCGCCAGATCGGGCAAGCATTTGCCAGCGTCACTCGCCACGCAGCAGCTTCGATAGTCATGGCGGATCCGATCATAATCTGGATGTGCCGTACGGTGCTGGTGGTTCAAGGAAGCGCAGCATGTCTGCGCATGGCAGCTTCGAGACGGGCAACAAAGCGCATGCCCAGGAGACATATCAGTACTATCCGGTCTATGACAATCAGACCTGCAGCGATCATTACGTCGCCGCTGCACCAACCACCAGTCGTTACTCCAACACCGGCAACAACAATCGCAGCCGTCTGAGCAAATCCCTAGAGCGCTCCACCTCAAGGGATAGCACCACAACAAGCAGCTCCTATCGCGCCTTTGGCGTCTCACCAGAGCGTCCAAGCTATGTGGTCTACAGCTCGGGTCCGTTGCGATCGCAGTCCGCAGAGAACACTTTCTCGCAGCCCATATATGATGCGTTGCCAAGGCAGGCGCCACAACAGTATATGCCCATGATGAACTATATGCAGGAGATGGAAATGATGGGCTATGATGCACCGTTGCCACAACAACCGCAGCCACTGAGCTGCCACCATGAACAGGCTTATCAGATGAGCTCCTCGGCACCGGAATATACCACATGCATTGATTGTTTGTATCAGAAAAGACCCTCCTAGCATAAGTCCCGCGTGCGGCAAAGTCGCACGCGGAAGAAGACGCAACGTGGCATGCCATCAAACATGGTTATCAGTACACAGCCCACTGCAGGTGGTTCCGGCATAGCCTATATGCAGGACATGAACAGCGATCAATTTGGCGGCTGTGTTGATTGTCATGATTACTTCGAGATACACGTGTAAAAAAAGAAGAAACGAGAGATCGATAGATTGAGCGATCGAGAGAGTGAAATGGAGAGAGACACAAAAACAGGGATTTTTATGAGACAGTTGAACTAAAGTTTAAACAAATTATTCGAGTAGTTAAAGCAACAACGCAACCAAAGATAACATAAAATATAACAACAACAGTAACCCGAAATGCCTCAACAACTAATTTTACAAGAAAATATTTAACAAAAAATACCACTCAGCTCTACAACAAAATACTTAACATATACGTAAACTTCAAAATGCAAACTATATAACGAAAACATTAATCAAAACTTCAACACAAGGGATTGAAAATAAATACTTGCACACACACAAACACCCACACGCACACGTACACTTACCCTGCACATTAAGTCACTAAGCTCTTTGTATAGTTCTTATGACCTGTCAAGAAAAATCTTTTGAAGTTTGTGTTTTTTTGGGGTTGCGCTTAAATTTGCATCTGCAATTTGTGCAGCCAACTTGTAGGTGTGCGTGCGGGCGTCTGCGTGTGTATGTGTACCATACTTCAGGTTAATTATTTTAGTTTTACACCGGGACAAAGTAAGTGAGGGAGAATGATATAGAGGTGAAGAAAGTAAGAAAGAGATTGTAGAACAAATTTTTGGTGCGTAGTTTTTAAGGCTATATATATATAGAAACAAAATGGCGCAAGTTCTGCGTGCGACATGCGGCATTACGTATACGCATATACGCCGCGTTGCACACAATGCTCAAGTGGCGTAATTACGACGAAAAACTAAAGTTGAAATTCATACTCGCACTCAAGTAAACTAAGAGACATACAACAAACTAACAACCACACACACACACACACTCAGAAAATAAATGGTTACTTATATACGTACATATATAGGGTAAAAGTTGTAGGTTATGTCAGACGTACCAACTATTAGCTGTGCAAACTGTGTCACTGGCATTTCCGGAATCGTAAGAAAAAGTTTTTAATTACACGGCTTGCAAAAGATGAAAAATTATTGCAGCTGGCTCCGGGGCAAACAAATTATATACACTTTATATACTCGATGTGTGTGTGTATTTTTTTAGGTTATAAGTCAAAGTGAAAAATGCGGGTTGGCAACATTCAATAGGTTAACATTAAACATACTACCTAAATACAAAAAAATCAAAGAATGGGAAGAATAAATCAAATTCGATGAATATTTACATAGCTAGTTAGAATAAATGTCAAAAAATAAAAAAAATAATATGTGTGGGTGTTGTGACAAATAAATTTGCATATTTTATATTAATTTATGATTTGTTCACCTTTTTGTTTTTATTTTATCATCAGAATAATCTGCAAATGCAAATCATATTCAATTTATTTTTTTTTTGTAGTCATTTGTGAATTTTAACAAATTAACAAATACAATAAAATCAAATGCAAATAAATGTATTGAAGAATGATAATCGTAAGTCGTACCTCAATGTTCAGTATTAAATACATACAAACAACAAAATGCATATAGGCATAATATATTAAACGATTATACTTATATATATATATATATATATATATATATATATATATATTACAAAAGAAAACATCAAAGGGCAGGCAAGTGTGAACAATCCAAGCCTTAGATCTTCCTAATCCACGAGAAAAATCTCACACATCGTAGTTCATTTCAATTTACACAAACATCCTAAGTTTCGCTTGCCTTGCTCTCAAACACAAACACACACACACATAACTAGGTTAAGATTGGGTGTCTAGTAACTGCAGGCATACACTTAGTACACATAGAGACCCAAGACGGACTTAAAGATCAAATGTCAGGTTGTTCATGCTAAATGCAATATAGTCAAAACATAATTCTTAAGATATCTACAATATACTTATACTATATATAAATAAGAATCAAACGTTTACAGTTTAAACTGGGCTTCACAGCAGTAAAATCAAAAATACACACAAAATTGCAAAGAAAAAGAAATCAAAATATATACAACATACATGTTATAGAACAAACGAAACAAAATCCTCAAAGTAAACTAACTATATACAATACATAAATATTCTTAACACATGCAAAACAAATTACAAATACATTTTTAAAAAAACGTACATAATTAAATAAATACTAACAAAAGTCGTAAATGCGTAATAAACTTTAATCGAAAAAAAAAAAAAAACATAAAATACTTCAAAAATGTCATTGTTGCATTGTTGCAGAAGGCATATATAACGGTATTCCACTAAATAAATAATCAAACCAAGTAATCAAAACAGCGTTAAAATCAACAACATTAAGGAACGACAAAAAACAAACGAAGCTGGACAGCAAATAACATAATAATTAAACATTGCAAAATTCAAATAACGAACATTGAAAAGTAAACAGAGAGGAAAGCTAATTAAACAACAATTCACATTTATGTCAATGACAAGCGACAGCGTAATCAGATGCAGAACCCTTACCCCTACTCCCATGCCACCCCTCTGAAACACATCATATAAATAGTGAAAGGACAGTTAGTGAACCCAGAATTTTTACTGTATTTATCGAATCGTATCGTAACGTAACGTATCGTATCGTACACAATTAGTTATGAATTTGGTAAAAAGAAAAATTTAGTTAATTTAGTCAGATATGATTAAGCAGGTAAGTGCGTAATTTCTCCCATTTTGTAAAATAAGGTGCGTTTAGAAATAAATTAAAAATTGATATATTTTATTAGCGATTAAAAAATTAAACGGGTGATATTTAATTTTGTTATTACATATTATCTTCAAGATAAATAAAAATTACAAAAAAATATAATTATAGTCATACAAATACAATGCGAATCAGAATTCCTTAATGATTAATTTTATAAAATGCAGATAAGGATATATATATAATTTGTTCCTTAGTTCTGTAGGCGATAAATACGACTATATACAACAACATTCCTTTAATAATAATAACCAATCGTAAAGTGTGTGTATTTGTTTTATCTGTGATCATCTGTGACACTTGATGGCTTAACAAACAACCAACAACTACACTTAAGTATACTTAGTTGGCATCGCTTGATTAATTAATATTATTGAAAACAAAGTTCAAAGAATTCGATTTTTGGTGATGTTTTTTTATGACGATTTTGCAAGTTTTCTCTTAACCTATTTCGTCATTTCAATAATAATCCGTTTTGCATTTTCTTAATTAACAACATACAAATAACAACAAACACTTAAATGAAACTGTGCCAAAATGTAAAGTAATATTTTGAAATGCTATGATTATGATTATTATTATGATAAACTAGTGCCAATGATAAAAAGAAAATAAAAAAAAATACTGAGCAATATATAATATGCAAAAATATAATCGAAAATATTAATATAAATGTCTTATGGTTACACACACGTGCCCCCACAACCAACCAACAAAAAAACCAAGCAACAACTCCTTGTAAACATATTCCCAACTCTTTCAATTAGTTCGACATTTTTCAACTTCTCGAAAATAAATTTAGTTTCGTTCGCTTTTCGTACAACTTTTTGCATTGCATATTTTTGTGTGCTTCATTACTCAAAAAGCACAAAATTGTCATCGTTTTTAATCACGCTGAAAATTTTCCAACAAAAAAAAACAAAAAACTTTACCTTTTTCCAAACTATTTTCCGAAAAAAATTGCAAACTATTTTTATTAAAATTGATGTGGGAAAACATTAGAATATCCATTACCTAATTTAGCGGGCAAATTGGAGCTGCTTTTTAAATATTTGGAAACAGATAGTTCTTTTTTACTTATTTTTAATCAACCTTTGAGAAGATAAATCAACATTTTGACTAACATTTATTTTGATTTCCATTTCATTTGACATGAACACTAAACTTACCAAAAAAAAATGTTGGCATAAAATGCAAAACTGATTTATGAAATTCGAACATTTTAACAATATTTTATTACAACTAACAAATGATTGAGAAATGCCAAAAAAAAAAGAAAAGAAATCAACAATATTATGAAAAAACCAAGCGATGTCAACATTTTAGCCCAACCGTACCTAAAGTTTATCCCACACTGCTCTAATCCCTCAACAAATATCAAAACTTAACTGTATAAAAATTCTAACTTAATTAGTTGTTTAGCCTAGCTATTGAACCCCGATCCCCTCAAAACTTCTTCACCCTACTATTCTCCTCTTCTTCAGTAGCAACAGCAGCTTAAAGTAGTATCCATTGTGAATTAAAAACAAAAAAAACAATACTTAGTTTTGATTATATTTTTTGAGAAAAAAAAAGATAACGTTGAAAGTATTTGGAGTTTTCTCAAATTCTTTGAACGGATTGTTTGCATGCTTTAAAGTTTAAACGTAATTAACGGATTTTTTTTTTAAACACTACCATTGGCTATCACTACTTACTGTAAATCCAATTGTAAAATATCACCGAATGGAGAACCTCTTTCTTCTACTCTTTATATACTACTTACTAAATCTACAAATTAAGTTTTGGATTCTTGTTTGACCGCAATGACAAAAAACAATAAAAGAAAATTTTCATATTTTTTCATATATGGTTTCCATTGTATCTTTTCTTTTCTTTCATTTAATTGTAGGGTCCCCGGTGTGGAAACCACGAGACATGATAAATTTAGGCACAGATCCACAGTCAACAACCCGCAAAGACGATGTGAAAAATTAAATCAGAAAAAGCAAAACAATACATTTAGTATGATGAAGCTAAGCAAACATAAGAACTCTTAACTAATTTCTTAGTTTGTTCAATTTTAACTAATCAAGTGTTGTTGTAAGCAGTGACAACAGTTCAATCAAAGAACACAACACAGAAACCAAACAATACGAACTAACACTTTTTCCAAAAAAAAAAACTCCCCCCTCCCAGATAATCTAAGCAACTTTCAACAAGAAAATAAAACAATAAATTTGCTGTAATAAGTGAGTCAAAATGTTAAAGTTGCTTTCGAAAAAGTGAATAGTTTCGAATCGTTTTTAAGCATCAACAAAAAAAAAAGAAAAAGAAAACAAGGAAACATCGAATGAAGAAGAAGAATAGAACGTTTGTTGTTTTTTGTTTACGTTTTTAATGAGAGCAAAAAAAAAAGAAAGATGGTTACATGCACCATTTTTTAAAACAAGACTTTGATTTATATTATCGATTGTATTTAATGTGCAAAACATATAATAAACATATAATTAAAGCAAAGGATTTTGAACAAATTTAATAAGAATTAAACAAAAAAAATAAAAATATATGTGAACAAATTCAAATGCATTTGTCGCTGAAAAAGACTTGAAAATAAATTTCGATTTAAATACATTTATTGAGGAGAAAAACGTGAACAAATTGAAACATTGATTGTATTTAGGATTAGTGAATTAAAAATAAATATGGAAACCAAAAAAAAACCCCAACTAAATATTATAAAAAAAATGCAACTTTAAACCAATGTTCTAACAAAAAACAAAACAAAAAAAATTAAAAATCTTTAGAAAGTTAAGCAACACGAACAGAAAATCAACACACACACACTCCAATTAACTTAAAGCTGCAATGCAAAATGTTTAGTTTATAGGAAGTACACTGAAATTAAAGAATTACAAAAAAATACCATACAAATACACATTAAATACATTTAAAGAAAAAAAAGCAAACCACACACATTTGAAACCGAAACAAAAATAGCAAAAACTTAGTCAAAATGTTAAATGGTAAACTTACAAATACACTAACTAACAACAACAAAAGAATTCCATACACTAAAAAAAAAAAACGAACGAACACACACTAAATATATATAAATGAGTTTGGGATTACAAATCCAAAAAACACAAAAACGGTTAATTGCAGAATACATAGAGCCAAATACAGCAAAAACCAAACATGGTTAACGCGAGCAAACACTTACAAATAAACAAAAAAAAAAAAAAATCAGAGTTACAGATAAGCGTGAAAACAACAACAACACTACATAAAAACAAAAAACAAATGAAAACTAAACACTCTTCTAGCTAAATTACACTAATATAATAATAATTAAGATCTTCACTCGAACACTTGCAAAAGATGAAAAAAAAAACATGCATAGGTAAATTCCATAGGTGAGAAACCAAAAACAAAAAAAAATTAATAAGAAACCAAATATTGAGCACAAATTTACTTTTTTTTATAATGTTTTGTTTTGAATATGGGTCATTCGCAATGGAAACAATACAAGTTTTCCATATAAAATTCAACAAGAAGAAGATTAAAAAATAATAATTATATTGGTTGTGAATGCAGCTTGAAGTTATTCGAATCAGGAAAACAAAACTCACCCAATTGCTGAATGAATTAATCAATGCATTGAATCAGCTCATTAACCAAGCATATACTGTAGTGACAATTGTGAATGGGTCTTATTTTTCAGTGTACTTGTCGAGATAGTAAACTGCAGCTCATGCATTAATTTTTCAATTCATTGAACACACACACACAAGTAGCAAAAATCGAAACATAATCAAAACATTTTTAGGTTTCCAATCAAATTGAATTAAAAAAAAAATATACAATGTAAACTTTAATTAAAACTACAGACAGTAAATAACAAGCAAAACTTAAGAATCGAGATAACAAAAAAAAAACTAAAAACAAAAAGATTATACAACAATTGATAAATGGATGAATGTTAATCAAACACAGAAATTAAACAAAAAAAATACAAAAAAAAATGCAATGAAAAAATAAACCAAATCACAACATTTTAAAATCATTTTTACTGTTTATATAAGTTTGACAAGAAAACAAAAAAAAAAACAATACAAATAATAACATAATGAATAAACCAAAAAAATCGAAGAGCGCAGTCAGCAGTAAATGTTGCCGAAAACTTTAGTCAATGAAATAGTTAAATTATGAAACTCATTTAAAGATGGTTAAGTATATGTATGAATCATTCGAAATAGTATGAACTTTTTGTACACATTTGACTATTTTTAATGCATTTTAAAAAATAAAATATATATAAATAAAAATACCTATGAATATATGTATTATTATATTATACCATGTATAAAAACAAAACAACTTGTACTTAATTCAATAGTTTAGTTCAGTTCTCTCTGCGAACAGAAAGAGGTGCGCGTATCATGGTTAACAAATTGTTAATTGGTATTTGATTTTGTTTATACAATTGTTAGTCTCTTTTTTTTCTTTTTTTTTTGTATCATGTTTTCATTTCGATTGAGAAACAGAAGAAGCAGTAAAGAACAGAGTAAGAAGGCAAATGTATTACAGTTATAAGTCGACAACAACAACAAACACAAAAAACAACACACTTGCGTAAGAAAAATTAATGAAATCGAAAATTAAAATAATTATAATAATGCAACATTTGTAACACACATACACACAATAGCAACAACAACAAGTTAAAAAGAAACAATTCTAGTTCTAATGAACACAAATGAACAAGCATTAATGAATTCCATTTTTATTATGATAATTAACAACAAGCCGCAAACAAACAACTTGCAATCGATGTTAATAATTTTTGAAAAGATGAAAACAAAAACATATACAAGAAAACAAAAAACAAATACACAATGAAAAAAAAAAACAACAAATTATACAATTGCAAATGCAAATTAACACTCAAAGTAAGGAAAGTGAAAAAAAAAAAATTGTGAAAATGAATAAATTACCAAAATCCTTTTGAAGTGAACAAAAATAAATTGTGAAATCAAAAAAAAAACCTTTCACTTGTTTTTTTATTTGATTGCAGCATTTTCTGGTTACACAATAAAACAGGTAAAAAGTTGATTTTATTTTTTTTTAAATTAGTTTATTAAATATTTCTTTTTTTTATTTAATTATATGTATTTATGGTACTAAAACGTACTACTTCTAGTGTTTTCATATGTTATATCCGTGCGTCCTCTGTCTTACAATATATATATTAGCTGTGTTTTTTACGAGTATGAGAGCCGAGTGTCTTGTGTGAGCCGATTGGTCCAGGAATATGCACAGTATGTGGGATGCAATTCAACAATTTGCTATATTATTTATCAATTTAGTTTATTGTTTGGTATTTAAAAATAAACATAATTCAGTAACCGATCAGTCTCCAGCACAAAACACTTTTAGCTATCTTAGACATATATGTATGTATGTATGTAGGTGTGAATGTGTGTAGGTGTATTCAGTGTTTTGTATATTCATATTTTGTATCTTATCGCAAGAATTCAACTCTAGGGGCTTTTAGTATTTATCAACATTAACATTGAACTAATTGGCGAGATAAAGTAGCCAATTCCTAAACGCACCTTGGCTAACATTAACCGAAGAAAATGAATTTTGCTTCCTATCCTTAGGCAAAATATACTAAGATGGTAAAAGCCTAAATCAAACTTATATTAAAAATCATACTATACAGAGTGGTTGATGGAGTACAAAGCTCAACATGGTACGCGACCATCACATTTAGTTTGGCAGCGATTCCGCTAGCGAGGATCTTAAGCTAACTGGAATCGTATCCGGGAACCTGATATCGAATGCCACGATCAGATCGCCACGTCGCGACGGTTCTTTGGGGAAGGGCAGTCCGCGCCCACTATAACGTTTAACTGTTGTGGGTTTAATGACTTCGCCTTGTGTGTTAACCTGTAAGCGTTCGCCTTGCAGCGTTGGCACTGTTAATGGGGTGCCCAAAAGCGCCTGTTTGAGGCTGATCTGAGCTATGTAGCGTAGGTCGCTGCCCTCGCGCTTGAACTGCGAGTGCGGCTTGTCGCGTATGATGAAGATGATGTCTGCCGGCAGCTTCTGTGGTGCCTGATCGCCTTCATGGGGGAATGTGATCTTGGTGCCGGCCTTCCAGCCGGGTTTAACAGTGATGCTTAGCACCTTCTCCTCTTTGCGTGCTGTCCCAGTAGTCGTGGACATGCGAGAAATCTTCATCTTCTTGGTGCAGCCTCTGTCGACCTCCTCCAGGGTCACATACAAATCATGCTCGATTGGTGGATCCTGCTGTTGACGCTTGCGACTAGGCGCATGTGCATTAAATGATTGTGAACGGAAGGCATCCATGGGATTGCCGCCAAAACTTTGGCCTTGGAACATCTCATCGCCGCCAATGTTCATGAAGACTTGTTCGGTACCATCACCGTTGCCGCCACCACCAAAGAAGGCGCCAAACGGATCCGCTGCCCCAAAGATATTCTGTGAGCCAAAGAATTGGGCGAATGTTGCACGTGGATCGCCGTGGAACTGATAGGTGTAGGCGCCTGGCTGTCCGCAGCCATCGGGTCCGGGTGGTCCGCCCTTCAGGCCATCCTCGCCATACTGATCGAATATGTCGCGCTTCTTCTTATCAGAGAGCACCTCATACGCCTCGGCAATCTCCTTGAAGCGTTCCTCGGCCTGTGGACTCTTGTTCTTGTCCGGATGGTATTTCAATGCCAGCTTGCGATACGCTTTCTTAATGTCATCGTCTGTGGCCTTCTTGTCAATGCCCAGAATTTTATAGAAATCTTTGGCCATTTTGCTTTGCTTTGCTTTGCTTTAGCGCCGCGCAATCAACTGCAAATAAACAATAGACAGCACACGATTATAATACTGATAAACACACACAAAAACAAATATAAATATATATTTATATATATATAAATATAATCGAAAAGCAAAAGCAACAACTGTTTTAGAGAAATGTGTCGATTGTTTTTCTTTCTTTTTTTTCTCGAAAGCGCTTTGATAAATGGAATTTACTAGAAGCTTTCGAGTTGTGCAACGCCAACGAATATTTGCTCGTGCTGATGTGCTGTCATTCTATATATGTAGATACACATGTTAGAATGACGTCGACGCATCCGTGTTTGGGTTATTCTGTTATGCTTTTCTCGTATTCTTTTTTCTTTCTTTTATGAGGGTCACTTCTTGAAAAACCGCTAATTTAAGCAACAACTATTCAGTTTTGCTCACTTACCTTATTGGTTTTTGCAGCTATGCAGCAAATGTGTATTTATAGTTCACTTGCACTTGTGGTGAACGCACTTTCAATTGTAGTTTTACTGGAATTTATATAAAATGCACAATATTTTCGCAAAATTGAATTGAATATCTATGTTCTATGTGTATTTTAATTTTAATCAATTATTTCGTTGTTTTTTTTCTTTTGTTTTTTAGCTTGTGAGCACACTAACTTGTCGTTTCTCTTGATTTTTGCTAAATAAGTCGAAATAATAGCGCACGCAACCTTTATATAGACTCGGAGCGGTCTGCTGTCGAAAATTCTCGATGCTTCTCGCAAAATAGGGTTGCATCCGGAACACAGCGTTTCAAACAAGAGAAGCGCCAAGTTCAAAAATCCAACAAGATGCATTATTTTTGTTTTATAGGCCAGCAATTAATGTTAATGAACTAATTGAATCATTCGAATTGTTAAATTGAATCTGTTTTTATTATATTGAAAAATGATATAAAAGAAATCGAGTTGCAGCTCTAGCATCGATACTTTAAAACAATTAGCCAACTTAACTATCGATACACTTGCGAAAGTAGGAGGAACCCATCTGTATTATCATCGATAAAACCGCAGCTAAACCGCAGCCGAACAACAAAAAACATTTGTTTCATTTATAAAAATGGTTGCTGCTCGGTACCAACATCGGCTATCCTCCGTTTAACTAGTTTTTATAGCATTTAATCAAAAGCCCTGTGTACGCCCAAACGTTGGGACGGATTGTGCTTAAGTTCCACACACAATATTGCTAAATTTTCACAATTAAGGTGAGTGAAATCATACATACATATGTATATATGTATCTGTATGTAAACATACACACGTCTCTTCATACATTGTGGATGTTTTTTGTGAGCATATTTTGGAGCCGCAAGTTTTCCGACAGTCGGCCAAGACGCTGAAGGACGCACAGCTTGAACTAGTTTTTTCCCCCGTACACAAAACAGTCACATGTGTCACGTTCCAAAGCAAAACCTTGACCGATCGCCCGCTAGCCCGCCCGCCGAGTGTGAATCCCGGCGCCCCCTTCAACTATAAAGTGTTGCGCAAACGAAAAAATCGCCAACATGAAAAGTTTACCCGACCGCCCCCATTTGCAATGATTAACAACGTACATATCGATGCCGGCACACACTTAGTCACTTATGAGACGCTGGCGGGGTACAGCGCAAAGCAGCGCATAAAAATAGTCATTCATCGGGCAATTGGCGAGAGAGCGTCTTGCAAAAACAGTAAAAGAAGAAAAAAAAAAACAACATTAGCACTTTCGCCTGTGTAAATTTCAACAAACATTGGTTGCTCTCCGCATTCTTATAAACACTCGGCTAGTTATTCATTAAATTATTGTACCCTTGCCTCGAGTCTTAAAATTTTCCGACCAAGTGTGTAACGCATCAGAGAAGGTGTCTCTGAGAACATTCTTACTAGCTACTACCCGGCGAAGTAGTATCTCAGTTGAAATTGATGTGAACAGGTGTATATAATCTTAAATGTGTCCCAGATTAGTTGTTTTTACTTATCTGTGTTAGCGACTAAACACCTTATGGATGGGCTACCCTACTGCGTCATAGCTCTGAATCCTTATTAAACTAATATTTCTTTGTTATTATCAACAGTTGTGGCGTGCAATTGTTCTTATTGTTATCAGTTCTCCACCACAAAACAACTGCATTCAATGAGCAAGCATACTCTCAACGTAGCGCGCTCAACCGGGCGGCTATTCATTCGCAAGCGCCGATCGTGCACTCTTTTTGGGGCGCCAGTGCCAGTGCCAGTTCGTGTTATAGTAGGTGCCGCAGCACTGGTCAGTACTCGTATATGCGTGAAACGATGTCGTTGCGTTGACGGCGAGTTTTTTCTCACAGCGCAAAGAACTCGGGGAGCAATCAGACGGTCTGTGTGTGTGCATATATACATATGGAATAAAAGATATATGTAGCTAATACATATACATATGTTTATATATAATTATAATCCCTAAATGTGTGTGTGTGTGTGTGTGGTTCGCTTCAAATGAAGTTTGTTGATTCGCGTATAACGTGCAAATCCTGCAGCAAATAGATCTATAAATAAAATCCATTTAAATAGATTTCTTTCGTAATAAGCGATAGAGTGTAGAGAAAACTGCATAGCTGTGTGTGTGTGTAGAAAACTCGAACATAACTCGAAATTCAATCATTGTGTGTACTATATAACTTAGATATCGGAACTATAGCTATTTGGCATGTGTCTCGCCCTCAAAAGAAAACTGAAATGTACCGAAATAGTTTTATAAATAGCACAAACTATATGCGAAAAATTAAATACACTCATACACATACACTTAACACACTCTTAAGTCTAGCAAAAAACATAAAAATTATTTTTATGTTCTATAGATTTTTTGTGTAATATTTTCGACCCCGTCACGCCTTCTTTAGATCAGCGTCAATGTAAATATTGATGAGAATTCTATGTGTCTCAGCTTCGATCTCTAGGCATAAACACACGAATGTAGTTTGACTGTATGTCCGTTGCGGTAACGGAAACCTTCGCATTTTACAAAATAGCCAGATAGTATCTGACAGATACTTTTGCTCCCTGCTTTGAATATTTGTTTTTTTTTCTTTGACGTTTCTTTCACCATCGTCTTTTTTATTTTTAGACGCACAATTTTTTGTTTTTATTCTCTTTATTTTGATTTCTGCTGGTCGAATATTAGCATTTTTGGATTCCGATCTTACTGATGTTTGTGTACGTTCAAATATCTATATATATATATATATATATATATATATATATATATATCTATATGTATATACATATCTTAAAAATGGTTGCGTTCATCCAACATGTGTTTGAAATTGCAGCTCATTAGAGTTTATCTTCTGGCCAAAGCACTTGCCACAAACACATCTCATCTCTCATCATGCCCCACCCCTCATCTTATTTGCAAATGTTTGTGTCTATTTTTGTTATATTTAAGTTTGAAAAACATTGCGCATTTTCGTATTTTCTAATTGCTTTGGACATTTAATTAGACCGTGAAATCATTTGCGTCGACATTTTTGAGCAAATTTTCCGGTAAATATCGTCCTCAACTCAAACAGCATACAAAGTATCGTAATAATTTTGCAAAAAAAAAAAAGCACAAGCCAAATCAACTAAGATTAGAGTTTATTGTATACCAAGAATCTTAAGTGTGTTTCTTTGTTATTGTTATCAGAAATGGATATAGATTGATTGCAACAGTTGTGTTTCGTACTAGCACTTCAGTTGTTTATGTAAAAAAGTGATTTTGTTGACTCGGTTCTGCAGCTGACAGCTTTCTTTATGCTGTATCCAAATTTAAAACGAAAGAACGCATTAAAGTTTTTCCAAAATAAAAACATTTTCTAATATTTCATATGCCATTATTTACATATAGATCTGCACGCCCCCCAAAAACCGGATGACCAATTTGTACATTTTGCGCATTGCGGCCAAATGCCAAATAGTAGATATATATATTGACATATGTACTATATATGTTGTACCATTTCCGTTACAATGTTGGCCAGCAAAACAGACGTTGCCCAAATAGCCCAACAAAAGAAAGAAAGCAACAGCCTTCGGGCTTGGAGAATGACATTTGTAGGAGCAATTTATGCGGCATTTATGACGCTGGTGCTGAAAACTCAGACGCAACAAGCGCAGCAGCTGAAAATTGAATCAGAATCAGCTTCTAGAAGCAGCCGCCGGACGCGATTTGTTTATAAAATTCCGTGCTGTACGAGTCATGTTATGTCGAATTTTTTGTGGGTCCCGCATACAAATAAGGCGCGAAAAGCGCGAAATCCAACAAAACAGCAATGCGATTTTGGTTTATTTTCGAATTGAGATCGACGGTAGGTGGGTGTTGCGGGATGGTATAGAGTGCGTTCGTGCGTAGGTGAACGGTTGGGAGCAATGAACAGCTCTTGTGAAATTTGTCTTCCTTGTTCACCTCTTCAGCAGTTGCGATTGTCGACTGGGCAACTTCTCAATCATATGTCAGTAGGTTTCTCTTATCATTTTAATTAGTTAGTACTTTCAGGCACTTCTTTTGAAAACGCTCAAAATTCATAAACTAATTGTTAATTTTATACCCTTTTTACAGGCCTTCACACAATTTGGTTAATCACACACACGCCCGGACATGACTGAGCAGGAAACCAAGGACAGCGAAATAAGCACGCAGTGTGCCGTCTTCGATCAGACGCCCGGCTCCCAGCAGAAGAAAATCAATCTGGTTGTGCGTTCGCATTTTACGGTGAAACACGTTATCAAGCTGATTGGCACACTGTTTGCGTATGATAAATATGAATTGTTACTGCAGCCGCACGCTGACAAGGATCTGGTAAGTAATGAACAATTCAAAGTACTTTTTGATCTCAATACTAACTAACTCAACTATCGACACTTGCTTAAGGTTCACTTAAATAAACTAGATGCACAGCTGCTGTTTGATGTGCCCGGCTTTGAGCGTCAGCTGAAAAACAATCTGGTGCTTCTGCCCGATGGCACATGGGATGGCAATGTGGCTAAGCGCTACGAGCTGGTCAAGAAGAAGTCAGTCTCAACGGCCGCAAAGCAGTTAGAAAACCCAGAAAGTGCAACAACAACAACAACCACATCGGCAACAACAACTTCAACAAAAAACGGTGAGAAAAAGAAGCGCACGACGACAACAGGCGAGAAAAAGAAAAAGTCACCGAACAAAATCAAAACAAGTGTCAGTCCCACAACGGAGCCAACGACAACAACACCAACAACATTAACAAATACAACAACAGCTGAGACAGTTGCAACAAGTTCAGTTTCGACAGAAACGACGCCCACCAAGATCAGCAATAAGGTTATAAAAACCAAGCTCAGCGTAAACAACGAAGAGATTGTCAAGACGGACACAGACCAGGCGGATGAGGTCGTGGAGTTAGCCAGTTCGCCAATTGGCGTGTCCATGGATGAGCAAACCAAAGTTGAAATTAAAGAACAACTGCAGCAACAGTTGGTGCCGCATGAGTTGTTCAACATAAGTCCCGTTTCCGATGCTGAACCATTGTCGGATGATGATTTAGCATTGGGCGCCTCAGCCAGTCCCACGATAATGGATCCAATCGTGCAGTATGATTTTGTCAGCGCCGGGCCAACTGTGGGCGAACTGTTGGCTGCAACTGAAGCTGGCACTGATGCATTAGCTGCTGACACAGGCAGCGATAAAGCCGAAGAGGACAATAGAAAGGATATGGAGTATTCCAAATTCTTTGGCCGCAAGTACGATGAGGTGCCCGCTTGGCAGCTCTCCAATCAAACCGCTGCAAAGTTTGTGTCCGCGTCCAACACAGAAACGGAACCGCATCGCAATGGTGGCGGGCCGCGTAGCTATGTGGGACTTGTCAACCAGGCAATGACCTGCTACTTAAACAGTCTGCTGCAGGCGCTCTATATGACGCCAGAGTTTCGCAATGCTTTGTATCGCTGGGAGTTTGACAACGACAACGAGGCCAAGAGCATACCCTACCAGTTGCAGAAGTTGTTCCTCAATCTGCAGACATCGCCCAAATCATCGGTGGAGACGACAGACTTGACCCGCAGCTTCGGCTGGGACTCGTCTGAGGCGTGGCAGCAGCATGACATTCAGGAGTTATGCCGCGTCATGTTCGATGCCCTGGAGCACAAGTTCAAGAACACCAAGCAGGCAAATCTTATTTCGAACCTTTACGAGGGCAAAATGAACGATTATGTCAAGTGTTTGGAGTGCAATACGGAAAAGACGCGTGAGGATACATTTCTCGATATACCATTACCGGTGCGTCCATTTGGTAGCAGTTCCGCGTACGGCAGCATCGAGGAGGCATTGCGCGCTTTCGTTCAGCCCGAAACGCTCGATGGCAACAATCAGTATCTGTGCGAGAAGTGCAAAAAGAAGTGCGATGCCCACAAGGGACTGCACTTCAAGTCCTTTCCCTACATACTGACACTGCATCTAAAGCGTTTCGACTTTGATTATCAGACCATGCACCGCATCAAGCTTAATGACAGGTGAGCCGTTGATCTATATTAGATTACAAAATATCATTATTAATGTCGTGTTTTTCTATCGTATAGAGTAACCTTTCCGCAGAAGCTGAACCTGAACAGCTTTGTGAATCGTTGTGGACAGGGCGAACAGTATCAGATGAATGGCAACAGCAATGTGGATGATTGTAGCACCGCAGACAGTGGCTCGGCAATGGAGGAGGATAACCTAAGCAGTGGTGTGGTGACCACGGCCAGCTCCAGTCAGCACGAGAACGATATGAACGATGAGGACGAGGGCATCGACATGAGCAGCAGCACCGGCAAGAGTGCAAACGCGGAGGCGCGACTAAAGCAGGAGTCGCTAGCGGGTCCTTATAACTACGAGCTGTTTGCCATTATGATACACTCGGGAAGTGCATCGGGTGGTCATTACTATGCTTACATTAAGGACTTTGAGAGTCAGGATTGGTTCTGTTTCAACGATCAAAATGTGTCTTCGGTATGCAACCTGAGTTGACTAGTCTGACCAATGCTCACAATCTTTCTGTTTTGCAGATCACACAAGAGGACATCCAGCGATCCTTCGGCGGACCTAATGGCACTTACTATTCGAGCGCCTATACGTCTAGCACTAATGCTTATATGCTAATGTATCGCCAAGTGGATGCCAAGCGCAACGAGTCGGCGGCGAAGTCGGCTGATTTTACGGAGCACATCAAATCGCTGCTGCCCAAGCTGCATGCAGAGGAGGAGACACGCGTGACGCGTCTGGGCAGGCATATAACAGTAACAGATCTGGCACTGCCGGATCTGTACAAGCCACGCGTCTACTTCTATAATCCGTCGCTCAAGAAACTTAAGATGACGCGAGTATACGTGTCACAGAGTTTTGATGTGAATCTGGTGTTGATGTCCGCACACGAGATGCTCAATGTAGATCAGTTTGCGCCGTTATCACGCTGTCGTCTGGTTGCATATGATTCATCCATGGATGCCATTCTACAGTCGCTGGAGAACTGCACGGATCCAGCGCTGACAGAGCTGCGAGCCGCACATAACTACAATCTGGACTTTTTGCTGGAGTATCGTGCCGAGGACCAGCAGTTTGAGAACTATGCCGGCGATGGTACAACGTGGTATGTGTTTAAAGTAGATCTCTCAACCATGGCGATGGACGGTCCCTTCATGGTTTACTCAGCAGCGCGAGACGCCGCGTTACGCCACTCAATTGCAATACGCCTTCACCTTAACGAGCAGCAGTTCCTGCTGGCGACCGTTCGGAGCAAAGCATTTGTCGCCTATGATCCACAACCAACACCAGAGGCGCAACAGCACCTGCAGCAGCTGGCCAACACACAATTCAAATATATCACATACTTTTACTTAAACGTGCCTAACACAGACGCCAGCAGTCTCGAGCAGCTGGGCGTGCCCAGCACCGAGACCATAGCAGCTCCCATTGAGGTATGTTTTAGCCCGGTCCCCCAATTTCAAAAATAGGTTTTAACGTCAATGCAAGTATTGAAGCAGTTTGTCAATGTTCAAGTAACTCTTCTTTCCCTTGCAGCCCATCAATGGCAGTGCCGGTGTTGATTGCGTCGATGCAGCCATGATGAATGGCATAAATGGCACTAGCGGCAAGGCAATGCCGGATGGTGGCAGCGCCGGCAACAATGACTGTGATTGGCGTCGCTATAAGCGTGATCAGCCTGATTCGCTGGCGCCGCTTGCGACCCCAGGCCACGAGTCCAACTCGGAAGATAGCAGCCTAAGTGATGGTGATCGTACGCTGGTTGAAAATAGCTTGCAGCACCGTGGCGGCGGCGACAGTCAAGTCAGCTCAACCAGCCACTCTCCACAGCTGTCCAGTCCCGAGGATGAAGCTGCCTCCCATGACGCCATGATGCGCGTTCACGCCTACTGCAATGGCAATGGCAGCTATGACAACGAAACGGGCGACAATAGCCTCCTGCCACTCAGCACAACAAACCACTTTTTCCATGCCATCCAAATAGACAGCGTGGATGAGGCCACCACCAGCAGCACTAGTGGACATCAATCCGATGATGAGGCACAACTGCGCAAGCCCACGCGTGCGTATAAACTCCTTGCTGGCACACATATGCGCATGGGCACCTTTAAGCGACACATCGAGCAACTGATACGTGTACCCAGCGATTACTTTAAGCTGCAGCGCAAGCATGAGAACACAATATCAAAAATTCAGACCAATTCGCTGGTCTTTCTCAATGAGGGTGAAACTTTGACCGTTAAGGTGGGTAAGACACTGCTGCCGGATGAGTACAAGGCCAAAATATTTTTTTTGCGTCTTGCGGATCTGGACAATGAGACTGCCAAGCTGCCCTGCGTCTGTGAGTGGGTGTACAGTTCCACCACCACTGTGGAGCAGGCCAAACAAGATCTGGTGGCCAAGCTGCATCGTATTGATACCAAGTACACGTCCCTCACCGTCGAAAATAGTCGCATTTGGCTGAAGGGCGGTCGTTGTCCCATCAAAATACTCGACAATGATGAGTTACTTTACTGCGACATGCGCTCCACAATTGCCTCTGAGGTGAGCACTAAACATATATAAATATATCCACCAAATCTAATGTTTTGTTATTGTTCAGTACATTTTGCAAGAGTGCGAGGAAGGCGTTGAACCACAGCCCAAGGATGATTCGCTTACAATATTCGTCCGTCGCTGGTATCCAGATAAATGGGAGTTTGGCAAATTTCAGGAAATCACAATAGACAGTAGGTGTCACAAATAAATGAATCATAATTGCATAAGCCCAATTATTTGTATTGCCTTATCTTGCAGAGGACAGCGAAATCAGACGTTGTTTAGCAACAGTATGCAATATCACCGTTGACCGCTTAAGTTATATGAAGGTAGGAACTGTACCCAACACACAACTCTAGCACAACATCAACATCTAGCTCACAACTTTTGTTTTTGTACAGGTCAACAGCTACTTTCCCTGCACAAGCATATCGGCAGTTAGCGTCAATGAGGCCGTAACCTGGTTGTCTGTGCCCGCGGCGCTAGACATGTATCCGTTGAACAAAACGCAATGCGGCAACATGTATTTGTACAAGTGAGTGGGACGAAAATGATAAACCTTTCATGAATGCATATTCATTTATTGTTTGTGTTGCAGAGATAAAAGCGTGCCAGTACGAGAGCTGTCGACAGACGAACGCCGCTCGTTGAGCAACAAGGAGAAGGCGCGACTGGATCGATTGGGTTGCGTTTCCACAACACGCTATTCGCAGCGTCGAGAACGAGCACTGAAAATCTATTTGGACACACCGGAAAAGCCAAGCAATGTGACCGCCTCGGCGCCAATTGATGCACATGCGGATTACTAAAGCCCTTAGGCGGCGGCGCTATCATCATCGTTGTCGTTCTAACCCGTTCCCTAGCCATCTGTAGGCTTGCTTGCTTGTATAACCGGATTCACAAATACATATGCAACATGTATTTTCAACTAAATTCAACTAAACACAAATGATTCAGTCCCATAAGGCCGATGACGGCGCCACACAGTCGATATTGCTTGCACATTTTCCCGTTATCATAATTTACATACGTTCAGTTCGTAGCAATTTAATATGTAATTTGTTTTGTTGTTTAATTTTGTTAGCACTATTTGTTTGGCGTGTCGAAACGAAAGTCATGCAACTGGGTGGCCGGTCGTGGGGCAAAGTATGAGGGGGATGGGTGTCCTAGTAACAGTAACGATAACAAATATTATTCTTGCTACTTTTGTAATACAAAAGAGTTCAGAGATGAGACTGTGTACAATTTTAATTACATGCAAGAAATTTGAAACAAACAAAAAAGTTGTGAACTTAACTTAATTACATAAATCATAAAAAATAAATGAAAATATTATTTGTATTGGAATTAATGACTTTAGTTATGTTCTTTTTGTGTATGGGCTATCAATTGGAGTTTTAATCTAATATTGTATTATTTAAGGGTCTTGTTATTGATAATGTAAAAGAAGATCCAAAAAAGATAACTCAGTTTCAATTAGTCAGTTTTCTTTTTGTATAAAATGTTAATTTTATTTAATACCTACTGTATGCGAATTTTAACGTTTTTAAATCTTGAATTATTAGTATTTCAAAGATCATTCTTACTGTAAAAAATGTTACATCTCTTGCGATTTATCATTTCGTTGCAATTTCGAACAAACCGATTTTTTATGCAAATTAAAATGAAAAATTCAGTTCGCTTTCAAATGAGGAGGAAAATAATTATAGATGTGGCTGCACTTTTATCTTTATGGATTTATAACTGTAAGGCTTATAAGTGGTTTTTATTAAATCCTTTTTTTTCTCTTTAAATTTTTTCTTCTCGTTAGAATGGAAAAGTTCTTGGAACGAAAACGAGTTGTTGTTGTTGTTGTCAAATGGATTCTATGGTTTTCTACTCAACGAATTCTATAGTAAAAAATGATGTAGCGGCAGCAGTAGGCAGCGCAATTGTTCACATTATTGTTGCTTTAAGGGGGCGTTGTTGTTTATGGTACCTAGGACTCTATGCCTTGGTCTCAACGGCCGGCGCCGATTCCACTTTTGTTGCCGCTGCGGCATTGCCGGCAGGCGTCTTCTTGCCTTTACCCTTGCCCTTAACGGGTCCCAGTGGTTGTGCAACCAGTTCCTGATTAACAATAAAAATAACTCATTGTTAAAATGTCATTTGTCTTAATAAGGATAACTCATTTACCTTGAGCTCAGCTTGTGCAATGCTGTGTTCGCTGACGTAGGTTTCCGCATTGAAGGGTATGCCGGTTACAAGGTTGACGCCGTTTGGCATGAGCAATACCGTGTGCTTGAACTGTGCCACAATTTCAGCTGCAAGTACAGGACACAATTATTAAAGCACACAATACGTTGGGTTAACTTTAAATAATTTTGTAGCAATGACATGTTCAGACTGAGGCCATTTATAAAGGCAACTGCTGAAGACGCCAAAGCCTTTGGAGCTTTGCTCTAGCAAAATGTCTGGCCGTAGTTGGCAGCTCATGAGTTATACCAAATCCGGAATTAAGTTTTGCAGAAATAATAATAAAATCATACTCAATTATCAGTAAAGGTAACAACTTACAAGGCTTTTCATACAGAACTTGGAAGGGCTCGATCATCTTGTGCGATACACATTCGACGGCACCCATGCGCGCCTTGGTCTCCTCCTCGAAGCTGCGGATATTGAAGGGCATGTTTCCATACTTGGTTTTCACTTCGGCAAGCAGAGCTCTCGATGCCTTCAGCTTAAGCATGTAGTTTTCCTCGGATTTCTTGTAAATGGAAACCTTTGTATCCTTCTCGCGTCCCTGCAATAAACACAAATGTTAGCAATGCTGCATGGTCTATCTGCAAATTTCCAATTATTCACAATACGTTCTCAGATCTCATAATCTTGCTATCTTTGGACCAGCTAAAGCGCAGCTCTGAAACTAACATGTGCCAAGCTGTCTAAACAAGCTGCCAAGCACACATGGCGCTTACATGTTTAACCTCATTGCCTTGCAATGTCAATCCTCATGCGCTTGTTTTTAATCACAGAACAAATTGTGGGGTTTTACATGTTACATGTTTATATGCCATTTTAGGACACAATGCTTACCACGCCTTCGCCGCTGCTAACAATGACGTCGATGGCATAAACCTCATGCGTCTCAAAGGCGCACTTTTCGTGCTCTTTGCGCTGCGCCTCGCTTGGGTTCTGTATAATTGTTTTCTCGCCATCGATTTTAAATTGCTTCAGCTCGTGACTTAGCATGCCCTCAATGGGCTTGCATTTGTATGACTCGCTGATTTGTTGCACGGCATCGGTGATTGAGTAATTCTGAAAATCAGATACAAATGCAATAATGATTACATTATATGTTTTAAATGCAAAACCAAACACTGTACATGTATTGAAATAGGTTTGTGTGCAATTTTAAAGACCAAACATTTCTGAAAATAAACTCGTTCAGTTCACGAAATTGACACAATTCTTCTATGCAGACGTTGAGCTGTGCTGTGCCAGATGTTTGATTTAAGCAGCAGACAATCCGTTGACTGCAACAAAGTATATAATATAGGAGACTGCTTTAAACCTTACATGTCTATAATAGATTTTTGTATTCAATTTTAAAGACCAAACATTTCTGAAAATAAACATGCTCAGTTCACGAAATTGACGCAATTGATATTTGCAGACGTTGAGATGTGCTGTATCAATTATTTGCTTACAGACAATCCGTTGACTGCAATGAAAGCATATCTAAGCTATATATACACTAAAATGTAAACAATCAGCCGAAGCATAGCCATTGATTTGATGACCATACTATCGCCAATTGCGACCAGTGCTCTTTGCAAGTGTTGAGATGTGCTGGCGTTGTGTAAAAGACGCTAGACAATCCGTTGCTTGCATCACTATGTTAAGTTCATGTGTGATGAGCATAAAAACTTACGTTCGAGCCGGATTTGAGCAGACGCAATGCCGCCTGGGCGGCCCAGTATGCGGCTAGTATAACATCAGCCTGGCGTCCGCTTATTTTCTTATCCGTGCCATCACTAACGACAATTGTGTGCGCTGCCACAGCAATAAAGCCATCAATGTGGGCGCCTAGATCGCTGTAGAGAAAGACCAAGCAAAGTTAACAACGATAAGCTGAAAATTTGCTTTGGATACATACATTTTAACTACATCGCCTACTTTAAGCGTGTAGTCGGCATCGTTCTTAGCTGGCGAGAAATGGCAGACGCAATTGTTGACCGACAGACATGTTGGAAATGCAATACCCTTCTTCAGCTCCTTCTCCTTTTTGTATACCTAGGGACGAACGAACGGCAGTGTGTTAATTGATTTGTCAGCATACATTATACCAATTGGCTGTTTGCCAAAGTGTCCTCAGATCTCATAATCTCTTGATCTTTGGGCCTCAAAGCGCGCGCACGTTAACGCTACCGACTAGCGCCAAAACGCACGTGGGTGGAAAATAATTCAACGCACGCAGGAAGCACGCGGCTTTTGACGGCAAACACATGCTGCCAGTCAGCAAAGCAACGGCGCACGCAGAGACCCTCAATTGCGTTAGTTTTAATCATTGGACTTGTTTATCATATGCACTTCGATGATCAAAGATAGATTGACTTGAAACTCACTTTGCCGGTTTCTTCAGTCAGCAGATCGTCGCCCTTGGTGCAAATTTCTCTCACTGAGGCGTCTGCTACACAGAGTCCAATAACCGTTTTCAGTGTTTCTAAAATTAAACGTAATCAAACCGAAATAGTCGAATTATTTCTATGCAAAACGAGTTTCTGCCAGTCTCGCGTGGCACTGTAAGTCTTTTATTAGCGTTGCATGTATGTTTTTTAAACTTAGCTTTCCTTTTAATGAAACGTTTTAATGAATAGCCTTTTTTGTTTGGCATTAAACAAAAGAGCTCAACACCTGAAAAGTTTGAGGTTATGCACGCTACGTTTTGGCATATCCCGCGTACACCGCCGCGTGGCTACTTAGAAGCAACGTCGACGTCAGCGTCAACGCCGACGTTAGCTTCATTGTTGTCGGCTACACGTCTTAGCCGACAATAAGGGCAGAAAATTCAGTTCTCACATTCGCACCGATGTGTGCTTTTTAATTACGTTTACAAATTTACTTACTATTTACAATTTCGCCAGCCAATTTGTATTTGGTAACAACCAAATCCTCGGCAATGGTCTTCTCAGGCTCCTTTTCTACGTCTGCCATTTTTAAAATGAAACACAAAACGAGAGCAGCCAAATGATGAAACGATGTTTTTAAGAGTATGCAGTGTTGCCAGAGAATGCGAGGAATTGACCGAAAACGCAACATTGGAAGTGTGGCTACTTTTTAAACTTAGGGTGACCATAACTTATAAATAGGAACTTTGACCGTCCGGCAGCACAGGCTAAATTCAAAATGATCGAATATTAGATTTATCGAGTGACACATTAGAATAAACAAAAGCGAAGCTAATACCATAAGAAATTAAATTTAGTGTGCAATGAACTACGGTGATGATGTAACAAGCAGAAATGTTAAATCAATGCAATGCACCAATGCTAGCGTAAACGTGTACCAGCGTCGCATGACAATAATTGAGGAAGATTAAAACACCGAAACTGTGATAATCACACAACACGCACACATACTCACTCGTACTCTCACTTACGATGTCGGGCGATAGTCAAGTGCATATCGACGGACATAACGTTATCAACAATACTAATGGAACAGCGGCTATTGGTTCCCCACCTCCACTTCCTGCGTTACAGCGGAAGCCGTCAACCGTCTCAAAGGCCTCCCAAGATGAAATGCGAATTCTCTGCTTTGACCTTAGCCACTACAATCGAACTACACAATTCCTGCTTAGCTGTGCCGGCGTCTTTATACTCTACATTATATATGGATATCTACAGGAGCTCATCTTCACAGTAGAGGGCTTTAAGCCGTATGGCTGGTTTCTTACGCTCGTTCAGTTTGGATACTACATTGGTTTTGGACTGGTGGAGCGACGGCTCGAGGCCTACAGGATTATGGGTGGCACTCTGTGGAACCTAGAACCAGCGCCACGTTGTATACCCCTGCGTACGTACTTAGTGCTTGCTGGTCTAACGCTCGGCACAATGGGTTTGTCCAACTCCAGCCTCGGCTATCTCAACTATCCCACTCAGGTGATCTTCAAGTGCTGCAAACTGATCCCAGTGCTCGTTGGCAGCATCATTATACAGGGTAAACGTTACGGCCCACTTGACTTTGCCGCCGCATTTTCAATGTGCATAGGTCTAGCCTGGTTCACGCTGGCCGACTCGCAGATGTCGCCAAACTTTAATCCTCTGGGCGTGGCGATGATCTCCGGTGCGCTGTTGTGTGATGCGGCTATTGGCAATGTGCAGGAGAAAGCTATGCGGGAGCACAAGGCGCCTAGCAGCGAGGTTGTCTTCTATTCATATGGATTGGGCTTTGTCTATTTGTTTGTGATTATGTTGATAACCGGAAATTTCTTTAGCGGATTCGCGTTTTGCTTAGCCCATCCACTGGAAACCTTTGGCTACGGTTTTCTTTTCAGTCTTTCTGGCTACTTGGGCATACAATTCGTGCTGGCTCTAGTCAGGAGCAGTGGCGCGCCCGTGGCTGCCACAGTGACCACGGCAAGAAAGGCTGTGACCATTGCTTTCTCATTCCTGCTCTTTAGTAAACCATTCACTGTGCAGTAAGTAGATGACGTGCCAAATCCCTTAAACTGATTACAAATCTTTTTTTTTCTTCTTTTCTTTCGTAACAGATACATCTGGTCGGGAATGATTGTTGTACTGGGTATTTATCTAAATGTCTACAGCAAAAAGAACAAGCTAAGCTTCACGGATTTGCAGCACAGGCTGAAGCAATGTAGTGCGAGACTCTCACGCTCACCCAGCCGCAAATTCCTTATCGAAGTATAAGGATTGGGTGTACCAAATATATTAATCATAACTTTTAGTCAAATTGGAACAACAATATACTCTATAAGAAAACTATGTCCTATATGCCTAAGTATACTTTATATACTATAAATCATACATTATATATACAAAGAAATCTCTGCTATCTGTCCATGTCGATCTCCATAACGGCCTTAAAGAGATCTTGACGTTCCTTGGCCGATGCCACTTGGCCCATCAAGCGGTCAAGAAACTGTCGTTGATGCTTGATGATAAATTTATTGCACTGGATTATTGTTGCGCCCGTATATAAAGTTCGAAACTTGGCGCGCACATCACCTATCTAAAATCAATATAGTTTTTAATCAACAAATAGCGTATTTTTGCTTACCAACGTTATCAGCGGCAATATGCTTGACACAAAGCGTTGTCCGCGATGCAGGCAGCGTATAATTGCAATTTTTGTACGCTCATTGCAGTATTTCACACGGAAACCATGCTCTAAAACACCCAAGCCATACACGCCATAATATTTCTCGACATTTTGCAGCAGGCACTTCGTAAGTGTGTGGTCGTTGAGGCGCAGTGTTTTTACTGGTGCATATGGCACAATTTGCACGGCGATGTACCTGATAAGCGGCGCGATTGAATATTTAAACATCTGTGTGACATAAATAATGTTCATTAGTTAAAAAACTTACCGATTTTTGATGCGAACCATTGTAAACAAACACAGAAACAGATATGAAATGTGGGGGTGCAGTGCTGCCAGACAGTCGGAGAAGCATGCGATTATTATTGAGATTTCCGATGTTGCTAACTGCTTAGATCGTGAAAAGTTATTGACCTTGATGAACGCGAGCAACTGTAACACTTAGACTGCGAAAGTGGGAGAAGAGAGGGATATGCGCGCGTCGTTTGACTTGTTTTCAATTTGAATAACAAAAGTCGCACTTGAGGGCAAGTCTTTAGTCTGAGAGCGACTACCGTAGCTGTTGGAAGTGCAAGTAAGTAAACAGATTGTCAACTGAGCTATTGTGTTTTAAATTACAAAAATAATAAAGTTGATGCAATAAAACACAAAAATTAAAAATTTTGTACTAACCTATACAAAAATGAGTTCATTTATATTAACAACAAGGGTTGGTATAAGGAAGATTATTCGGTACAAGTTTTACAAATTCACAAACAGCTCCAATTTCTTATCAGTCAACGTAATGAACCCGTCGTGTTATGTGATGCACGCCAATGCCATTAAAGTAGTTGAACTACCAGGCACAGGCGACATGTCTCAGCAAACGTATTTTGTGGGTGTGGACGTTGGCACAGGCAGTGCAAGAGCGGCTTTAGTGGACGCCAAGGGACGTATAGTAAAGCAGGCAGTTGAGGAAATCAAAACTTGGACACCAGAGCCAGATTACTATGAACAATCAAGCGAAGACATATGGCGTGCTGTCTGTAAGGTTGTTAAGGTAATATTGCATTATAATTAAAAAGAAAGAGGCGTATGCTGATAACCCCTAACGATAAGATTAACATAATTGTAGGATGTCACTGCTCGGATCGTAAAGTGGAGAGTGAAGGGCATTGGATTCGCTGCGACGTGCTCTCTGGTCATTTTGGATTTACATGGAGTACCGCTGACGGTGAGCAAAAGTGGCGTCGCTGAACAAAATATAATTTTATGGATGGATCATCGTGCTCAACTGGAGACGGCCGAGATAAATGCTGCGCAGCATTCGCTACTTAAATACGTAGGCGGACAGGTATCGCTGGAGATGGAGATACCCAAGTTACTGTGGTTGAAGCGCAACCTGCCCAAGACCTATCAAAGCATATGGCGTGCATTCGATTTGCCCGACTTTCTTACTTGGCGTGCGACGGGAGTGAGCACACGTTCCCTGTGCTCTGTGGTGTGTAAATGGAACTATGACGCTGCGTCGGACAGCTGGAGTGATAGCTTTTTACGTGGTGCCGATCTTGGGGAGTTGACGCGTGATAAGTTTGTGGCACTGGGCAGCGACGTTCAGCCACCTGGCAAGCATGTTGGTAAAGGGTTATCAGATCGAGCAGCCGCTGAACTAGGTCTGCCCAAGGGAACTGTAGTCAGCACATCCTTGATAGATGCACATGCCGGTGCCTTGGGCATGTTTGGATGTCGTGCCAATGTTAAGGATTGTACAGACGATGATTTAGAGGGTAAAATGGCATTAATAGCTGGCACATCCACCTGCCACATGAGCATTACAAGTGATGCTTGCTTTGCCCAGGGGGTGTGGGGGCCATATCAGGATGCCATTATACCGGGCTATTTCTTAAATGAGGGCGGCCAATCTATTGCTGGACATCTTCTTGATCATGTGTTGAAGACACACGAAAGTTATTCCGAGCTGCAGGAGAAACTGGGCGGTGATAAGTGAGTTGAGATTGCCTTTAACCTGTGTGCAACCATTTATGATTTATTCGTATTAGATATATTTACGAACATTTAAATAAAATGCTGCCTGAACTGGCAGAGAAACGTGGACTTACCGAGGTTGGCTACTTGACGCAGGATGTGCACGTTTGGCCAGATTTACATGGAAATCGTTCGCCTGTTGCAGATCCAACACTACGTGGTATAGTAAGTTATGATGCTCTCTATAAAAATATCATTCACAACTTTTTTCTTGAAATAGATCACTGGCCTGGACATGACACGCGGCATTGAATCTTTGGCTATTAAATATTTGGCTTATGTACAGTCTTTAGCTGTGAGTTGAATGATACGCGAATTGCTTGTAATCAGTATTTATTTATTCGATTATACTTGATTATTTTCAGTACGGCACCCGTCACATAATTGAGAATCTTTATCAATACAAACGTGCCCCTTTTCATACGCTGCTCTTTTGCGGCGGCCTTGCCAAGAATCCGCTCTATGTGCAATGCCATGCGGATATTTGCAACCTGCCTGCTCTGATACCCGATGAGCAGGAAATGGTGCTAGTTGGTGCGGCAGCTTTGGGGGCTGCTGCCTCCCGTTACTACGACAACCTAGAGGTGTGTACTGGAGAACTAACATTGGACCCCAAATGAATATTAAATAAATTCGTATTTCTGTGTATTCGCAGTGCGCCTCGAAGGAAATGGGCGGCACTGGGCAGCTACTAATGCCAAATCCCAACACTGTTGAGCTACACAATCGAAAGTACAAGGTCTTCCTGAAGCTACTGGAGCATCAGCGAGAGTATAGAGACATAATGCAGGAACACACTGCATAGATTGTTTGGGTTGGACAACACTTGAAACGAATTTTTATCAATATGTAAAACTCTGCACACAAAATAAGCTCCGTAACAAACACTTATTGAAAACAGATACAGACATTTGATTCTTAATGGGACTGGGTAACACAACTAGGCAATAAATGCGGCCGCCTTGGAATCAATTTTGCTACGGCAAACGGGGCATGTGACTTCAATTTTTTGAGCGCAATCTTCGCAAAGGCACACATGACCGCAGGGCAATAAAATAATCTAAAAAAGATGACTGTTAGAGAGCTTTAGAAGGTCGTGGAACAGCTCACCTCTTTGGGATTTGTGGAGCACACAACACAGAGCTGATCCTGTGTAAGAGTATGTGGTCGGTTACGTGCACGTCGTTCCCGACGCTCCGATTCCAGTCGCATGCGAATTTTAGCCTCTTCACGTTCCTGCTTCTTCTTACGATACATTTTACGTACGATCAGGCCAACTAGCACCATGGATACGCTGCCGCACAATACAATTTTAAAGCTGAAAAGGACTGATGATTAAACTAGAGTTTGCAGACATTATTTTAAGCTTACAGCATGGAAGATTTGGCATCCTCAAAACGCTTAATCAGCGTTGATTTGGTGGCAGTGGTTAGAAAAAGTGGTCCATCCTTTGATGGCTGCATGCGCAGCGTTTGTCCATCCATCTCCAGTTCGCCAATAGCTGTCAGAAAGCTGCCATCGCGTAGCACTTGCTCTGTAGTCTGCAAACCCTTCTGCCGCACACCCGTAAAGAAGCCAAATATGTGATCGAAGAATGACAACGATGTGGATTCATAGTTGTCGTAGACAACATCCACATCCAGCACTGCGGCACTAATGGCATCCACAATCTCCACGCCATGCTGCTGATTACACAACTCGAAGGGCATCTCGTTGGTGCTCTCGTGCAGCAACTTGCGCTGCTCTGCCCAGAAACCGGCAAAGGCCCGCATCACGCGATGCTCGTGCAGCTTCACAATTTGGAGTACACCACTCACGCTTGGCACAAATGAGCTGCGAAGTGGCACGCCAATGGGCGTGACAGTGCCGCGTATAACAGCATATGGTATCTTTTTATTCTGTTGACGTGACACAATGTTTTTTAGTTCACCATCAATGTTGTACTGTGGTGCCTCCTGCGAATACCAAATACCAAAGAGTTGTTATGATTATGATAATGCATGCAATGTCATTTGAAAAAGATTTTACCTTCAAAACCTTAACGGTGCTTTTGTAACTAACATACTCGCGCACGCAGAGCCCTAGGATTAGTAAATCGACGCCCAGCGCCACAGATTCGTGTACGAAATCCATTCGAAATTCTTAAATAATAATATAAAAGCAGTTTATGTGAGTTCTGTGTCAGTGTTCCTGTGCTCAGAATCAACAAGAAAATACCAAATTAAAATTGAAGTTCTATTTCTGATAAGCAAAATACTAAATCAACTAGTTTTTGTAATCGATACCGATATCATAGACAACTATCGACTATATTGAGCGCTCGATTTTATTATTTTCAAAGCCATTTCACTAAACTAACTAAACAACTAAATACTATGCAAATATTTAATATTTCTAATGGCGCACGCAATTCTTAAGTGCTTCATGTTTGTGAAGAGAAACCGTTAAGTACATAAAGTCACTTTCAAGCCAAATTTTGCCACAATGTTTTTTGTGTGTAAATATGAACCCATTTACTGATCAAACCAGCATTCCTATATGTAATTATTGTTGCTATAACCGCTAGTCTTTGTAATACTTACCGTTTGTTCTTTGCCCAACTTCTAACTTTCGCAAGATGTTAGACACAACCACACACACTCACATTCAAGAACAAACACAGGCACGCAAACGGAGCGCAAAGAGTGATATAAAGCGTGTCTCCCAGACTCATCGATTGCCAGAGTAAAAGATATCTTTAACCGCTATTTTTGGGTTGTGAGTCAATTTGTTTTTTTTTTTAGTTCCCAGCCACGCTATCAATTTAGACAGCTCAAGTACTTCGCAGCAATTAGACGTGCTTTTAATCAATTTCAATCAACATGTCCTTTCAAAAGCTCTATTTGAGCTTGGTAAGTTTATGGAAAGTGGTAAATTTTCGAGATATTAAACCATTTAATTTTTGAAGCTGCTACTCAATGTCGTCAGCTTGCTGATAGCTGCCACAGTGACCACACGCATTATACAACCACGCGAGACGAGCAATTGTGAGGGCCGCCAAACACCTGGACCCATTTGTGAATCCTGCGAACTGCTTGCCACCTGTGTCCAGCATTCAAATGGCTGGGTTAATATACCCGTCGAGTCATGTGATGTGGCCAATGGTTACTATTGCAATGTACGTCTGGGTACCTGTTCCAATGCAACTGGGCCATGTCATCCCTTTGGCATTGTGGGAAATTTCCAGTGCACCTCGCAAGGCATCTTCCCAGATCCCTACGATTGTCAGAAATATCACATGTGCTATTTTGTGGGTGCCACTTTGGTCGCAGCCGCCGTTGACTGCGGCAATGACAAGGCATTCGATGCACGGACAGGTCAATGCTCGATGACGTTGCAGAGCAGTGTGTGCACCCAACCGCAATATCAGTGCCCCAAAGTGGGTTATGTGGCTGCCTGGCCCAGTAATCCCAACATTTTCTATGTTTGCAAGTCAACAGTTAATCAGAATCTTAACGATACCGTCGTCATTTATCCCTCACTGCATCGCTGCAATGATGGTGAAATCTTTGCGGATTTTGTTTGTCGTCCCGGCAACGGTAGCAACTTACCTGTGCAGCCACCAATCGATTCGGAGGTTGTAGATCCCAATGACGACGGCTTCTCCGTAACGCCCACACGATGCGAACATGTAGGTCTTATCGCCGACATGGATGATTGCCGCAAGTATTATTATTGTTCCGCCGTGAATGGTGATATGCGTCATCTGGAATGTCCTCAGGGCACCCATTACAGAGCAGAGCAATCCGCTTGCGTGCTGGGTACATGCTGAACACCTTCTAAATATTATCTTAAGTGAATTGTCAATAAATTGTAGACAGTTAATGAACCAATTGAACCAAGACGTTTATCTTTTAATTAGTCGTTTTACATTTTCGTTGAATGCTTATCTTTAGCTATTTAAGCAGCTTCCTCAAGCAATTTTAGCAAACAGTCTTTATAATGTTTTGTATTAAGTTGTTACTGTTGCTTGTTGGTTGCCTCGTTGGTCTCAACCAAGCCCATAAGATTGTTACCAACAGTAGTTTGGGTATCAGTTCTGCAGAGTTTATAAATGGCATAGATTCGGCAGAGTTGGTAACAAACCCCTGTCAGGAAGTGCGCCTGGCTGGTTTCATCTGTGTGGACTGCTCCACGCTAGGCTTTTGCTCGAATGTGAATGGCCAGTGGCAGACATTGGCCATGACCGAGTGCCAGGCAGAGCGTGGTTTCTACTGCAGCGATGAGGGCACCATCGGATGCACCTGGCAGCCCAAGTGTCATGTGCCGGTGCGTGGCAAGTTCTACTGTCAGTTGCCGGGCATCTTTCCGGATCCGTACGACTGTCGCAGCTACCACGATTGCAGTGAACAGAATGTGGATACGCCTCGTCAATGCACCAATGGAGCCGCCTACTCGTTGCTCACCAACAGTTGCAGTTTACCCAAAGAGAGTGAGCAGTGTACGGAGAAACAATACTCCTGCAGCTATGTGGGACAGACAGGTGCATGGGCCTCGAATCCCAACTACTACTATATCTGCCAGAAGGATAAGGAGGGCGATCAAGATATCTACTATCCACTGATGATGAAGTGCAGCAATGGTTACAGTTTCAATGGACACAGCTGTGTGCAAGACACCAAGACAATTCTTATAAATACCGTTTCGCAATTGTCGCAGTGCAATGATTACGAAACCTATCCGGCGGAAACAACTAATGGCTTCTATTTGTGCTTAAACAATGAGCTGATTTATATGAATTGTCCCGCGGGACAATATTACGTTTCAACTCTCGGTTTGTGCCTCGAGCAGGAGGAGGATAAGTGCCAGGAGGGTATGCTCTATCCGGCTGAAACAAAATATGGTTTCTACTTTTGTCTTGAAGGAACATTGATCTATCAGAAGTGTGCCGCTGGGTATTACTTTGATTTACCCCACCATTTATGCATGAAGGAAGACAAAATGTGCGAGGAACTTCAGCTTTATCCAGCAGAAACGGAGTATGGTTATCTGCTATGCCATAATGGAGAACTAACCTCTTATTCGTGCCCTGAGGGTTTCATCTTTGATGGACAGCTTGCGGTTTGCAAACCAAAACGTACGGACTAACGTCTTCCTATATACTAAACTTATGAAGCTACAATAAAAGTATTAAAGCATATTAAAATGATTAAGAAGTTATATTTATCTTAACGTCGCTGCTGAGTGCGTATCTTTTAATTAGTAAATGCATATCTTTTAATTAGTAACCCTAACTTTCCGTATTGCATTTTATCTAATGTTATTTAAACTGCTACTCAAATCAGTCGACAGTCAAAATTCTTTAGAATGAGTTGTTTAAAGTTATTGCTGTTGCTGCTGCAGCTGCTCGGTACACTAGCTGGACTCCAGTACAAGGGAGTTGCAGCTGCAGAAATTCCTTGTGAAAATGGCGTACTTTATCCGGCTAGCCCAACATGCTCGTACTACTATTGCAAAAATGGGACACCAGTATATGTCGACTGCCCAGATGGCAGTTGTTTTAATGCCGCTTTACAGGTGTGCCGCTATGGACAGCAAGGCGACGATTTGGGATCTGGCGGTGCTCCGCAATCTGAAGTTTGTCAGCGTTTTGGTTTCGCAGCAGACTTAACCAATTGCAATCGATTCTATCATTGTGACAATAAGGGATCCAAAATGCAGCGAAGCGAATGTTCTCAGGGTAAAATTTTTAATCCGTTAAAATTTACGTGTGAGATAGGCATGTGTTAACCTTTGATAAACTTTTATTAATACAATAACAAAACATAAGACTATTAAAAAATAAATTTAAAGTTTTTCTACTTAATCATCGCATTCACGAACAACGGGATGCAGAACAATGGAGGCACCATTGCACCCAGTGCGATCCGAAATGAAATCATGGAAATTGCTCTCTAGCGCCCACATGAATCGCTTATGGCCCGGCAACACCTGTGTGGAAAGTCGACAATCGCCACCACGTTGCACCTCCTGCAAATTGGATGCCTTGAAGCATGTCTCCGAGTCCCACAGATAAATATCATTCTCGCCCTTGTAGCGGAAGAAGAGCGAGGTGCCTCCATCGGCGCCCAGCAGCACCGCTTGTTTGCCAAATGGCTTGGGCCCCACATCAATGATAGAGCCGGCACCCTGTCCAACTCTTAAATACTCGCCCTTAATTGAGTACAAGCGTGGGGAGCTCAGATAGCTAAAGAACAGTGTTGAGGTGCCATCGGGTTTGGCAGTCAGTGCCACATAGAGTACATCATTAGTCGGTGCTGTTGCTCGTGGCAGCACAATGCGATACGATTTGTTTCCCGTAATATCATATACAAGAATACTTCGCGCTCCAGCATCGGCCACATAGCTGTTAAGTCAAAAAGAGAGAGAGAGAAACATTGTAGTTCGAAACTGGCTCAAAATTGTTTACAATTCGATAAGAAAACAATTATTGAATCACTTATCAACAAACCAAAATTCTGTGCATTTTGATAAGATATCAAAGTTTTTTTTTTTGGGTACGCGGAGAGTAAATTAATGTTTTAAGGAAAACTTTCAACTAACACAAAAGGTTTGTTATCCTTAGAGTAGTCAACGACAATGAACTGCAAGCGACTTTCTGAGGTCACCAGATCGCTTAGATCAATGCTCTTGACCACCTTATTGTTGGCCGTATTAATAGCTACAATTTTGGGACTGCAGCGACGAATTGGTTGCTCCAGCGTATTGACAATGCCCACATCCAAGGCCCACAGTAAACCCTGTAAAATAAATATAATATACATTATTGACAGATGATGGAAGCATGTCATTCAATGAAAAATATTTGAATTTTAATTAAGACATGGTTGGAATTTTTATTGGTCGAAATATTTAAGTGTTAACTCGACGCAGCAATTTAATATTTTTTATGCGCATAAGGCAAATGAATAAATAAGCAAATAGCTACAATAAACAAGTAAGAGGGCTCTAGTCGACATATCCCGACTAGACGATACCCTGATCCCCATACTTTATGCGTACATTCAGTGCTTGCAAGTGTGTGTGTGTGTCTACGCGCTTACTGCATACTGCATACACAACCTCAATGTCCCATATCTCCGGTGTTTCTCAACCGAATTCAATAAAAATGTCATTATTTATTAATTATTTATTTATTATTCAAATGCCATCTCAGAGTTTCTTGTCATCGATTCCATGTGTATATCGGAAACGCGAAAAGTTATCGAAAATCGAAAACAAACTTGTACTGCCTAGGGATTATTAAGTTCCAAATCTGGAGTCTATAGCTCTTGAGGTCTCTGAGATCGACGCGTTCATACATACAGACAGAAGGACGGACAGACGGACATAGCTAAATCGACTCGACTGTTGATGCTGATCAAGAATATATATACTTTATGGGGTCGGAAATGCTTCCTTCTGCCTGTTACATACTTTTGCACAAAACCATTATACCCTTTTTTCGCAATTTTAATGGGATCAGGGTATAAAAATAAAAACAAGCATTTCATGTAATTTGTGTGTAATTGCTGAAATGCATATAAATAAACAAATTCGCATGCCAATTGTTGTTATTAATATCTGTACATACACACAACTATTGTTATTGTTATTGTTGTTGCTGCTGCTTGTTAAATTGTGTAAACGAAATGCAAAATTTGTTTTTATGGCAAAACATTTGGTCTGACTTTTAAATGAATTTTGTGCATACTAAAAGTCCAATTTAAATCAACTGAGCAAAACAAATAAAAATTGAAAAATTCTGAATGCGTTATTAAGGATAACGAAATGAGTTGAAACGCAAAATAAAATAATAATGAAAAAAAATAAAAAAATGTATTCGAACCATATTCAATTACTATTATATGCGTCTTGTTTTTGGCTCCAAACATCAGCAGATTCAGCTATATGGCAATATTAATTTGATAAACTTCAAATTAAAGTGGAACAAATTGCACATTGATTAAAAACTGAAATGTGGGCTCTGTATTTATCAACAGCATGTTTGATAGGGGTTCATTGAAATTGTTGTTTACCTTGAACTCGAAGGGATTTTTGGATTGCGCATTTCATGCAACCTTTTATAATATTCCATTTACGTGGCCAATGTTTTTTATTTGCTGCCCCTGCACCCATCAAAAATGGGAAAAAGGCTATAATGGTTTTGTGCAAAATAATGAAACAGGCAGAAGGAAGCATCCCCGACCCCATAAAGAGTATATATATATATATATTCTTGATGAGCATCAACAGTTGAGTCGATTTAGCCATGTCTGTCTGTCCGTCCGTCTGTATGCATGAACGCGTCGATCTCAGAGACTATAAGAGATTTGGAGCATAAGCTTGTCTAGTTCATAGGCGGAACAAGTTTGTTTTCAATTTTCGATAACTCTTCCCGTTTTCGATATATACATGGGATCGATAACAAGAAAATCTTGAATTTGCACAACTTTGAGACGGCGTTTTCAACATAAAGCAAAATAATGACAATCTGTGAAATTTTTTATAAAATCGGTTTAGGTACACCAGAGATATGGAACATTGAAGTTGAGTTTGCAGTACGCGCGTACACACACATACTTGCAAGCACTGACTGTACGCGTAAGTATTGAGTTCAGGGTATCGTCTAGTCGGGATTTCTTGACTAGAGCCTTCATACTTGTTTTCATTCTTGATTGCTTGGTAAAAAAGCAATTTCGTAGTTGGGCCTCGTACATGAATATATTGGTTTATACATGCATTGCACCACAAATTTCCGGCTTAAAGGGTGTTGCTTTTCCCGCTAAAATAGTCTTTTTACTCGCGTGGCCAAAAACCAACGTTAAAATAAAAAATTGGCACTCGATGAGTACCATCAATTGTAATAGAAGTACTCACATTTGGATCCACAGCAACATCCACAACGGACTGCAATGCCTGACAGTTGCCCTCCTCCTGTATTGCCCAGCAGGGGTATGGCGCTATCTTGGCCAAACATTCGCCCTTCTTCAGATTCACTTTGCCCAGGGTAAAAGGAACGCCCTGCTTGTAACGTGGCAATGCCACAAAGGCCGAATCTCGCTGCAGTTGCGCGCGTGTCACAATCACATTTCTGGGCACATAACGACCCGATTGCACATAGATGTTCTTGGTGGAATCGCAGGGCCAATGGAGATTGCTGCCACTTAGCTGGAAGGTGAGTTCGGCGAGCGGATTCTTATCACATTTTGTGCTGCCAATCGTGTTGCTGCTGGCCGAGGATTCACCGCCCAGTGCGGAGCTGTAGGCAGCACAGCTTACAGCTATCAATGAGATGACCAACAATAATGGCAGTAAAGTGGCCATTCTAAATAATATGTATCACTTTATGTGGCGCGTATCTGATGCTGACTGATGCTTAAGCTGCTTTTTCGTTGATTATGTAAAACGTCTGCAACGGCTTGGCACATTTATATTTATAGTCAATTGTCAGAATTTGTGGCATTTGGCGCGTGTTCTTTTTACGCGTCTGCCATGGAGCAAGGTCGTCTGCTGAACATGAGGAAACATGTGTCTCACCCAACATAAACACATAATCACACAAAAACACACACGCACACACTGCAATTGATGACTAGCCAGTCAGCCAGTCAGCACGTCTGCAGCACGCCATTTTTGTGAGACAACGGAAGCGGCATGCTAACACCCCACTCTGCCACCCGCTTTAAGCCCACTTCACACATGCTGCACTTTGCGGAAGCAACAACCGAACAAAATGTATCTACAGCGCGTGCGCAATTTAAACAATTTAAAAATTTTAATTCATGCTTTCAGCAATTCTGTGGCTGACATTTTACTTCAAGCATCTTTAATAACAAGAAAAAGCTCCAACTTTGTTGCTCCGTGGGGCTCTTTGCTCTTGTCGGAAACTATTGTCAAAACTTGCTCTCAATATAAGGCGAAAGTTTTCTGTCTCGTTTCTTTGGCCAAGTTTTATTTTGTTTTTGTTGTTAGGTGAGATAAAAACATGTGTTCTCTTGCCATATATATCAACACAAATCGAGTGGGAGGAGACAGATAGTGACAAAGCATGTCTTGTTGTCAAGTTTGAGACAAATGTTGGGCAAACTATTTCCAAAGATACTTTGCACAGATTTGTAACTTAAATTTAACACAACAAATGTCACTTCATCAATTAAAGGCAATACTGATAACTCTTTCATGTGATAACTTCCATTTTAAACATTAAGTGCATCTCAAATGTTCATTTTAATAACAACTCTAACTGCGTTGCTGCCAACTGGGGGTATAGCTCAGGGGTAGAGCATTCGACTGCAGATCGAGAGGTCCCCGGTTCAAATCCGGTTGCCCCCTGGAAATTTAATTTCTCTTTTTTATGTTTTTTTCTATTTGCAGGATAATTTCGAAATGTTATATGCCTTTAAGGATGAGGCATTGACCTCTTAAACAATGCGTGACCACACATAAGTATCGCACCCTGATTATATTGTCTTCTTTTTCCAATCTCCTTTTTCCGGTTTTTTCTGTTGTCGCAAAGCAAATAAATAGCAGCGTGTGGACAAAACTGATTACTGGCTGGGTTTAAGATTGAGTCAAGGCTGCTGCTGTGTGGCATTGTTTGGTCTTAGGTCCTGCCAACGGCCAATGGCCAACAGATGCATTGAATTATGGTTATATTTAGCCACAATCAAAGTCGTTCCACAAATTTAAATGCTGGTCAAAATACTGTACTGACCCTTCCGGTCTTTGGCCTCAGTCGAGATTCGAGCACAATGTTAAATGACATGCAGATTGAATTTGTGTGAAATTCATTTTAATAAACTGTCATAACTTGCCTTTTTTTATATTTGCCGATGGTAATCTGAAATTTATAATACTACAAAGAGCCCAACAGCAGCATCTGTAGCTGTTGCTGTTGCTGTGGATGTGGATGAATGTAGTATGTTTGGGTGTGTGGGCGATTTTTGATGCTTGTTTGTGCCATCATTTGATCATTTGAAAGAGCTGCACGAGCCGTAGATAAATATTTATGCGATTTCATAAATAAAAAGCAATAATAAATTTATATACATATATGAAATTCTGCTCTACGTGAATCGAGTGTAAAATGCAAGTCATATAAATATGGTTGAAGTTAGCATCTGTATATTATTATGGTGTCTTTCTTTCTCGTAAATGGCAAATATATCCAGTCAATTGCGTTGCAATTTGACAACAAGCTACCGAGAATTGAACACACACAGAATTCAATTGTGCAGCAAATTATTGTTAAATAAAATTAATACAAATTGTTGTTCATTTTGCCAAATCATTTAAACCAACCAAAAAGCAAGAGAAAATCAAAGCAAACTTTAAGCTGGCGTCAACACAAACACTTTGTTGTCCAATTAAAGCCAGAATGCGACAAAGCCAGAACAAAAGAAACCGAAAGCCAAAAAAAAAAGAAAATGCAGAAACAACACACAAAAGCATGGCACATAAATTATGTGGCAAACTAAATAGCAAAAAACAGCTCAACCAAAAACTAAGTTAAGTTCTAAACTAATTAAGTACCCTAGAAAATGATTTTTAGTTAAATATTTGGTATATGAGCAATGTCTCGAGAAAATTTAAAGATTTTTCTATTAATATAAATATATAACATCATTAAAAATTAGCTTTCACAATCCTAAAAACAGAATACGCATGTGAAATTGTTATACTGCTGTCAATATATACTAATCGTCTTAGAGTTTCGTTTCCTCTTACACTTATTATTTTTTTTTATGTTAAATTACCAGCTTAAATATTTCATTTTATTTGCAGCACAAACGCCAGCTTCTCTTTTAATACTGGTGTAACGCCATATATTAAAACATTATTCAGTCAATCACTGACCCAGAGTCGCCTTTTATACCCTAGATAAACACGACAAAAAAGAAAAACAAAATTGCAATCGGCAAATCAGTAGCCAAAAAGTTGAAATATTATTATAATTTATGTGAATTTTTCCACTGGCCGGCACAAAAAAGCAAAAATTGCTGAGTCCAGCAAGTTTAACGACCCATTTAACAGAGAAAACGACGCCAAACGTGACCACAGTCAATATTTATTTGATGTGTTTCGTTTCTTATATATTTATTTTTTTTTTCTTTTTCCTTCATAACCAAAAAAAAGAAATAAACAGGAGAGAATGTGTGTGTGTGTGTGTGTGTTTGGAAAACAACAAATACAAAGCCAAAGTCAAATTACATTTTGGCCGATTTGCGTATTCAATTGGACTTTTATTGGGTAAATTTGGAGTATTTTAAAAAGCATTTTGTTATATACAAAAAAAAAGGAAAAAAACGTTTGGCCAGATTGCCAAGTCTGTATTGTCGATGGTCGGCAGTCGGCTGTCGATTGCCGCTAGCCGCTAGACAAGTGGCATTTCTGCACATGACGCATACGCCTCGTTAAACCGACAATAAAAACAGTTTAGATAATCGGAGGGTAAATAGCTCCAGGCAGCCATTTCTGCCGTGTCTAATGGTAAGGTGGCGGCTTAGGGGTTGGTCCTCGCTGTCGGTCAGTTTTCATCTCAGTTGTCGTATCTTATCTCTCGGGGCTCAGTAAGCTAATGTTTGCATAAATTATGTTAGGCAAGACGGGAAACAGCCCGGAAGTGCCTGTCATCAATATTTTCTCCCTAGTCCCTAAGTAGACGAACGAATGTTTGTGTGTATGTGTTTGTCTGTGTGTGTGTAGTGTAGAAAAGTGCGCAAATAAATCACGCCAGTATATGTATGTCGGTGCGGGGATTTGTGGGCCAACAAGCCCATGCACACACATGCGGGTTTCGGCTGACATTTTGGCATGCCAAACATGTCGCGTTGCTCGAAACACTTCAGGCGTTGTCTCTTAAAAGCTGCAAGTATTTTCTTTTTTCCGCTTTTCTTTCTTTTTTTTTGGGGAAAAGAAGCAGCTGCTGTGCTTAAGGGAAATGTTTAAGTGTAGTTAAAGCTATCACATGATAAGTTAACTCTATTAATAACATTGCTTCTGAGCCACAGAGGCTTACTGTTCATTGATGATTGAGTTATGAGAAAGGCATTCAAATTATATATATTAATGTACATACACAAATATTTCATGTGCATATATCAAGCACAATTTGACTAATTGACATGCCAATAAGTAAGTGCTCTGTTGTGGAAAATTACTAAAGCAAGTCATATTAGCAATTAGGTATAAATATCCCTTTGAGTATTAATCACAACGAACTTGACTTCCAACTGCGTGTGTATGTGTGTGTGTTGTTCTAGTTGCAGTTGAAGTCAACTCAACAGAGATGAACTGCCAACAATTTTATCTTTCACTTTAACAATTTTAAAGTAAGGAAACGTAGGGAAAGTAATTCCAAAAAAAAACATCTTAAGCTTGATGCTGAAAACTATTTTCGAATAACATATTTTTCTTTCTTTATACTACCGTTATATACCATCTTGCGACATGTTTTGTCTACTTTGCTGTGGCTTCTGCGCGTGAAGTATTTCAATTAATTTAAATGCAATTGGTTGGCAACTGTGCAAAACACATACACACTCTGACACACACACACTTACAGAGACACACGCATAAACAAACAGTTGCTTCTCGAATAGTTTGTTTTTCTGTGTCACGCTCAAGGTTCTTCCACTAAAAAGTTGTTTGCAATCTGAGAAATTGGCTAACAGCACGTCTTTGATTTCTGGCCACTTCGATGGCTTATATAAGGCATGACACTTTTCCCAACTTGGTGTGCAGTCAATTTATAAATTTCATCAGAACGCCAAGCAACCCAGAAACAAACAACAGCACACAGAAATATGCATTTCCATTTATCCAATTGGCTGGGTTTACTCCTGGCCATTTGCATGGCCGCACAGGCGCTCGGTCAGGGCACTAAGTACGGCCTGTGGACACCGGATCGCGCTCACTCCGATGCACAGCCCGTCCAGTGGACGGGTGGTCAGTTCGAGTTTCCCTGTGCCAGCACGAAGTCGCTGTTTAAGAGCTCTGGGAAGTACATTCCAAAGAATGTGATTGCCACGCGTGCCCAGCTGATTGGCGATACCATATATTTGGCATTGCCACGTTATCGCAAAGGTGTCCCTGCCACATTGGTGAAGACCAGTGTGCAGCCCGGTGGCACTTGTTCCACCACCTTCAAGCCATATCCCTGCTGGGATCTGCAGGAGGAGGGCAACTGCAAGGCATTGCAGTCAGTTGTCGATTTGGTTGTGGATCAGAATGAAGTGCTCTGGGTGCTGGATACAGGCATTGTTAATACACTGGAGACGCCAGTGCGCAAGTGTCCGCCAAAAGTTGTTGCCATGTCTGTAAAGACAGGCAAAGTGCTGAAAACTGTCTCACTGGAGGGTCTCACCTCCAGCAGCTCTCGTCTCCAGTACCTGGTGGTGGATTATGCGCCCGATGGTGGCTGCTTCATCTACATCAGTGATGCAGCGAATCGAGCACTTATCGTATATAATCTGCAAGCAGATCGCGGTTTCCGTGTTGTTCTACCCAAGGCTGTATCGGCTGGATGCCGTTCGCGGGATGTGCTCTATATAGCTCTGATTCGTCGCGATTGCGGCTCCACGGAACTCTTCTTTACCTATCTGAGCACCGCCAAGCTGTTCTCACTGAAATCCGAGTATCTGCGCAGCGGTGTGGCTGATGGACGCATTTTAGGTGAGTAATTGTAGTTATTTTTCAGATTGTTTTTAGTTATTTAATTGACTTCTATGCGTTCGTAACAGATTTGGGTAAAAAGCCTAGCCGCATGGTCATCATTGGCACCGACAATGGCTCGGCCATATTCTTCCGCAACGAGGGCGATGCAGAGGTTTTTCGCTGGGATACCAACTCCACATTTGTGGAGGCTAACTTCAAGCCGGTCTACCGCAGCCAGACGTGCCAGTTGGTCACCCATGCTGTGCCCGATTACAAACGCAATACGATGCGGGTGCTGCAAAGCAATTTTCCGGATTATATGCAAAATCGTATCGGATGCGGGGCCATTCAACAGCTTAGCCATATGCAGGGCTGTTGGTGAAAACAACAATACACACAACCTCACACACACACACACCCACACACAGAAACAGACTAACACACATTCCAGTAGATACACACACAGACACACAAGCACAAACACACTCTTAGTTTTTGTTGCAACTGCACTGGCTTTGCGACAAAAGTTTCTGAAATTGCAGTTGCGGCAATAACCGGAAAAAAAACAAGAGTTTTTTTCGATGACTCTAGGAATTGTTTTTTTTTTTGCATTTTTGTACATAAACTAACGACTTTAGTTAGTTACTTGATATGTTTTTGTTATTGTTGACTAAGCTAAGCAATAAACAGTTCTCAGCTGTGCATTTAAATCGATATTGTCTTTTCTTTATAGTATCTCTTAAGTATCCTTTGCGATTACATTCAACTTCTAATAACCAAGGAATATTATATTTCTATTTTATCTATTTTTAGTTTGGCGTGTCTCTTAGAAAATTGAGTTTATTCAACTGGTATTCAATTCGGTTGTCACCCAATGGGGTAAAATGAGTGCATTCAACTTATTTCATGTGTTTACCAGATAGTCAGCAGAACACATACATTTGCTGATTGTGGTATTTCTTTTTGGGGTCAACTAACTTAATGCGAATTAAGAAATAAATAAACATAATGGAATGCTTGTACGAGTATATATATATATAGAAATGTGTGAAATGTATTTGTGTTTCAGCATTTCTTTGAAAAGTTCTTACTTGTTTGCTGTAATGTAAACCCATTTCAATTTTGTTAAGTAATGACTTAATTTCGAGCGTAATTAAATCGAAAATTCTATGAAATTGCATCTTTAATGTCAGCTTAAAGGAACTCTCCATCCCCACAATCCATTTCCAGTTGAGTGTCTCTCGTTAGCTAGTTAATTAACATAACTGAACGCTCCTCATTATGAGCTGGCAGTTGCAATGATAATAAATTGCCAAGGCTCTTAATACACTGCTTGCCCTGATTACAGTCAACTTCAGCAACAGAAGCAGACACAGAGTAGCAACCGAATCCCCCACCCTTCAGCGCACTCATTATCCATGCAATCTACGTGTTAACTGCGCCAGAGATTCGCGAGTACCCGATTCAACTTTAACTCGTGCTAATTGGGAAAATTCGTGATAAATTGCACGCCAGTTGGCCCCACTCAGTATATCTTCTGGACTATTTCTGTGGCGTTCTCTCATCATCTATCTGCCCCTAGGGCAAAGTCTCCTTTTACTCACAATCAGCAGACATCCGGCGACACTCAGGCGTTGCGTTTTTTCAATAATAAATTAATTAATCAGCTGCACTTCTGCACGTTTGGCTTCTGTTTAATGTTGAATGCTGAATGCTGCCTGTTGACCTTTGATCCGGTCTGGTACTGATTGCGGGGGCGCTACTATGGCTGCAACAATAAAATGAATAAAATTGATGAGCTCACTCAACAAATTGCTTGCTCGCTCGCCATTTGCATATGTTTATTTCTTTTAGATGAGTCTGTGTGTGTGTGTGTGTTTGGCTTGTTTGATAACAATTGAAATTTCGTCAGCTCAAAGGCTTCGCGCCGCCAAATAGGCAACGGAAAAAAAGAACGAAAAGAAAAACGTTCCAAATGCAATGAAAACAGGTCGGATACTCCACACATGTATAAACATGAATACCATAAATGTGTCAGCGACAGCAGCGCAAATATCAACGATAGTAAATTTTGTTTTCAGCTGTTGCCCCCATACAAAACAAAGAAAACTCCAAAAAAAACCAAAAAAACAAAAATAAAAATAAAAATAAAAGAAATGACCGAAAAAATGTTTGCGGCTTGGGACTTGGAACAGCTGACAATACAAGCAGTTGGGGTAAAGCCAGCGATAAACTTGTCTCTCTGCGTTTGATTTACAAAGCGCACTGTTTTTGGCTAACTCAAACAATAACACAAAGCAACTTAACAAAAGGCAAATAAAAAAACAAAACCAGTATCAACAAAACCAGCGCCAGACATAAAAATATTTTGAGAGCACAAACTACATCAAACTAAGCAAAAAAGGAAACTGTTTTGATAATGAAATATAAGTAAACATTCAGTTGAGTGCACACTGTGGGCGGTGATAAATTGATTGAGTCAGTGTTTAACAAAGTAAAATCCAGCGGAATCATAATTCATTTATTATACACCTTAGCAAGAGTCCTGCATATACAGAGAAATAAATTAATATTAAATTGCTTTGTAGAAATGAACTTAATTCTAACAGAATTATCCTTTTTGTATTAACAAGAGAATTAAAAAAAAAGGTGTGAGAATTTATAAATCATTTTGTCCACACGTAAATCGTCTTTTTTGTTATTTCAGACAAGTGACAAACTAACCATATAAAAACTGTAATGCCAAGTTGCTCACATTCAGCCTGTCAGCTTGTCAATTGTGTAGAATTTTGCGTACTACTTTTAGTTTCATCCATTTTTAGACATTTCTAAGCTTTTTGAGATGTGTCAACTTGTCACAGGTGCTGCCATAATCAAACTTGAATTCAAAGTTGGTCGCTAGACATCTTCGAACATCAAAGTTGTCATTGAGCATTAAATTGCTGTATACAAGTCCTTTAGTATTAATTTGCCATTTTGCACACAACGCTTAACTGATCGACGTGAGTTGTTGGCGAATTGGGGCCACTATCCCAAGAGATTGCCATGCTCGACGATTCAAAATGGGACACAAAAAAAATATAAATGTGAAAAAAAGAAAGATTTTGAATAGAAAGCCCTCAACTTATGACAAACATTGAAAAAAAATTAAATCACTCTGATTCATTTCTTTAAAACGACATACTGCCAATAAATCGATTTAAGCTTGTCAAAGTTATGAGAGTTTAATGGAGGAGGCTTATGGAGAAATATATTTTAATATGCATAACAGTATCGAAATTAGCTTAAAGTCATTATCGACACAGTTTGTGCATAGGCATCATCATCACATTATGAGTGACACATCTGCGACATTCCATGTTCACATATCAGGACCACAATTATGAGCCTAAGTGCCGTTAAAGCAGCAACTGCTAAAAATCCAATCAATAACGTTCTTTCTTTTTTGTATATGTGTGTGCGTGTTTTCTTTTTTTTTTATATCACACACGACAGACGTGCGTGGCATGAGGAATGCGAGCCATAAACACACATACACGCAGACAGAATGTTGGAGCAAAAGCATTAGATATGCAAAAGGCAGCAAGCAGGCGAAGAAAGAAAGAAAGTTCCCCTGGGTGGCAATGGTTGCTCATACATTACAACTTAGCTCAACTCAACTGAACTGACATTCAATAAACATTTCAAACGTTCAATTATTTTTCAATTGCATCGATTTGTGCTGAGCAGTTGCCGGATTCCTTTACCTAAGCAGCTCCAGGACACAATCAAATCTGCGTCGCAAAATGACAACTAGGCATTCGATAATGCGTTCGGTGACAACGGGAACGCTTTGGCCCTTAGGGAAAGGCAAGGAACGACAGCATACAATGTTGATTTCCAGTGCCTCAATTTTGCACGTGACCCCTTGGTATTGAAGCGAATGTTAGCCGGAAGTTATTTGACGGCCATTTTGTCGTCCCTCCACCTAAATGTTTCAGCCAATTGAGTGCCGCACAATACCAAAAACCAATTTAACTGCTTTGCATTAAAGCATTCCAAAGACCATAACTGAAGCATCCTTTGGCATCTGAGCGTATGTGTGTATGAATGTAAAGGGGCGCCAAAGTGCCCACCATAGCAAACAGGAAGTGCTGAGTTGGCACCGCAATATTCCTATGCTAATACCCATTCCGATTCCCACGACCAATTCCCGTCCCAAACAATACTGGCAACAGCAGCGGCTCCCATGGAAGCAGTACGCTTAACCGCAAACACCAGAAACCATTTTGGGGTTTCCAAACTCAGAGCGATAATCCTTTCAATTCACTTGGCCAATTTTTTTTTGGTTTTTTTTTGTTGTTGTGTAGTTTAGATCTTTGCCAATCAAAATCACTCAAACCTGGCAAAAAAAAAACATTTTCTTTTTTTTGTTTTGCAATGATGAAATTTATTATTGAAAATATATCGAATAGGTACTTAGTTGTCATGGCTCGTATCCAATGTAACTTAAGCTTCTTTGATGCAAAAACTCCCATAAACAAAATTTCTAATTCCTTAAAAGTACTATATTCATAAAGATTTCATAAAATTTATTTTATGCAGACTTATTTACGCGTTCATAAATCATTGGGTCAGTGTCATAAATCTCTCAAATCAACAAACGCTTAAACTAATCAACATACATATATATGCATGTTAAAAAGGAGGAAAAACACCGGAACACAACTAAAATAACACAACGGAATGCACACACACACACACACAAGTACGACAAACAAAATAATCCAAAGCGAGCGCATGTCTCTCAGTTTGTGTCTAACAGTGAAACAGTTAGAGAAATTTGCAAACGAGAATAAATGAAAACGAAAAGACAGAATAACATGCAGATAACCAAACGTTTTATGGCCACTCAAAAAAGGGTTTAAACCTATTTTCATATGGTCTCTTCAAGTGTATAAAAAGTGTACCAAAAAATTTTATTTTTCCAGCCACTTCTTGTTGCTGTTGCGTATTTTTTCGGTACAAATTGTGAGCACTAAATCATCGCATTTGGTGATTTATGACATTATGTGGATCTTGTTTATTAACGATGGCAAGTCAACTCGGCATGTTTGACACTTTGGTTAAAGTTGTTGCATGTTAATCAATAGAGCGTGGCAAAAAGTTTGCTGGAAATACATAAAGCAAAATCCCACCTAGAAATAAGAGTTGACTACAAACTCAAGTGTTAGATTTCCATTCATGAAATCAACAAACGCAATCCACAAAGCAAAAGCAAGCAAAAACAAAATGGCTGCAAAGTAGACAGAGAGTAAGAGAGCGCTTTGCAGCGTCAACAAGTCTATCAGCTGTTGTTGTGGATGCCATGTGGATGCTAAAATGGTACACCAGTTGCGCCACGTGGAACGCAAGGCTTGTTTACTGCGAGGAACAGCTGTTAGGCGCTGCCGCTACCGCTGCCACCGCAACTGGCAACACTTTCGACAGGCGCACAGGAAACTACTGCCTTCGGTACGGCCAACAGCTGCGGTCACAATTGGTTCAGCCAGTCAGTTGGTTTTCCATTGCGGCGCCGCACGCACGTGTCTCGGCAACGCCACGGGTCTGCATCAAGATATTAGTAGCGCTGTTTCGGTTTCTATATCGTTTATTCTATTCTCGCATTGCGCACAGTGCAACTTTTGTGCGTTGAGAAAAAGTTACAAAATATAAATAAAACAAAAAAAAATTTTGTTAACTGAAATATCTGAGAAAATAGGTGGCTGTTGAGCTCATCTGCTGTTGATATAAAATTCAAGTAATTTCTTACGAAATAAATAAAATAAAAAATAAAATGATAAATGTACTTTACGTCTTGACTTTAGTTGAAATTGAGTAAACGCTGTTTCACGCAGCTGCAAGTGAAGCCCCACTCGGCGGATTTTTGGGTTTCGGCGAGGTGAGTTTATTGTTTAAGTATAAAACTTTTTGAAAAGTTGACTAAGCTGATTTACCCGGGGATTAAAGGCTCACAAAACACATTGTTTGACGTCCTGCTGATGGTCATTGCTCCGTAAAGCTTAGAACTGAATTTTTATTTTGAAATTTCGCTGAGAATATTGATTTTTAAATGCTTTTAATGCGTCACCGAATTTGTAAGGTAATGTTATGTGAAAAGTTGGTCAAATCATGTACATATCACTGTCCGTTTTTGTAGGCGCAAGTTCTCCAATGTTCATCCTTAAACATGGCATATTCCTAAGAGGCTTTTCCCTTTACACTCACTATTACCTATCCATTCTTATCTGCCAGCAGCGTGCCACACTCATGGTCATTATAGTAACGCCCGGCACATAAGTATATTCTTGGTTTTCCTTTATGATCGATGCGGCCACAAAAGTGCAATCGAAGTACCATAAACGACCCAATGCGCACAACTACCAACTGGGGTGTAGTTTTTCCCAAACAAAGTATAAATAAAATTTATGTGCAGTCATAAGATATATTTTTTATGGTCCATAGACGCTGGTGTTACAAATAAACAATAAAAGCGACTCCGATAATTTGTGCAGCCTGCTTAAATGTCATAAAAATCATTTTTAACTTTGTATGCAGCCGAAAAAAATAAAGAAGTTCGCATAAAACTCAAGTATTAGCAAGCTTACGTTGAAAATAAGTGACTTAAAAAGCTTAAGGGCCACATAACATAAAGTAAACCAGCGCGAGTCTTAAACATGTAAACCTGACATTTTTATACATTTTCTATATTCTATCTATTTGCTTGCTGTGTGTTGTTTTTTTTTTATGGTCACACAATAAAAGTCGAGAGTGTGTCGAGAAAATTTGTATCACAAAAGCCCGAACCAGAACCAACAACACAAAAAAAAAAAAAAAAATGAAAGGGGCACAACACACGAAAAGGTTGGTTTTGTTTGCCAGAATATTCGGCCAGCTGGCACGGAGATAGCACAAACTTTTCTAATTTCCCCAAAGGAAATTGCCGTTCGTAAGTTGACTTAACTTAGTGCAAGCCTTTTTCCCTTTTTTCCACCACCTATACTATACCATTCTTCTCCTTTTGCCAAAAATGTATATGAAAACAAACCGAATTTCTGTCAATAAAAGCCACAATAAACAAATAAACATTTCAATTTAAGTGCTCAGCACTAGCGCCAAAAACATCCGCACAAGCAGCAGCTGCTAGTACTTAAATACTGACTAAAAGCATAAATTTAAATATACAAATAATTGGCACGTTTGGTATATTTTCGTAGATACTTTGCATATTTTCTTTATGCATAAGTCGAGAAAAACATGATCGTTAGTTTTAATTGACTTTTTCACTGATGACACATTTATTTCAACACAATTTTTGTGGCTGCGACACAACAAGTAAGTGCAGACATTAATAATGCTGATGACAATTGTGAAAGACTTTGGAATACCCTGCAGTGCGAGAAGCAGAGAAACACAGCACACATAAACATTTCACGCATTTTTCCTTAAAACTTTTTCATTTTCATCCTATTTTAAGGATATCTAAAAAATTTTCACAGTAGAGGAATGAGCATACTTGACATTGTTTGTTTCAACACCTTAGGGATTCCCCTTTTAATAATTTGTAATTCTATAGGGTATTTTACAGCGAAAAGCTTATATGGTCATAAACTTGTGTTCGTTAATGTCCGCTTATTTGTCTGTCATACTCGTCACAGTCAGAGCTTGCAAGTCAAATGTCAATAGCCCATGTAATCGTCGACTCGTGCCTTTGACTTTGAGTTGTTGTCTGTCTCTGCCTTTTCGTTTTTTGAAATTTCTTCAATGAAACGCATCAAGCACCACCCAACTTTTTTGCTATGGTCAAGTTCATAAGAGTTATCGCATAAGTTGAGCTAATTAGTTTTTGTTCAATTGCCCACTGTGGATAGATCCCGCGCTCAGCAAAAAGAAAAAGAAAAGGATAACACTCTTTGTCTCAGTGTAGCAGCTTCTTGGCTTCACTGACCGTTGTCAAGGCTAAGATCTCTCGCTTTGCCGCCATATTGGCTAGGAGGCAAATTCTGGCAAATGGCTTCGCTTTTGCTATTTGGGTATCATTTAAATAAAATGCTAGAAGCGTTTAACAGCTGAACACAGTTTGCAAGCCAAGTGGCTGCTTAAAGTGTGCTTTGCATAAATTATTGTTGTTTTACCTAAAGCTCTTTAGAGTATTGGTTTTATCTCAGGAAGTTTAATTGATGCACTCACTCAAGCTTTTTTAATGCATCGTTAGCTTTAAATTCTTGAGAAAATAATACCCTTTTATATGGTTACAAATTTGGCTTGACTAAAAAGTTTGTAGAAGAAAGTTGCGCATACACAACATAAATATATCATTAATTTACCAAAGTTTGAAACAGGATGTGTAACATTTTACCGCCTGCAAAGAAAAACCTGAGAAAAACTTTGCGCTTACCTCGAAAATTGTGTATACGACATGTGGTTAACGACGACGAAGAAACGTGACAAGTGTGCACAGAAAATAATAATCCAAATGGGTAATGCACAAAATAAATGTTTATGAGTTTCGCCTACACTAAGACCTTTTCACACTATCAAATAAGCCAAGTAAAGTGTACGTCTAGCCGGATTTTAAATAACCGGCAATATTTCAATGAGCATAGCTACAAAGATTTGAGGACATATAGTATGCTTTAAGCTCAAGCTTTATATGGCTTAGCGGTTGACAACAACACTGTTTGACAATCGATGGCTGATAAGAACGAGACACGACACCGTCTTTAACTAAGTTGCTAGCCAGTTTTCGCATTTCGCTGGCTAGAAGCTCTTAGATGGATCAATATTTCATTTTTTCAAGGCAAGTGCCTTGTGCTCGTCTAGGCTCCGTTGGGGCTAAACACTTGAAATAAATGAGTTGCTTTTCGGTTGGCGAAGGCACTTGGGCAACATATGTGTACGCTACAACATCAACAACATGCACAAACAATATCTCTTACGTATGCATTTTATTTTGTGCAATGCCAACTGCAAGGTTAAAATCATCCAGCTTCATGCTATATGCTCATCACGTTCCATCATCAGCAGCCTCCTCCAAAACGAGATGCATGAAGGCATATCCATACTACATATTATAACAGTTTTCACAGTTTGCTTCTCGCTCTTTCCCTCCCTCTCTCTTGCCCTCCTCCTTTTACTTTGCACTTAACAGCATCGTTAGTATTGCATCAATCTAGGCGAATATTACGCATACGCAATGTGGCGCCAGCGAATACTCAGGAAACCATCTGAAACTTAACGACAAAAAAAAAATGCATGCATAAATGAGGATTATTTTACACACACATTCGCAAGTTTATATGCGGATAGTTTATTCACATAATATTCATGATGCATTTAGCTGAAAAAGTATACATTGTGCAAGGAGTGGCAAATGCGTCGAGCGTTAAGGGAAAAGATATTTGTGCCAACAGCTCGAGTATGGCAGTAATTATACATAAACATATGCTCTTTGAAGCAAAAGTATAGAAATAATTGTATATGATAGTTAATACACAGTTGCAATTATGGCTATTAGGCGGTCTGTGCTTAAGTTGGCGTAAATGCAAATATAATTAAGTGCTGTAAGTTAAGCAAAAGGAAAGCAACTTTTATTAAGTTGAGCTACTGAAGTGTAACTCACTTGTATAATGAGAAATCTTATTGATTTTTCTTTAACATTCTGCAATAATTGCAAGTGATAAAAGCAAGGGTTCCGGGTGCAAAACACTCAAGTTAACGATAATATTCCTAAAAGATATATAGCAGCAACAGCAGCAGCTGCTGCATAACCCTTATTAGTCAGTCCATTCACTTGCCGACCCAAAACACTTTAGGAACGGCACATTTAACAAAGTGCAATAAACCATTGCATAGGAAAAGGGCGTACGTGGGTCTTTAAGCTCAAATGCTTTGTTTACTTGACCAGCATGACACAGTAGCAAAGTAAGGTTGTTAAAACGAACAGTCTCCGCAGACACAGAGAGAAGAGACAATGCACTGGATAGGAACAACAAAGCCAATGGCAACATCAACAATCGACAGCAAATAGACAAAAGATGCGGCAGACGGCCCTTAAAAGATTATAAAGAATAAAGTGTTGAGTGTTGTGTGGGATGGACTTAAAGGGGGTGAAGCCATTGTCCACAATGCTTTTGCTTGTTATAATACCTAAAAATGAACACTGTTTTGATGGTATATATATACTTCACTTAAGTATTGCTTTCATTATATGTTCCTTGATTCCTGTGCATTCAGCTTAATTCTCTTTTCTCTTTTTTATGTTGTCAAAGAGAGAAAGAAACAGAAACAGAAAAAGGAGAAATCAAAGTTTGAGAATTGTTACAGTTTGTGTTCAAGCAACAACAAAATGTTTATTTGTCGTCTATTGACACTTGGCAAATGGTTGAGTTATGAGGTTTTTGACTTAAGTGCCGCTGTCACGTATCGTCGCTAAAGCAAAGCACTATTACACTCTAAGGCACTAAGACAAATGGTTTGCATATGGTAATCAGCTGTTTTGTACAGTACATTGCCACTTTTGCACTGACTTTGTGCCCGTATAATATTTGCCTGAAAAGCAGAAAATTTTATTTTATCAACGAACAAGTATCAAGTGCACATGCACATCACAAAACAGAGACAGGTAACATAGAGCCCAGGGTAATAAAACAGAGGCAATAAAGAAGAAGAAGTTTGCAGTTGTATGCCGCTGTATTGGCTGACTGCCAACAGTGTTTTGTTTCACTACTAGCTAGCCAATACATATTTCGACTTGTGGAAATGCAAGAGTCGGGAATATTGTGGCATAAGCAGTAAGCTTGCATATTACCTGCTGTTGACGTTTCTCAACAGAGAGCTGTCAGCAAACGGAAAACGTCACGTCTTCGGCTTGTAAATAAGCCTTGGCTGGGAATGCCTCAAGCAGATGTTCGCTTACTGAAATACTTAGCTGATACTGCAACAAGCAGCGCATTTAAAATATGTAAATTTAATCAGACTCAATGCTTAACAAGGCGCAACAATTGCATTGAGAAATGCTTGATTTACAGAGACAGACTGTTTGCGTTACCCGTACTTCTTTGTTTTTTTTTAGATACTTGCTACTTGATACTTGTCTGCTTTGTTTTGTTTGAAGTTCGAATTCGGCCAAGCCCTCATATTATGTGTATCATCATCATCATCATTAGCAGCCACTCAATTATTCAGCACATGCCCGCAACTATCCGAGCAAGAGTAACCTTGTCATTTGAGCCGTTTAGATGCTTAAATTGCATTAAACGTAATGAAATGGGCCACGAGTTCCATTGCCTGAACAAGTTCTAGGACATATGCAACGCATTTCGGCAAAGCGGCTTTGGTGTTATTCTTCTGGTATTCGTAGATTGCACTGACACAGTTGCCTGACTACCTTACTGCATGTCGACAATGTATTAAATCCCCTAATCTTACCCCCACTGCTGAACAAGTGCTAAAGTCGAAATTGTCGCCGCTGGTATGTGAAAAATGCGCCATGTTTTATGGGTCGCATAGAAGTGGATATATGAACAGCTCCGTTGACCCACATGGCTGAATGCACCACGAACCATAAGTCAATGACAAAATTGTTGATGTAGCACTTGCAGCAGCAGCAGTGCGCTAAGGGAAAGCTGTCGATATCAGTACAAAACTAATTTGGTACTTTAACCTATTCACCTGTAAACAGAAATGATGAATGTTGTTACTTTGGGCGCTTTTGATATTATTATGTTGAAGTTTGAGGTTACAATTTATTAGGGGATAGCTTTAAATATGTGGAATGCTTTGGACAAAGGAAATACGAGTAACACATGCCCAAAATTCTGCGTTGGCACAATATTAGTTATAGGTATATGAAAACGATATTACAGCAAGGTCATGCACAAGCTTTGACTAAGCCAATTAACTACAAAGAGCTGAGAGATTATAGTACATATTCTTCTACCTGAAGCCTAAGAACAAATCGAATTTCTTTGACTTCAGCCTCTTAACAAAGTTGAAACTGCAGACTAACGAGTAATTTAAGTCTCGGTTAACGAAAAGTAGCTTTGTAGTTTAAAGTGAATGGTGCGAACGACCAACACGAAAGTCTAAAGGAATGCTACAAGCAAGAGTCTGAAAAACACTTTAGTGTCCGTCCGTTCCAGTACCAGTTCCACATTGGTCTCGTCTAGGTGTCAGTTTTGGTTTCTTTTATATTGCTGGTACTCTATATGCATGCCTCGACTGCACTCAAGTGCCTCTGGCTACTTGTAGTACATCTGCAGCAACACGCGCCGGCACACACATACTTAAACATACCTAATATACAAATACAAGTGTGCTGCTACTTAGTTTGCTTTTTTGTTCTTGCTGCTATTTGTACATGCTGTTTTACATATTTCGTCTTCTTCGCAGGTTCTTATGATTTCTTTTTTTTACTTTTCTACTTAACATACCTACTTAGTTTTGTAATTTTCTTAAGAACTTCTACCAACTAGTTGACCTCATTTTGCAGTTTCCGCATCCCTTTAAGCAAGGACTTCAACACATTTGCTACTTTCATTTAATTAAAACAAAACAGCAGGCTTAACCCCAAGGCTTAAAGTCTTTCCAACAAGATAAAACAAAATAATAAAAAACAACGAATCCTTGACATCCAAACAAGCGTACGGGCAAGTTACACAGTGCAACCCAAAAAAAAGGCTATAATAAAGTGGTGTTGGGCAATTTTGTGAACTTGAGGAAAGCTGCGATTTTTTCTTTTTTTCTTCGTTTGTTTTTTATTGCTGGTTAGCTTGTTCAGTCAGTTAGCCACTTGTATTGCTCCGATTTTTTTGTCGGATCTCAAGGTAAACGCTGCAGCCACTAGAACGCTTTGTACTTGCCACTTCCTTTGTTATTTGAAAGTCTTCACCACCAGAATTGTGCGCGTGCAAGTGCGAGAGCAAAGTGCTGTGCAAAATATTTCGTGAAAAGCTTTTGTAGTCAATTTGCCGTATGAATATGCAATTGAGCCTTGTGCTCGGTGCCCAATGCTCGATGCTCGATGATGAACAACTACTTCACCATTGCATTGCAGTGCGCAAAGGGCACCAACTCAAAAGGTCGCCAGAGCCAAAGAGCAGGAAAATACACCAAAGCTGTTGCCTATAACTGAATCAGGTGTTGGAAGCTTTCAAGCTGTATAAGTAAATCACGGTAGCTGCTAAAAGCCATCCGCTTAAAGCAGGTTACCTTTAAGGTCATACGATATTGAGGCCGTAAGAAAGTTAGACGAAAGCCGATTTAATGAAACTAAACTTAATTGCTAAAACTTCTGCACGGTATTACGTTGCGTATGCGTAATAAAATTTCGGCAAGTTGTTGTAGTAGACAAAATACCGGGCAAAACTTGCATTTTGGGCCATAACTAAAAGAGACAAGAGTTGCTCACGCACTTATTTTATCCTTAGTGGCATAAAAAAAGAGAAAAACGAAATTGGAGTCAAGTGAAACTAACGAAATGAATTTTATGTGGCACTCCGAAGTGTCGTCTCCTTGCGTCTGTTTATCAAAATATTTTATACATGCGAAACATAACAAGTAAGCAAACAAAAAAATGTCTGGCAAGCGACGATAGCGTGTAAAATAAGAACATTTGGAACGATTCAAACTTACTGATAAAACAAGTAAGATGGCTCTAGTCGAGATATCCCGACTAGACGATACCCTGATCCCTATACTTTCCGCGTACAGTCAGTGCTTGCAAGTATGTGTGTGTGTGTGTACGCGCATACAGCATAGTGCATACAAAACTTCAATGTCCCATATCTCCGGTGTTTATTATCCGATTTCGATAAAAATTCAAAATTCAAGATTTTTTTGTTATCGATCCCATGTGTATATCGGAAACGGGAAGAGTTATCGAAAATCGGAAAGAAACTTGTACTGCCTAGGGATTAGGCGAGCTTAAGTTACAAATCTGGAGTCTCTAGCTCTTATAGTCTCTGAGATCGGTTGGCTCATACATACAGACGGACATGGCTATATCGTCTCGGCTGTTGATGCTGATCAAGAATATGTATACTTTATGGGGTCGGAGATGCTTCCTTCTACCTGTTACATACTTTTGCACAACTTCATTATACCCTTTTTCCCATTTTTAATGGGATCAGGGTATAAAAACAAAACCAAAACAAATGAGCACAATTTGTGTGAACAAGGTTGCGTTGGTGGCGTGAATCGCAAGACTCCAATTGAAACAGTATAACAAACATTTCGAGGAAATAAAACACATCCAACTATGTACGGATTCGAAATAATTTTGCATCTGTCTCTATGTGTGTGTAGTTTTTGGGTCAGGAATTGTGAATGAATTTTGAGAAAAAAAAACATTTCCAAATATGAATGCAGTATTATTATTTGAGCCATGACTAAAACGCCTTTCCTTTCGAAAATCTGTTCGAATTTCGGTTTGGTTTTGACAAAGTTATGGGTTCAAGCAAAATTTTGCATCCGTCCCCATTTGTAATTTTTGGGTCAAAACAAATGAGCACAAATTGCGTGAACAAGGTCGCGCTGGTAGCGTGATTCGCAAGCCTCCAATTTAAATGGCGTAACAAACATTTTGTAATTTTATAATGAATAATATTATTTATACACACGCACACACACAAAAACAGTACACATGTGGAGTCAGCTGCAAATGCGCCCGGGGAGCTGCCTTGAAGTAGGCAGCATAAAATTACCATTATCATAAACACACACAGAGAGAACCTGACACACACGTGGATAAGCATGTATAACATATATTAGAATTTACACCACGCTAGCGGCTCAAGTTTAATTGCGCATGTTATGACTGAAAATTTTCATTTTGGGCTTGGAGTCATCATAGGTAATGATTCGATAAGGTGCGACGCAATGGATAATATCCAAAGTGGAAAGTTAACACTCGGGGTGTGAGTGGCAGCCAGAGGAAAGTCCATTCGCATTGCCTCTGGGGATGGGCACATTCTAACTTTTTTGGGAATGCTTTTTGCGCATATGAATTTAAAATATTTTCGACTGGTTGAGTTGGTTCTTTAATTACTAAAATTGTATGCCAACAAATTGTTGTAAGTCTGTTTGAAATTCGTTGAAAAAAAGTTTGCCAAATGAATTTCATGAAAAGGAATCAAGAATTGTGTGGGTGAGTAAAAGTTTGTGTGTGTGTGTGTGTGTAAGACAAATAAATTAGAAAAGGCTAACTTAACGCTCTTTGTTGTAAATCATGATTGCGGGCCACTTTTTGGCTGTTAAATATAATGGAAATTATGCATAATGTACAAACTTTTACAAAACAAAAAATTTTTGGAAATGTAAGTACGCAGTTTTCGATTATTTTAGGTGGCTTGAGGCAAGTGAAAATGTGAAAAGTACCATTTTCATAATTTAAAACACATTTTCAAAAAGGCCTAAAATACAAAAAAAACAAAAAAATTATGCGCTTGCTTATCGATCAATCATTTTAAGTAATCTTATTTCATAATGTGACAACCTAAAGATACATACATATAGACCTATAGAAGGATTGTCTCTTAGCGGGTTCGATAAAGAATTCAAGTGGTTAGCAGCTGCTTTTGGTCTTATTATTTGGCGAACTCATTTAATTTTATTATGACATTGCAGTAAAATTTGCTTGACTATGAAAAATTGATATCAGTTGGTTGACTTGCTCTTCTACAGAAGTTTTCTTTTATTTTCTTGTGTGTTTTGCTGAATGGTGTCTGGAAAATTGAGTTAACGACATTTTTCCTTTTTTGGCAACAAACTAAACGTTGGTCACGTTGCTGGCTAGGGGAATCGCTCCGCCAATGAGTGGTCCACAGAATGGATGTCGCTTTAATAGACTGAAGTAAAAAGTAAAAAAAAAAATTGAAAAATTGTGGTAAATGAAAAACCGCAACGTAAAAACAGACACAAAGGCAGGTAAAAGAACTGCCAACAGGCACTGATGATAAATTAAAAAATAATGCCTTAAGAGACGACTTTCGGGCTAAGTCTAAGCAGTCACGTGAACGCGCACGAAGTTCTGTCTTTGACAGCATTTTCATTTCCTTTTTTTTATTTTATTTTAGACTTTAATCCTGAGGGAAACACAGAAAATCGATTTCTTTGAGAGTCTTGCGGTGTTTCTCACGTTCTTAAAGCTCATGTCAACAAAATGTTTCATCTATCTGAAATATATAGGGCTTTATGTTGTTCTTAAATTTTTTATTTAACTAAATCTTTTTTTACTTTTTATAATTTGTTATGCACTTGATTTTGCTGCTGAACCAGCTGCGGATATTATTTGTATTTGTTGTCATATCAGGACAAAAAAGAGAGTCGTCTGGGTGGTTTTTTATTGTTGTTATTTTGTTAGTGGCAGCATGTGCTGCATGTCTGGCCAATAACTTGCTACAGAAAATGCCAACAACTTTTAAATTGATTGAGTGTTCTGTTTATTGACTTTGCTTGGTCAATTATTATTTGTGCATAAATGTTAACATATTGTTAATGAGTGCATTTAAAATAATAGCCAATTTAATTTGCATGTGCAATTAGCTTTATAGGCTGCACTTAACGCTAGCTCTTCATATATTTTAATGACATTTACAAATTGTTGTGGTTATTATGCTACTAGTATTTTTAATTAAGCGTTATGGCTGCATTAATTTTTGTATTTACAGCAGTCTATCAAAAAAAAAGTTTTGTTTTTCAATAAAAAGGTTGATTAATTCTCCTAAATATGCGTAAAGAAAAATAGCAACAACGTTGTTGATAAAAGCTGTCATAAATCGATGTAATTCGGAAACTCTGCGTATGTATGTCCAGTTCATCATAGCAAGGTGCGAAAAATTTTATTTTATATGAGGCCCAGCTGTTAGTCGGTAATTTATTGGTATTTTATTGAGACAGATAGAGAGAGAGAGAGTGAAAGTAGTTAATCAACTGTCAATTGGCCAAATGGCCAACAAAATAATAAAGTAAATATAAGTACACATAATAAAAGAGCTCGAAAACAATAAAAACCAGCCGCCAATCTAGACAAACAGCTCGCTTAGATAAGATACAAGTTGTTATTACGGCCACAGGGAACGCAAATTAAAAAAACAAACAGTGAGTGGGGCAAATATTTTGGTGTGCGCCTTAATTGAATTGAACTGCGGGGCATGTGGCCAGTGGCAAGTGGCAAGTGGCAAGTGGCGCCACTTATTGCAGCCACAGTTGGTTTAAGCAATCATCAAATTTATTTCACATTCAAAATTTTAATTATTTTCATGTAATCCTTAAAGGCAGCCGCAAAAATGCAAACTACTGGTTGCCCTGACATTGTTTATTAATAAAATAATAACAGCCACCACAACAATTTCATTAGCCGCATTTTTAATTAAGCTGTAAACATTACAGAGTTTTAACTAGAATTAACAAACAGCAACAGTTGCAAAAACCAAGCGCTTAATTATGTTGTGTCTGTCATATTTGCAATATATTAGCTTAAAAAGGCGACAGTTATTACCTTGAACTGAGTGACTAAAAAAACATACAAACCAACCAACAAACAAAGCACATACATAGCCCACTCATTATGTCAAGTGGGTTGGATTTTTTTTTTTTTTTGACAATGAAATGTGCAGTTGTTTCCTTTGAGGTTTCGGTCGGCTTATGCCCAAATGGCCGACAACTGTATTCTCTCTGTTTAGCTGCTTGTGTGTTTATATATACACTAAAAAAACACATACGTAAATATGTGCGTATCGAAAGCATCATATATGTTCATAATGGCTGCAATTGCCTGTCGATTGAAAGCACAGCAATAGCTGGTATTAAATCAATGTGCAAAAGAGAAAAAAATGAAAAAAAGTGTAAAAGCATGTTTTTTTTATAAAGTTTGTCATATTTTTGTCGACTTTCTTCATAATACCCTTGACTGTGATTTTCGCAAGTGCAGACTTTGTCTTGGCCTTTTTGTGGCTCTACGATACATTTCGAGCTTCTGCTGAAGTGCGACTAACGAACAGATGCCTCAGCGTTTACAAAGTTATCTATTTTCAAAAGGAAAAAGCGGCGTTAGACCAAAGAGAGAGAGAGAGGCAGAGAGTGAAACCCTTGCGGCATTTAAGGCAGACCTTCCTGCTCAGTAAGTATTGTCCATTCTAGCGAAAATTGTTTCGGCCAATAGTTCTCTCAGGCATATAAACTAAAGTAAAAACTGCCAAAGTAAAAACTGTAAAAGGTACAACTTGCCCCTTATGGTATATGAGTTGACATGCCGAATATACGTGTTTTTTTTTTTTTGTGTGTGTGGACGTCCAGCTTGAAAGAAATCCAGTTTTACAGTTCGAAACGCACACGTGTGCAACTGACTGCCACTCAGCTTACAAAAACACACACACACACAGGCACAATACTTATGAAAATAAAACCGCATTTGGGGACATTGAAGCAGAAGGACATTGAAGTAGCCACAAGGAATTCATCAAGAACAATACAGCGGAAGCAAGTGTGCCAAAAGCATACAAGACAAATCAGCGTAAATAATTGAGCAGGTGCCCGGTCGCTCGCTGCGTATGCCCAATATTCAAACGAAAATCATTACACTTGAAGCAAATGGCAAATATGTAAATGTGGTAGGTTTGCTGCCGAATGCAGCAGCATTAAAATTTAATCAAATATTCAAATTTAACTTTAAGGTTGGCCCAAAAGTCAATTTTTACATTTGCCAACTTATATGTTCTATCAATTTGCTTTTTATACCCTGATCCCATAAAAAATGGGGAAAAACGGTATAATGGTTTTGTGCAAAAGTATGTAACAGGCAGAAGGAAGCATCTCCGACCCCATAAAGTATAAATTTACTTGATCAGCATCAATAGCCGAGTCGATATAGCCTATCCGTATGTAAGAGCGCGTCGATCTCAGAGAATATAAGAGCTAGAGACTCCAGATTTGGAACTTAAGCTCGCCTAATCCCTAGGCAGTACAAGTTTCGATTTTCGATAAATCTTCCCGTTTCCGATATACACATGGGATCGATAACAACAAAATCTTGAATTTGGAAAATTTTCAGATGGCGTATGCAGTATATGCGCTCTCACACACACACACACGAACACACATACACACACACACACACACATGCATACTTGCAAGCTCTGACTGTACGCGTTAAGTATTGGGTTCAGGATGCCTTGTTTACAATATATAGCACCACCGTTAATATTAGCAAATATTTTTGACCTGCTCTGCCTTATAATTCACAACTGGTTCTAGCTTTGAGTGGTATGGGGCTTTGCTAAGTTTTCTTAAGAACTGCTTAGCTTTTTTTTTAAATTATGTTTTCACAACTAAATATTTTAACTAACTGTGAACGAGTGAAGTAAATAGGCAAGCGATTATATACATGATATTACTTTAAATAAGGAACAGTACTGTATCACACACACACAAATTCTCACCCACACCAGCACACAAAGACACACACATACTTTCAAGCACAAGTAAAGTATCAAGTATAAAGTTGAGGGTATCATCTAGTCGGGGTATTTCGACTACAGCCTGGTTACTTGTTCCTTTTTTTTTGCGTCAACTGCAGCCAATGTGGCACATATATATGCTGTGTTTTTCTCTTCTTCATTTGTGCAAATTTGTTGTACATTTAAAATACCCGTACTTGACTTGTTTTGAGTCTTGTCGTACTTTGACTAATTGCTTTGCTTTGTAGACGCTTTGGTTTTTGTTTTGTTTACATTTTCCTTGTTTTTTTTTCTTCTCTTTTTTCTGAATTGCTGTTTTGCTTTCCACTCACATCAACCATAACTTTAGTCTTGTCATTTTTTGCCGTACCCATTTTAAATGGATGAAAAAGGTTTTGATAATTGGAGGTTGCATGCTAAAGAAGGAAATATCAATTTCTTTTACAGAATATAATGGCTTATTTGAGGGGAATATAAATTTAAGAAAAATCGCTTTACTCTTTAAAAGCTTTCAGTCAGCCTTGAGCCTTGAATCTTAAAGACTTCCACTATCACAACAAGCATTCACCGCGAGTTTCATTGATTTCCACTAACAATCATATTGTTTGCCATTTCGTGGAATTTACTATTTAAGTACTTTTTGGCGATTGCTTCATTGTGTGCGCAGGGTAACAAAAGCCAAATACTGTTAAGACTTTAAGATTGCAATCCGCTTATTCCTGAGTGTGTTTGATGTTGTTAAGAGCTTAAAATGTGAAAGTTTCACATTTTTGTAAAGTATACCAATTAGTTTGCGATTGCGAAGTTCACTTGTTTTTGATAAACAGCAGGACAGGAAGTTTCAATTGGCGAAAAGAAACTGCCACTTACAGCAACAGAAGTAAATAGCACCTCTTTTACAGTCTCATAATCAAAAAGTCGTTGAGTCATAATTGTTATGGAAAACTTGTGCACTTGGCGGGGAAAATGGCTTATCTAAATGTACAGCAAGTCCTCGTCGATTGTAGTACGAATAAGCTACTATAAAAACGTGAGGGGGCAAGAAAAGAAACCATTCTAAATATACATCTTATTTAAAGCACAGCATGTGGCTGGGCTACACTTAATTGAATTCTGTATAGGGCTTCTTAGCACTGTGCGAAACAGTAATAAACAAATAGCTTAAATTACTTGGCAACCATACCAAGACTAAAAGGCAGAGACCCATAACGTCCGACAACCAACCTACCAGTTCTACCAGTCGTTCACTCATTCGTCCAGTCAGTCTTTTAGTCTGTGGCAGTAGCAGAAGCACAACAGGCCTCAGTCTGCTGATGCCAAATAAAAACGTATACGAACCGTATGCCGCACATTAACGTCCGAGAGTTGAGAGTTTTTGTGCTTAGCAGCTGCGTACATTAGCATCTTCTTCTTGAAACAGAAAAAGAACGAGAAAACCTTTCAAGTTTCGGCAGTGACCGGAAACCGTTGAAATCGAGGCAAGTCACGTAATGGTAGTTCCACTCCTCCTCCTCCTCCTTGCCGCCCCTAGCCCCATCCAATCGCATTGGCAACTTGTTGATGCTATCAAGAGCAGACTTTATGGCACAAACACTTGGCGTTTAATGCGTAACCAACGTGCAATTTAAATGATCTAATGAAGCCGTTGTGGCCATTAGCACGGCCCAAACATTATTAATGCGGCCCTCAATAATGTGCTCACATAATCAGCCTAGAGCCACGAGACTGGCCTATTTTAATTATGTACACTGTCCAACGCCTACTGCCTGGTACTGCTTCCAGCTGTCAGCTGCCAGTTTTTTCCAATTGGCTTAAGTTGCATTTGCGCTGGACGTTTGTTATTGTTTAATAATGTTGCATAATGTGATACTGGCAGATACGCCGAGCTTTGTTTTCGGCTCATTAGTTGCAGATGTGCCAGCAACAGTAGCAAAAGTGTCTGCTATTATATGTCCATTCGAGTGTCAATTTTGGATTCAACTAGTAAGTCAAGCTAAGAATGCGGCCTTTCTGGTACGCACACTCAATTTAATCCCCAAAAAGCTTCCTAATGACTTCACACACACACTTGAGTTCGCCTTATTAAGAAACAATGGCAGATAAGGATGCAATATATCCTGGTTAAGACCAAAGCAGAAACATTTAAATGCCCTCTCGATAAACAAAGAATGTGTGTAATTTGTCATCCATCCGGCCGAAAAGTGCCATTCCCAAGAAGATTTAACTAAATGTTTGGAATCACATGGGATCCACAGTTCCAGCAGCTTGCAAAATTCTGTTTGAAACCAAATGCGGTTGACGAAGTGCAAAAGTCAAGTGGGCCATGCAACTCCCAACTGCCATCTGCAATCTGCCAACACAAACGGCTGACTGACATTTTTCGTTTCACTTTTTACTATGGCATTCCGAATACGCAGCGTGAGTACCTGACCTAGCCTGCAGGAAACTATCAGTGTAGAAATGGACAATGGATGAACAAATGGTTGCCTTGATTGAAGAAAGCAACTGCACGATTTGGTCAGGCTTTTGTTATACGAAGACTGGTTACTGTCCGGTATTTCATCAAACCGAACCTTAAAACTCTCTCCCTCTGTTTGTGCACTGGTATGCGTAATATCGACTGAAGTTTTATGTTGCTTGCTCAAAACTGTTTGTACAGGTGTAGGCAATGTCTTGTCATGTCTTTAATGAAGTTACAATTCGGTTCCTCGATTGTTACGTTTTCCATTTACATTTGACCTCTGCACCTGACATTACTTCTTAGTTATCCAACCCCTGAACTTCAATTCCAGTTCAACACACGTTATATTTCACTTTTTTTTTTGCATGTAACATGAAAATTTGGGCTTAAATTGTGTGTGCTGTAAAAAATGGAATTAATGGCAACACGTAATAACTTGGCCTTTTCACACGAAAGGCACGCTGGCTGTTAACACGCCGCATAGCACCAGGGGCAATCATTTGCTGGTAAACGCAGAGCACGAATGCTAAACAAATATTTGACTTATTTCATTTCAGCAACAGCAACAGGACAAGCCAAGCAATTTAAATATTGGAAAATCGCAGGTGACAAGAAAAAAACTTCCCCGAAAAAACGGAATTTTAATGAAGAGGCAGAGCTTGGGTCGTTGTGGTATGCTGACAGAGCACAGCTGAAGCACTACTAGTGCCACAAAAGCCACAGAAGGAGTGAGTAGTGGTAGAAGGAGGAGTTAAGGAATAAAAGCAGCCAGACCACGGGCGCAATCAGGCGAGCAGCTCCATTCAAGCGGCCGACCGACCAAAATTGACAACATGGTCACGAACATGTCGCAACCGCATTATTGTGGCGCCAGCGTCGACGATTTTCACACACAGTAAGTTGAGATGGCGTGTGTGTGTGTATGTGTGTGGCCAGCTGAATAGTGGACATGCTTCAGTGGGCAGTTCATTGCATGCTAGATAGGGTGTCTGCCGTGTCAGCATATTAACTACTTTTATATTTTTAATGTAATTTACATAATAATTTTCTTGCCTACGTGATTACTGATGTGTACATAATTAAAACCGTTGTGTAATTGCCATAAAACGTTTTGTCTAGCTGATTATATGTTGCCTATTTTTGTTGTCTGTGTATTTGATAATTAAGCATACGCCCCCTAGCACGCATTAACTTGTATGAATTATGTGTGAAAACGATGGCAGATAATTATGACTAGTGAAAACCTGTTTAATGTTCATTTAATCTTGCTTTAAGATTAAACTTTATATTTAATGTGTGTTTATTATAGTTACCACACATTCTGACATTTTCTTTTACAGCTACAAATATTTTCATGGATACTTTTCGCTCATCGTTTGCATTTTGGGCACCCTGGCCAACACACTGAATATAATTGTGCTAACGCGCCGAGAGATGCGTTCCCCTACGAATGCGATACTTACAGGTCTGGCTGTAGCCGATCTGGCAGTTATGCTGGAGTATATACCCTATACGGTGCACGATTACATACTCAGTGCACGTTTGCCGCGCGAGCAGCAACTGAGCTACAATTGGGCCTGCTTCATCAAGTTCCATTCGATATTTGCCCAGGTGCTGCACACCATCTCCATTTGGTTGACCGTTACGTTGGCTGTGTGGCGTTATATAGCCGTCAGTTATCCGCAACGTAATCGGATCTGGTGCGGGATGCGTACCACAACTATTACCATAGCGACGGCGTATTTGGTTTGTGTGCTGGTTGTGTCACCTTGGTTATATTTGGTCAGCTCCATAGCCAAGTATCTGGAGACGCTGGATGGCAACGGCAAGACAATTAAATCGGTGCCACTAAGTCAGTATATCATCGATTACAACAACGAGGAACATGTGACGCTCCAAGTGATGTCCAGCACCACGCCGGACATGGCCTGGTCTCTAACCCCCGGTGGCAGTAACACGACAATCGTCAGCATGCTTAGTCTTACCACAGTGGTGCCATTGATAACCACAGCAACAACCACAACAATGACAACAGCGGCCGCTCTGAATGAAACTGGAGAGCGCAACGTAACTGTTTTCAAATTATATCACAGTGAACTGGCGCTTCATGATCGACCTCTACGCAATGCCACATTTATCATTTATAGTGTGCTGATTAAACTTATACCCTGTTTTGCATTAACTGTACTATCGGTGCGCTTGATTGGCGCCCTGCTAGAGGCAAAGAAGCGGCGAAAAATACTCGCATGCCATGCAGCGAATGGATTGCAGCCGATTGTCAATGGCAAAGTGGTTACTCCAACGCAACCCAAGAGCTGCAAGCTGATGGAGAAGGAGAAGCAAACAGATCGCACCACACGCATGCTGCTTGCGGTGCTGTTGCTCTTTCTCATCACAGAATTTCCACAGGGTATTATGGGACTGCTTAATGCGCTGCTCGGCGACGCATTTCTTATGCAGTGCTACCTCAAGCTGAGTGAGTATAAAGCCAGACTATAATTTGATGTTATTTTCATGCAAATTTGCATTTAATTTGTTTGTTGTTTATAAAAGAGTAAAGTTCGTCATACGACACAAACAACTTTTTAAAGTCAATAATGCAAAGCCAAGTCAAATTTTTCATTTCAATTGCATTTTGTTGTTGATTATAATCCCTTTAGTTTCCGGCACGCTTAAAACTATTCACTTGATCAAATCTATTTCAAATGCGCATTAATCATACGCACTGTTAAGCCGGAACTATCATTGAAGCAGAAATAAAGAGCGCAATAACTTGTTTACCAGCCATGTTGCGTGCATTATTTAAAGACAAGCGTTTAACTTTCTTAACGTTGAGTTAGTGCAATGTCAAGGAAATGAAAATTGTATTGTCCTTGCAGAGTGAAACATAATTTTAAATGTGCGCCAGCACTCATTGCTTTTCAATTATGTATGTCTGTTTTTCAGGTGACCTAATGGACATCTTGGCACTTATTAATTCGAGCATCAATTTTATACTCTACTGCTCGATGAGTCGGCAGTTCCGCAGCACGTTCACGCTGCTTTTCCGGCCACGCTGGCTTGACAAATGGCTGCCGCTGTCTCAGCACGATGGCGATGCAAGAGATGGCAACGGTCGCGGACTGGATGGCTATGGCAGACAACGACTCCTGCATACAGATGCTGTTAGCAAGAGCATGGCCATTGAGTTGGGTGGGACGACGCAAGTGACGAATGTGTAGCAGGAGTGTAGCCGTGCAGTGTCAACGGCAGCAACCACAACAACAGCTGCCACGGCTGCAGCAATGACTGACACACCGCCAGATGTTGATGAATGTGCTAGTGAAATTGGCACCACTAACGACATCTGTGTGGTTGAAATGCTGCAGCCAAAAGACACAGCCGGCAATAACAACGCCCGCAGACAACGAAGAAGAGATGTAAGTCGACGACGTTGCAGTGTTGGTGGTAAATGCATCTGGCCAACAAGCGATTGGCTACGCAAAATTCGTAATAAGCAACCAGATCTTCAGGAGCAACAGGAACGTGATGTGGAGCGTGAACAGTCACTTACGCGACGCAGCAGTGTGCTGCTGATGGTGCTACTCAGTGGCAGTGAGATGGAGGCCAAGGCGGTGGTTGTCAACGAGCAGCAGTCGATTATGACAACGCCACAACCCAAGCGACTCAGTCGTTCAGCAACGGATGAGATGGACGATGCCATTGATGCGCTGTGGCTTTAAATATTAAGTACACTACTAAACTCTCTCTATCCTTATTATTAATATTATTATAATGTACGAATCTAGCTAAGAATAAGAATTAGATTAACAAATTATTTAATACTCTCCCGCATGCTCTTTTTTGGCCAGCGCTGCATGCACGGAAAGAGCCCTTCTGCGCGTGCACCGCTCTGCCAAAGCTTGTGGTGTGTTGAGGTGTAGTGTGTCATTGAATATTTTTCATTTTTGGGTGGTGCATAAGTTTCTCTCAGTGATACTTGACATAGTTGTTTTTAGTAATATAAGTGCAAATTTGTATGTAATACAAAATAAATGTAGTTATAGCCAATGGAAATGCCTTTTTGAATATTGGCCAATAATCCTTGGCTTTACTATAAGTAAGCAAAGTATGCTATCTTTGATATTTAGATGTATTCTTATACTAATGAATAGAATTAAATTTTATCTTATGTAACACTCGAAGTATTAATTGATTTTCTTAAGGTCAAGGGTGCAGGTGAGTACATTTTATTGTTGAATTGTTAAGTTTAAGGAAAAATTCCATATAATTTCAATACATAAATAGTAAACAAAATTTTGTTTCAGATACTAAATTAAAACTCTAATGACTATTTGCCAATACAGGTAAACATTATTGTGCCATACCGTAAAAATCAATGAATGTAATTACCTGGTATTTATCTTTTCCCTCCATTTTTTTAAGTTCATTGACTGACCGTTCTGCACTTCCGGACATGAAAAAGGCAAAATGGTTTCTGTATCAGCATTTGCATTAAATTGTTAAAAAGCTGAATAAGGAGAAGAAAAAATATATACAAAGCTCGAAAATAACGTTGATTAATTGTGATTGTAATCAATGTGCGACTTCCCATTTTTTAGTTGCGTGCGAAGAGACAACAAAACGCACACAGAAAACAAATCCAACAAAAAGCAGGCAACTGATGACCCAATTCGTAACTGCTAATGGCAACCTTTTTGTTCGTGATTGTTGCTATTAGATATAATATATATATGACGAGTTTTATACTGCTGGCTGTTAGAGTGCCATTTTTAATCAATCTGAAAAGCCTTTCAAAATGCACGCAGCTGCTGAAACCTAGAATGTCAACTTTGACCCCATGAAATGGTCTGAAAAGCCAATAAATGGCCAAAACAAATTGCCACAAACTGCGGAGACAAAATACCAAACCGCATACCCCTCAATTTGTGGATTTGCAGATGTTTGTTTTCATTTGTTTTGTGCTAATCTGTTTGAAATTGTCATCTTAATTTCAAAGCGAGAGAATATTATTTATACGAATACTTTCAGTTAGCTAAGAAAAGATGATTTCCATGTCAATTTACTTACTTTGTCACTGATGCGAAAGCAAATTGAACATGAAAGAAATAAAAAGCTGAGCTGGAAAATATAAACCAACAACACCAACTTCTCGGAAGCAATCAACAGTTTTTAACTTTATGTGTATGTCGTAAGCTCCTTAGATAAAAATGCGACTTTAAAGCCTTTGAAAAATGCATGAATGAAAGGACACTATGCGTTCTCCACATTTCAAGTTAACGCCATTGGCTGTCTTTATTAGTCATGCTTGCAGCATGCAGTATGCAAGCAATCCCAATTTGATGAATATTTTGTTCCCAGGGGGGAGAACAAAAGTGTTTTCCACTGTGTCAACAAACAATCGCAGAAAAATTGCAGCTCTACAAAAGCAAAAAAGAAATGCAAAACGGAGGCAAAAATGCCATGCAATGACAGGATGTACGTAAACGAAAAAGTAATCAAAATACTTAGACGAGAATGCTGGCAGCGTTGGCAAGGACAAACATGCGTACAAATACTTTTTTTCGGGCTAACATCTGATCGTTGTGCAGTTTGTGGCTTCGTTGCCGTAACATAAAAAGGACTTTCAAGTATTTGGGTCACTTTGTGCAAGTTGCTATAAAATGCTAAACAACATTTATTGTAGCAGAAAACTCAACATACTATGCATATTTGTTTTGGAGTAAAGTTTTTAGTTATTTGGAATCAACTTAAGTCAACATGAATGTAAATATGAAGCAGAGCAACAAGGTAATCAAAAAGTGAGTGTTGAGTATAACAAACTGTACATATTTTATTCAAAATGAGTTTGTTTAACAAATTTCAACCAGAGTTATTAGCACGTATTTTAATTTAAAGTAAGTCCCAGTTGGTTAAATGACATTATCTTAAGCTTCCCAGAACTCACATGCCTTCAAAATGCTCACCTTTGGGTAACAAAATTCGCGGAAAGTGATTGCTACAATTCAATGCTTTGTGAAAGCCCCCAAATCCGTATGACTGACAGAAAAATGTTCTTGAAATTGCTTTGGGGAGTTCGTAACCGAAATGTTTGCGCACATTTAAAATGCTAACTTTAAACTAAGCCAGGAACGTGTGTTAATTTCATGATGGCCACACAGACAGCTGCTCAACATAGAATTTAAAATGTAATTGTAGCAAATTATGTTGAGTTAAGCACACGGTGAAGCGCAGACTTTTGCCAGCTTTGGCGTCCTTGGCTTTAAATTTCAGGAGATTTGGGAATTTGTAAAATGTTCGCCAGCTGGCCAGGAAAAATTATCATAATTGCCGGCAGCAAAGTGTTGAAATGCAAATGCTTTGTGAAAAGCAAATTAGGTTTTTAGTAAAACTAGAACTTAAAATTTTGCCGGCTAATTAGCAGTCAAATTTTCGCCTCTCTCATTTTCGAAAATGCTGTGTGGGGGCATTACAAGGCCAAGTTTTGATTGATCTTTGGCATGTTGCAGAATTTTTAGTCGACTCATCAATGATTCATCACCTTTTTTATTCTTAAGCTAACTTTGTTTTTACCAGTCTTCAGCTGGGAATGGCTGCTACGTGGTCATTAAAAGTTGAATTACATGCAGGCCTATCTAGATTATTCAGGTTGCGTTTAGAGAAGCAGCTGCCAACCGTAATGGCAACAAAATGTTTCACGTGTCAGAATGCCGGAAAAAATAACCTTAGCTAACATGCAAAAAAACAATTAAAATGTGTCAAAGAACTTCAAAATTCTGTGAATTTTATGAATTTTGTACTTTTTTCAATTTTTTTTTTCTAACACAATAAATATTTATTGACACTGACAGCTTGAGAAGAATTTATTGAAAGCTTTTTATGGTGTTGCATTTTGACAGCTCATTTCCTGGAGAATTGTCCTTGTGCAACAGACTGTGTGGCATGCATTTCAATCTGAGTCGTTTCGGTTGCTGCACACCGCCTTGAAGGCGTCGTTATAGTTTTTCACTTGATTGAGTATGTGTAAAAATACAAAAAAACACCGGGATTGGCTGCGTTTGAATATGTGGGCGATTGTTTTGACGCTTTTGATATATGAGCTCAAGGACTCAAATAACTTTAAATTGGTTTTTGTCAAACAGCTAAACTTTTGAAAATATGGTAAGTTTTCTCAAATTTGTCGAATATTTGGTTATTGATTAGTTTAAGGACAGTATATAGCTACTTCTCAGTTTGATTTCAACTACTAATCTTATAATGAATTCTTAAGAGCTTAGTCAGGGTGCTGAGTGCTGTGTGCTTTAAATAGAATGATTACAACGATTTCCTTTCGATCTGGCAAGTACAAGCAAAATTCATTAGTAAAATTAAACAACGTTTTTGTTGTCAACGCAATATATCCGAATTTATACAGCCAACAACATCATAAATAATTGCCAATCATTTTCAGGCAGGTAAACAGTCGAAATACAAACAGCCTTGAAATCTGTAGCATTTTCTGAACGCTTACTTTGTGCTTAAATTATTCAGACAGTGTTGGAGGTTAGGCAGCACACAAGGTTGTACTCTTATAAAATTGTGTGAAAGCATTTTGCCACCATTTAAATTTGGTCTCAAGTAAGGTAAAACAAAGTGTAAAACGCACGTGTCTAGTACTTGATTGATTAAAAGCACAAACAAAATAACAGCTGAAGATAACAATATTTTAGTTGCTGAGCTGAGGAAAAAATGTTCCCCGTTGTTATTTTATATTCTTGCACGGCGGACATGCATCAAACATTTATGTATGTGTGGTAAGTAGCAGAAAATTGGGCTTAAAGCAATAAAGTTAAGGTATAATCTCTGCCTTATGAGATTAAATTTGATGCTATGGTACAGGAACAGGAAGAAAAACCTTGAAACCAATTTCTTACACAGAAACGTGTAACGTGCTGGTGTCAGGGCAAGGAGGTATGAGAATGCTGGATTTAACTGGCAAGGAGCTCTCTTCCACCCTTTCGTTTGACGTAGATAAGAAAAAGCATAAAAATCCGCCTCAGGCGCAAATTAGCAAGAATAGTTTGTCAGTACAACGAAACCAATTTCTCCGAAAACGGTGCGGGGTGCTTTAAATTGCGTTTTGTCAAACAAATTTTACTTGTCGATGCATTTTACGTCATTACCTGCAACATTTACAAACTGAAATTTTTTAGAAAATCCACGTTTTTTAACTGATTAAAACCATAGTTGAACCATAATTTGAATGCACAATACTTCTAAGGATTTAAGGCACAGCACAAATTGAAATTGTTATTGTATTTCAAAAGCATTTCGTGGGAATTCGTTTACCAGGTACTACAACAGCTCAAAGAGGCACGCAACGTCATAAAAATTGCAAAAAACTTTGAACAGTTTCAGTTAACAGGAAAAATCATGTACAAAAGCAATAGCAACAACAAAAACAACAAGAAGAAGAGTGTTGCGTGCTCTTTGCCATTTGTGATGAGCTGGCCCAGTTTCCTACTTGTTGTTTTGTTGTTTTGTTGTTTTTTGCGGTGGGCGTGATGCCGGCGCTCAACAATTGTGCACAACAAGAACCAAAAAGAATGCCACAGAGAAAGTTGTTCAATTGTTAACGCCCGCTTTTACCAATTCGCCCAAGGTGTCCATTCGCAAGACAATCACAAAAGGAAACCACCAAAAGAAACAAAAATAAACGAAGCAAAAAAAAAACAAACGAAAGGAAATCAATTGTAAATTAACTCCAATGTGTTCCTAGATTGATGTTGCTTTTGTTACTTATTGTTTTTTCTTTTCCTTGTTTTTGCAATTTTCCAGCTCTCATTAAAAAATCGTTGCATGCTGAATGCTGTCACTCCTACGACTCATACGAGGGCGAACATATATATTTTTAAAGGTTTGTCTAGTGTGAGTTAGTATGTGTGGTTTTTAGTACGACATTTTTGTGTAGCATTTTTTGTATCCTTGAACCAGTTTGGTAAACAAGCAAGTTGAGTCAAACGACGACCCAGTTGTGTCAAGCAGTTGCTGCTGCTCTACTAAAGCGCACACCCACATACACACGCACAAACACGTACATATCAGGTAAAGGCTGATGGACATGCGTTGCGGCTTCATCACAAATTTACCAGTAAAATCTAATGAGACAGCACAGTTGTATTCGGTTTTGCTAATCTTATAACATACATGCCAACATGTAACGGTGAATTCGTACACGTGCCGCCCTAAATTTGTGGCATTCTCACGTGGTGTTCAAGGCCAAATAAATACATTTAAAACAAATGGCTGACACTTTGCTTACAAATAAATTTGCATCTTTAAATCGGTTTGTGTAAGAAATTCTAATTTTAAATTTCAACATTGTGGCTGTTTCTTGCCCTACTGTGCCTGTCAGATCAACAGCTCTACCCAGCAGCAGCAGCAGCTCCTAACTCGTATTAACATGTTAATGAAGCTGGCAGACATCTGCTTTTAGTCAAAAACCTTAACAAACACAGCCCAAAAGGAAAAACCATCTGTTGCCATTGTCAGCTGACGTTTTAATAGGTAGAGTTATCTGGCAACAAAATGGCAGCACACAAAACAATATAATCGAATGCTACGGTTAAGGAATAATTGCTTTTGCGATTCCCTTTAAAATTATTAAGGATGCAAAATTCATGCTAATATCTTTTTCCAAGTTTTACGTATACATTATTTCAAACAGATCAAAGGACTTTATAAAGTAAAAATACCCAGAATTGTATAGAAACTGTTATGGATCGCTTTTAAATCTTGTCTTCACAAGGCTATATTCCCTTTGAAATCATTCAAAAACTTGCTGAGCATGGCAATAGATCCTGCATTATTTAAGACGCCTTTCATTTTATATTATAAATTGTATTTTGAATATGCAAATGAAATTTTGTGCTACAACAGCTTAAAACGTCTTAACTCGATTAGATCAAATCTATTGTAGTACGAGTTTTATCTGGATTTGAGGTTGGTCAGTTTTTATATTGCATGCTTGAAGTTAGGACAGCTAGCATATTATTTATGCCAGTCGCTTAATTTTATTTCTGTGTCAACAGTTGCAATAGTCTTATCGGCGATGAACGGGTCAGCGGGTAGTTGTGTGGTTTTTTTCGTGAAAGCGATGTGCAGGTGCGTCCTGAACTTTAGTGCAATGGCATTTTGCAGCTGACAGCCATGCTGACTGGCGGTTAGCAGACCAGCGTCGAGAGCTAGAGAGACAAAGTTGTGCAAGAGTTATTTATGACGACGCACGTAAGCCTGCTGATGACAGCGCCATATTAGAGTGTGTGTGCAAAACTTTTGACACTGACTGTAATAGGCTTGTCAGCAAGTCAGGCTCTGTAACTTTGCCATGGAATTTGTCAAATAGTACTAGTATGCACAAGTTGCTTTGCGCTAACATAACTTTCATAATGCTCTTGCATGCAAATCAAAAATTTATATCAACCATATTAATCATATTTAAGTATTATTTCAATGCGGCACATAAATTACCCAAATATATTGTCAACATGCAAAAAACGATTCTAACAGCTCAGCCAAATCGATCGAAATGTGTGAATTAGTAGCTTAAAAATCAACAACATTGTGCAATAAAATACATGCTTCATTGAACGCAATAGGGAACAACTACGAAAGCCGCATGTGAAGATAAAATACCCTTGGTTTAATAATGGTAAACTTAATAATGCTGAAAAACTGAATAAATTATGTTGACTTATCAACAATAATGAGTTATAATTATTGAATTTTGTAACTTGAATATTTAATATTTATTTTAAGCTTCAATTCGTATTACTGAAAGCTGATTGTGCAAGACAACCTTTATTCTTATATCTTAAAATTTGAATATGCTACTCTATAAATTGCCATTTTGTTCGATAGGGTATAATCGCAAGTGATTATGCATAAATAGCTCGAAGCATTTTCAAACGCAGTAGCAACAAAACAAAAAAGCTACAAGAACAACAACATTAACAGCAACAACACAAATTTTACTTGGGGAAATATACGACGATGAGCTCATGTCGTAAGCAGGCAGCATACACAATTGCTACTCCCCTTTCCACACCGTCTCCCGTTTCGTCAAAACATACGCAGCACACATAAAGGAATAAAGATTGCGGCTGTTTTCCTATGCGGCTCGTGTATTATTTTCGTTGCTGTTGGTTTATTTTTCAAAAGCGAGCGTGTGTGAAAATCCTGAAAGATGTTGCGAAATTGTGTGTAAATATTATTTTTAAATTGACAGCAATTGAATGAACAATAACGTAATAGGGGATCAATGGCGAGAAGCACTCTTAGGATAAAAAGAAATATAGAAAACATTTGATACGAGATTGATAAAGCGATTTAATATCTAAATACTTGGCTCAAGTTCTTACGTTTGGCGTATTTTTTCTGTGGAAAATTCACTCAAGAAATTGTACAAAAAAAAATAAAAGAAAAAAATATAAGAATTAATTAGACAACAGCTTAGGAGTCGTCCGAGATTGACAGGCAAACTTCGAGCATCCTTCATCATGACAGGTCATTAAAGGGAGGCTCAGCGCAAAAGCTGTTCAAAGCAGGAAATCGAACAAAAAAATACACCTTCACACTTTAAACAACTCAACCCACTAATCTTTTGTGAAGAAGAAGACACATCCGCATGGTGTAGTATTTACCAAAAAGGCGAGTTCCTTTGTAACCAGTATTCTGGAGAACTCTTGCTTTGTAGGTATTTCCCTTTTGGACAATCGCGTACTCGATTGGTCTGAAATTGATGGCAACGATTTGCGCAGTCGCTTAGCAGTGTTCTTTTTTTATACCCTGATTTGTGTATGTGCGTGTGTGTTTGCGTGTATGTGTCCCTTCTTGGCAATTTTAGTGCTCCGTTTGCTTTGACGTAAACTTGTGCCTGGTTGTTTGACTAAGCACGGGCTTTTGCTCCATTTTGCTAGGGCCAACTCAACTCTCGGGCACTTGCAATTTAATTAAATTAAAAAGTAAAGAACAGGAGAGGAAACAAACCAAGTCGATTCCTTTGCCCAGTTGTCAGGCCATTTGTTTTAATGCTCAAGCGGTCAAAGGGCTGCCCCAAACGCAGACCCCAATACCTCATGCTTTGCTTCTTTAATTAGTAAACATCGTTTAGAGCGTGCGCAACGCTAATTTTCGTAATCTGACCGGTCCAAACATTTGAAATAGCCCCATTCAATGCCTCCTAAAAGTATACTATATTATTTATATAAAGATGATGATTACACACCACTGTGAATAATAACAACAACAATAATCACCTTTTTCCGCATTCTCAGCGTGGCAGCTGTTGACGCTTCGGCACAACACAACACTTAACTCGCTCATTTTATTATAAATTAATTGCACAATTAACACAGTAATAGCATCCACACTTGGCCATACATCAAGTTTGTGCGGAATCATGCGCATTATAAGTGCTTATCAAGCCATGCGCCTTCTGTTTGACAAATTGAACTGCTTAGGGATTTGTCGTCATGTTAGGCGAGAGTCTAGAAGAATTAAAAAGGGTGTATATGGTTTCATTATATTATAGTTTATCTAGTTGAAGCTGAATCATGACATTGAATTTGGTCAAAAAAAAGCTATTGCAATATGTTAATTTTGGTATTACAGGGTATCCCATAGTCAATAATCAATCTACTTCTCCTCGATGCCAACTTGTTTGTCTTCTCGTAAAGCCCACACATCCAGTAAGTAGCTAAATCATTGGACACAGCTGCATACTTATGTAGGCGTATATGCCTGGCTTGATGGATGGCGTGCCTCATATTCAAGACACGACTGTAGCCTGTAGCTACTGTTTAATAGTGGATTAATCAAAGTTAATGGCACACACCGCAAAACACGCGTACATGCACACGTACAAATACAACCTTCGACACACTGCCAAGCACACAAACAACAAACATAAATAAGCAACAACGACTACAGCTCATACTAATTGCGAACGTTGCTGGGCATTCCGAGAATAGGAACCAAAAATTCTATTTAGCCGCAACAAAGGCAATCTTTTATTCATACACAATTCGCATATGTGTGTGTTTATACACATACGCATGCGTGGGTATTAACATTTATGCGTATTATACACTCGGGCAAATACACACACAAATTTATTATACATATAAATATTTCCAAGTACTCATCGCATTGGCTTGGAAAATTACAATTTTCATATCTGGTGGCGGGCATCGCATAGCCGCCGTCAAAGCCGTCCCCCCAGGAACTGTTGTTTATTTTTTGTGTTGCCCATTCAAGGTCGGCGAACAAATAAAAGCGTAAAAATTCATTTGGCCCCATTGGCAAATGCCAACGAATAAATATGGTCAGAAGTGTAAGTCAAACAAAGCAATTGAATAGTTAGGGTCGTAAATATAGTTTTTATGTGCGGCTTTAAGTTTCATTTGTTACTCGATTGTTTTATGAAGTTTTCCTCATGGTTGAACAAACAATTGTTGTTTTTTTAAATGGTGTTTCAAAAAGAAACTAAGTTTAGCCCAGTGTACCATTAAGTGTTTCTCCATTGCCACAACTTTAATATTAGTTTTCAGTTTTCTATTATTCGCTGTCTGATTAATGAAATTCAATAAATTAACCCACGCGTATATGCAAATGCGACAATCAATAATGCAAACCCTTCAAACCATTTAAAAATGGCTTAATCCTTAAAAGCTCATGTTAAGGATATGTATTTTTAAGCTGTATTTTTAACTTTATTTTGACCCGCTTGCATTACTTTTAACGACATATGAAGCGATTAAACATTTAATCCGCTGGTTTGTACAATTTATTCAAAATGTCTTTTGAACTTTAAAAGTCTGCACATGAAGTTTATTGATCTAAAGTGCTCTGCGGGGAGAGTGTTCTAAAAATACGAAAATGCGTTCATTCACTCTGCAACCCACACATCTACAATAGACAGGGTCTAATTTTATTTTATGAGCATGATCAAAATTAAAGAAATATTTGCTCCCATTATTGTGTCCTATTTTAGCCTCAAAATGAATTTAAATCAGCAAAAATCATACGGAAAACTGCGGAAAACAAATGGAAACGTGATTAAATTTGTCCTTGTATAACTGGACTATCCTGCAAACTAAAGTCCTAAGGCTTTAAGTTTTTTTTGTTGCATTTTAAGCTTGTCCAAATACGTACGGCATTTTTTGTGCATTTCGTTTGCACCAGAACATAATGACGAAACTTTTAAATGCCCCACGGAGCTCAATTTTTCAGCGTGGCTACTCCCAAATGAATTCCGGTGAAAACCCACAAAAGCACACGCAAAGAGCGAATAGTGACCACTGGTAGCTCATCGATTCTTTAACCGGAAGGCCCTGCACTGTTGTCTTGTTAGACAAGGAGTGGACTAATGGGTGGACGTTGATGTGAAAAATAAAAGTTTTATCTCATGCTACAGAAGAGGAGCCATCAATGCGCCAGAGAGAGACACACACAAAAAAAAGACGGAAAGACTTTCAAGGTTATTGCGGTTATGACAGAGCCATTGATTATAACGTCAGAAAATAGATCAAATCACGTAAAAAGTCGCCAGATTAAGCAAATATGTACATGTATAACAACTACTTATGAAAATGGCTGTCAGACAGCAAAGTTTTGCCCTACACGTGAGTGTGTGTGTGTATGTGAATGGTGTGCCATTATTTTAAAAACGCCCCCGAGAATGCAACACAATTTGCATACGCCGCCATTTCATCTTTAATGCGCTTGTTAACAAGCAACCCCAACGGGCCATTAAAAAGGCACCACTGCCATAAAGTATGCAACAGTTTTGGGTAGACAAAACGTTTACTCAGTGAAGGCTTTAAGCAAAAACAAAATATACAAATATCCTGCCAACTTGACATAAGGCCAAATCCTTACCGAAAAATGGAAATATGTTTTGCAATGTTTGTTTCTTGTGCCTGGTGCTCGCCAAAGCAACGCAATTACATTTTTATGAGGAAGTTAGCGTTTGCATTGTACTCAATGTGAGCTGTGTGTGTGGGGAGCACAACAAGTTCTATAAAATCTTTAGCTGAAACAAAAGTTTAGCATCTGGCGCATAGTGCTTTGACTAAAATTCATACAAAACTTGTTGAGTGAAGTCTAAGTATATTAGGCAAACCTTTCATTTTAATGGATTTCCTGTTGTCCTCGAAATGTGTATTGTGGCAATAACTCATACGAATTTCAACCAAATAAAAGTTAACAGCCTTAATTGAAGGAAGGAAGCACACAAGGAAAATAACACAGCATCGAGACAAAATAAAACTTTATCCCACACCAAAAGCAGAGTCAAACTGAAAAGAGTAGTATTGTTGCTTGTTTTGATTGTTTGTCTGCACTTTATGCTGGTATTCGTCTGTTCTTTATTAATCATACTATCCAGCTACTTAGTTTTGTGCGGTTGGAATTTATAAGCACCCCCTTGTGGTATATAAGTGAGCTAAGATTTATTTATTAGAATAAATGGTTTTGTTTCAAATATGTATGTTTGAATGTCTCATATGAGTATTGTTATTTTTCAACGGAAAACGGTACAAGTACAAGTTGCAAGCTGAGTAGCTTTCTTGGAAACTTTGCGTGGTTTATTTGAAAGGGTAAACATGGGAAATTTACAAACTGGTTGTCTCTTGTTTGGCTTTAAATTTCAATAGATTAGATTGCATGGAATCATCGTTGGGCTGTCGGGCATTAATTAGTCAAGTCCCAAAAACATAATGAATGGCTTTTGTTGCTGCTGCTGCAGAGTCATATTTCTAGACGGGTCAGTTACGTATGCGCAACGTATGACGTCAAAGTAAAAACAAGAGCATTTTACACAACAGGAGGAAGCTACAAATTCAAATACACTAATTAGTCATACGAGCTGACAGACACTCTAATAGACCCACACTCAGTAAAACAACAAGTGAAATGGATGAATGATGTTTATATGTGTGTTAACTGAATAACTTTCAAAGCTGCATTGGATACTTATTAATAACCATGTCGCACTAATTGTAACATTCAGCTGTAATTGTTGTTGCCCTTGGTTCTTCCACCTGTGTCTCAACAACAACAAACAAACAATCTGCACAAAATTTCAAAGATAATATAAGCCAGTTACAGGTAAGTGCAGTTCATTATATTCAGTCGCTATTTGCATAATTAGCACAGCTTATAACATCATGTATTTAAATTTGAGTTCTCAACTGTTTGTTTGTTTGCTTTACAGTAATTAGGAAATATTTCTGGGTTGTGTTATGTAAGCATCAGGAAAATCACATAAACATGTAATACGTTTACTGAAAAATGTTTTGCCAGAAATTGTGCTGTGCTTGTCGCCATAGGCTGCAGCTTTTTTGTTGAAATTCCTATTATTTAAATTTCCAAGAAGTCAACTAACATGGTATTTGGGCCGATTCCAGTTAGCTCATCTTCAAAGCTGTCTAAATACTTTATCCTTTGATGATATTTTTTATTTTATTTTGTTTTTGCCGTGGGTTTTTGTCTCTTGGGTTAGCAAAATTTGTTGATCTAAAAAACCCTTAAAGAATAAATGCAGCTTAGTAGCTTATGATAAAAGCTTTTGCAGAAAAGGAATCCTTCTTTAATACACTGTTGCCATTGGGGAAATGAGCATATCAGATATTAAAGTCATTGTGAACAACGAAAGTCTAATGTCTTAGGATTCTATTAAGATTTACTTTTATTTAATTTAATTATGGTCTTATACCCCTATTTGTGAGTTTCATTACACAGTGAAGAGAGCATCGATTCGACAGTTATAGAGTTTTGCTTTGTTCACGGCACTAGTTGACAATTGACCAAATTGCTGGCATCGTTAATGGGAGGAACCGAAACCGAGCTATTGTTTTTAACGAGCTGTCTAAGCTGGCCAAAAGCCACATATCAGCAACCTGCCGCTAGAGCTGGCCAAATATAAGCATTAGCCGAAAACAAATCCCTTTTGGCCCTTTTCAAATGTTGCTTTAAATGCAAATGGAAAATTCTTTGAGCAGCTTTAATGAGCCAAGTTGCAATACCGTTCGGCAAATGGAATGTGATGAATGGCAAGCTTATGTTGACGTTTTTGCAAAATGCTCAATGGCCCACATGATTATCCTTTGCACAGTTGGATTCGTCCTCACAAACTCAATAACATGCGCTTTACTTTGTCTACTCGTACATTAGCATATTTAATAGAGGATTTCCACATTTAGAAAGTGCGAGAGGGTCCTTGAACTGCAGCACAGTTTGTTAAACCCCTTTGAATTGTATTTTCTTGGACTCTCTGTGGGGAATTTTGTTTTTCCATTACTTAAATAAATGTATGCAAAACGAATGATATTTAAAGGGCGAATGAGAAGTTTTATTTTTACCTTGACAGCGCTTCAATCAATATGCTGGTAGCCAACACTGGCTGTTGGCTTTCCAAACGCTCCGCTTGTTTGTACGTGGAAAAATGTAGCGCGCAAATTGTTTACCCGTAAGGCGTTTCCCTCACGTGGCTGTGACATTCTCTGTTTGTGCGTGAGTGTTTGTCTGTGCACTAGCCTCATTGAGCACAACCTGCTAAGACATATGGACTCAGACACACGCACAATACATACACATACATACATAATGTGTGGTGTGATGGCTTTAAGACGATAGTCACTGAACAACTTTCAAGACTTGACACTTTTAAGCTCTTGATTTCTCGACACTTTGATTTGGCATAATAAAAATGTCCTTTGTGCGGAAAAGTAAATTTGTACAATTTTCTGGTGTTCGCCTTTGCGGACTAAAAGTTTGACAGTTGTTTGAAAAGGATTGCACCAAAAACACAGAGGGCCCATTTGTGTTCATAAAATTCCATTAAAGAGCCTATTAAGATGTTAGATAAGTCAACCGCAAATAAAACTTAATTGCACATTTAATTAACAATGATCGAATTAAGATAGTGCCTTCGCCTACATCTGCTTGTTTCATGGCCAACTTTTAAATCACTAAATGGTTCAAAAAGTTTAAAACTTATCTGTTTTACAATACCTTCCAGCTGCTTCTGCTGCTGTTTTAAAGCTTTCGAGTTTATTGGGGTTTTGTTTGACAAACTTTATCCTTGGTGCTAACATTATATGCAGTGTCTTTGTTTGTTTAGTTTGCTCTGCTTTGGCTTTAAAAAGCTGCACGTTTAATGAGTCTTGAATTTTTAATAGCTCATTGATTGCATATTAAAGCATCGAATGGCCATCTTCAGGAACATCATTGGGTTTTTTTTTTCTCCCCAATTGGCATGACAACGCATAAATTAATGTTGTTGTGTGACATGCACGTGCTGACAGACAGACGGGCTGTCTAACAATTGTTAAGCTGACAATGCCGCCCCTTAAAATGTGTACACAAAACAAGACACGACAGCGTATTTGTCAAAACCAACTCGACCTGAATATACAATAAATAAAAAAAAAGCGACCTTCGCGTGATTTACATGAATATATTCTTTTGTTAACTCTCGCCCTGATAAACGTGTATAAATATTTGTAATTATTAAAAAAAAAATTGGGTTTTCATTTCGTTATGTTAATAAGCTGGGATCAGAAGCTACACGTGTAAGCAAAACGAATTTATTTTTATGATATAAGCTGAAATATGGTCTTCCTAAGCGTACAATAAAAAAAAGCTTTTGCCATAAATTTTACAAAAAATATTTTGTAAAAAAGGAAACAAAGATTTAAAAGTTTTTTTTTTCATATTGTGTAAGGATAAGCAGATAGTAACTACTTAAAACTTCATAGCAGCTACAACAGAAAGTTGTGTCAAAATGACAAACAGAGTTATGGTTATTAGCCATTAAAATTGCAAAGTAATCAAAAGTATTCTTCAACAGTTTTGTTGGCTTCCTCTTGTGTTTTAATGCACTCAAGCATGAACAGATTGATTTTATTATCTATTCCGGATGTCATTGCTGACTTGGTTTTGTCATTGAAAAGTCAATAAGTGTATGAAAGTAGTTCACTGCTTTTTAGTATAGAAAAACAGCAAGAACTGGCAACAACTTGACTCGCACTTAACACAATATATAAGCTAACAACGCATTTTGCTCTGTCTCTGGCGCTTTCAAAATACTATGGAGACAACTGAGACTGGTTCAGTGTCAGGCAAGTTGTCATTAGCAGGCATATGGCCTAATCAAATCAACATCGTTACTGAGCTGATCATACACATACACTGACAGCCAACAACACAACACACCTACACGTTAATATCACGCATACGCCCAGTTAGCAGTTGGCAGCGTTGTGAACGCTCAATTACACCAAAGAAACGCACACAAACAAAACATACACATTAATAAGTTAACGACACGACGAAATTATTACATTTCCCTGTCAATATTGATGTTGCTATCCTAGAAAAATTATGCTTGTTATGTAATCGTATCTGCAGGCCCTTTAAAAATATTTTGTGCATGTGCTTTAATCCCAAATTAAAATGTTTACGTGACTTCATTTGAAACATTGGTGCCCAAAACTCAACAAACAGCATCTGATCCCTGTGCCAACTTTATTTATACTTCTATTTGTTTTAGCCGACTTGTTGCTGAGTGCTTACGTAGTACTTAACTTTTGTAACTTTCTGCAGCTCAATTATAATTAAGGACTCAAGTTGGCTAAGCGAACAATTAGGCACATGTTGCTCAGCTTATACAAATATACCTCAAGCAAAGAACATTTGCAATAAATAACAGGGCATCTCCAAGGACTTAAGTGCACGTTTTGATATTATGATTTTAACAATTTAATGTGGCAATTAAACTTCTAAGACAATTGCCACAGCGATAGCCTTGATGCAACCACAAATGTCACATGAAATTTGCATACATTTAAAATTATTGCATCGAATTCAACCTGGTATTAAAAACAATCGATTTGCAGCAATTCATGAGAAATGAATTGCGTTTAATTGCTACTTTTAAGCTTCAAATAATTAATGAATATTTAGGATAAACAAACATAATTTTTAATCGATTGCAATGTAAATTGACTTTGAATAATCAACAGTATATGTCTCCAAAATGTCGCTTATACTGCAGAAGTAAACAAAATTGCTCGTCTTACGTCGTCTTAAGTTTGTGAGTGTTGTAAAAAGGAAATATTAATCAAACGCAGCGTTCGCAGCAACAAAAAACTCGTTTCGACTTTCGTGTAGGTTGTGAAATTTATTTGACATTTAAAATTTATTTACATGCAGCATACTGTAGGCCAATGAAATACTTACTTCAAAGCGTCGTGACGCCCTCTGCTCCTTTTACAGTGCTATAAAATTCTGCTTATTTTTGGTGTGTCGCATTTTCTTGGATTTGTTATCCTATGCGGCATTCTGTTGTGGCATTTGTTTGCTCTGTTAAAAATCAGTCCAAGGAATGTACGTTAATAAACATTAAAAGGAGAAATGAGTCCATTCATTTGTTAAAAGCCATAAGTCTTGTCTTTGCAAGAGTGTGGGCATTTTTTTTCCATCCTTTTTTTTTCGCTTCGACGCCTTTTTGACCAAACACGCACATTAATGCTTTGTAACTCGACGACGTGCTTCGCTTATGCATTAAAGTGTGAATACTGAATTTAAAATAGCCCTCAAAACTGAAGGGAAGCCGAGTGCCTCGGAAACAAAAATGATGTTCAAATGTTGCGCAGCCCATAAAAAGGGATCAGAATGAAGTCATTCGCAGCACCTTGGGCTGTCAGGGAAGTCAATAGGCTTATGATTTATATTACCATTAGTAAAGTGCGGCTCATTGGTTGGCTGTGGTCTACACGTTTTGACTTGACATTGGCCCCTGGCTCAGCTCGTGAACTGTCCCTGGTGGTCTTTGCGGCCAAAATAAAAAATACGTTTTAGCCTTTTGCTAACTGTCAACCGTTAAGGGGTGGAATATGTTAAGTTGACGGCTTGTGGCTTAGAATTGAATAATTTATTTTTGCACTTACGTGATACCTTTATCAGCTTTTCAGCATTATTGGATTTCAAATTATGATATATTTGCAAAACAAAGAAATATTGTTTATGGCTTTATTCATTTATAAAATGCTTATTGTACGCGAAAAAAAATCAAATTTTCTCTGACAACAATCCCAAGAATTTTTCGATTATTAATTGCGCACCGCAACATATGAGCAACGGATGTCAAACAACAAAGGCCAAGTCACACGCGGTTTAATTAATTATGTGAAAACAGTACAAAGGCGGTGCGAAACAGTGCCACCAGATGTGTACCCGTATCTGCTTTCTTGTGTGCAATGCTTCAAAAGCAAAACAAAAATTTTAATTATGCTTCTGGAGAAGGCAGAGACCACAGCTCCGCCAAAACTTCAGGTTTGCTGTCAGGTTTCCACAATCACAGCAGGTGACGAATTGGCGGAAATCAACGACAGGCCACACTCGACAGACGGCAAACAAAAGACAATTCATTTTAATAAGTCAAGCCATAACAAAATAAAATAATAGAAGCAGTCATGTACAAATTATTTAACTCAATTTACTTTAAATTTTTAGTTAACGTTGTTATCTGTAAAAAATGCAAAGTGCACATACACAAGTTCCTTCTTATGAAGGAAAGCTTTTGTTTATTGTTTATTTATTTAGTTTCGATTGTTTACCAATTTTCCAATTTCCAGCAAGAGACGTCTGTCAATTTTACCGAATATGTATAGTTAGTTTCTTATATTATACCAAAAAGCAGAGAAGGTCCTGGAATATAAAATAATCAATGACTGAAGAAGATACCCTATAACTTAGTCAACGAACTTTTTTGTTAGTTTGTTGTTATCAAATCCTAACTATTAAGCTTAGACATTTAATTAGATTGGAAATACCTCCATCTGTATTCTACACACTGCTTTAATAGGTTTTGTATCTGGGTATAGGGCAAATAAATAACAACTAGCAAACATTTTAAAAAACTGGGCATGCACGTGTCGCATATAATGATGAGGGGGTGTAAAAAGTTGTGAGGCAAGCACCCAAAATGTTGGACACAATTCAACTAACACAAACTGTAAACTTTTGGGCAGCTGCCGCGCCTACAAACACACTGGCTGGTCACAGTGAATTAGTGAGTATGTATGTGTTTGTATTGTGTTTGGGGCAACCAAACGGGATGTATGTTAGGACAGCTCGTTGCCTTACTTGGCCATTAGCTTTGGGACCAACACAAACACGCACACACACACCTACACACAGACCAATTATGCAGTAAAAGCACCAGAGGCATCAGTTGCTAAGCTCGAGAGCAAAGAACAGAACAAGTTTTTGGGTTTGCTGTGCAAACCTTCCTTAACTGTCAGTAAGCAAACATGTTAGACTTGACTTGCGAGCCAATTCAAATTAGTGTGCTAGGTAATGGCTTAAAGCTGGTTGCTTAATCAGTTCGTTTACTTTTAAATTTTGGTTGTGTTAAACAAAAATGCTCTTTATCAATTTGTGTGCCTAATTTGATTTGTGTTTTATTTTGCATTTGTATGCTATGAGTGAGAATTGAAACGAATGTCTGACATTTGCAAATAACATTTGGGTATATATTCTGAAGTTGATTTAAAGCTTATTACTGCTTATTCATAATTCAGTGCACAACATGAATTATACTTATGTTTGCTTCTTTTTTTTGCGTTGCATGCGGTCTGTTTTCCGAGAATATCAAAGGTTAAGAGCTGCTGAAAAGTTTCAGGAATAGTACTTGAAAATTCATGTATAGTAGAATTTATTGTCTTTTTTGTCCAAAAGACAATTTTATTATATGACAAATGACAGCAAACAGAACAACTTAAGTGTATGTGTATGGAGTGTATGTTGTATATGAATATCAACTGGTATGTAACAGTTTAAGCAATTGCCTTTTAACCTTTGTGTCAATGTTTCGCATGAATTTAAAAATCTAAAATTTTTCATTATCAAACTTGTAGTTCTTTCTATGCGCTCAAAACTTTATTTTTCATTTTATATTTGACCAGGTTAACTTTTTGATACTTTGCCCTTAGCAGGAGCAAAACTTTGCCAAACAAAGTTGGAACTGTTAGATTGTAATTAATTTTGCATATAATATATGTGTTAAGCATTTGGTCCGGACTTAAACATTTGATGTTGCAGATGAATAACCCATACGACGCTTTGTGCGGGCTGGTTGCCCCTTAAACTGTAACTGTTACAACTGTAGCGTGATTAAATTATAAGGCTGCCCGGGCGACCTTTTAAACGCCCCTTGATGCCGTCGCCATAACAGATGTTGTTTTTAATTAATTTGCTCTTAGACGCCGACCTGCCAAGAAAAATTACCAACAAGCCAGGCAGCCAGTAAAAGAAAAAATAGTACATAGTAAAAGTGTAGCAAAATGCTATTTTACCGGGCGGCCATGTGAAAAATGCACAGCTTTTGCGGGCAGTCGCTTGTCGGCTTCGCCATTACGCAGATTTCTCCAAGGTACATGTCAAAAAAAAAAAAAGCTAAGTAGTAAAAACCAGCCACACAAAAACCAAATTGTTGTGGACGCATAGGAAAACGAGACGCAATTGTGAATGAGCAGTGAGAGTACATAGTCGCAGTGGTGCTTGCAGCTGCATGTCCTAGACGTTAGGTACCGAAAAAGGTTTTAATACCAGTTTGCCCAGTTCGTTGTGTGAAAGGCTGTATTTTAATGAACGTTTTCTATTCAATGTTAAATGGCACAGTCTAATAGCAAAATTACAAAATAAATCAACCAAAACTTTTGATATTAGAGTGAAATCAATCCCCAAGCTATAAATTTTATTCTTGTTAAATTTGGATACCTTTGCAACAACGTTGACATGTTGAAACAAATTAAATTACAGCATTGAATACAATTTGATTGAGATTGGTCAGGGCACAAAGCAATCCAAATATTGATTAATTTTCTTCTTGTTTTGTTGTTCGTCACAAAGTGCGTCACGTATACACGACAACTGCACACGAGCAATCAAATTTAATATTGAGATTGATTTTGTCAGCCTCCCTCATTCGCAAAATAGAAAGGGAGAGAGAGAGTCATCGACACGTTAAACAAAAGAACTGCTGACCAGGTGAGATGACCTTACCCAAACATTATGGGGAAATTGGTAAATTACTTTAACATTGTTTATCTAGTAGTATCAGCATCCGTCTACCGGCAGGTGTTTGCAAAAGTTTCTTTATGATATTTCCGACAACGATTGCTTAGCAACAAATGCTGTTTTGGCTCAAATACGGCTCTGAATAACTTTTGGCTGTTTATGACAGAGCTTTGTGTTGGCTTTGCTTGAGACTCTGTTTTATGTCTCGTGGTAGGAGTCTTTTTTTTTATATTTAACGCCTAACGCTGTTCTTTGATTAATGTACAAGGCCAAATAAATGTCCAGAATTGTCCCAGGCGTTCTAATAAAATGCAAATTGAAATCGCTACGAATAATAATACTCGCACCCAAACTGTATGCATCAAGGGCATATTCCGTTTAAGACATCTTTGTTGTCCCTTTAATATACAGTAATTTAAATTCAAGTTGTTGCTGCCATAGATATTGTCATGGAAATAGTCCCATTTAAATCCTAATTGCCTTCCACAAGACCGAAAAATGTTGTAAGTAGGTTCAAGTATTTCATAGTTGTAACCATATGGAAACCATTTTTACATATTTGATTTAAGCATATGCAAAGAAATATGAGAAACTGAATTCAAATTAGTTTCGTACTTTGTTTATGTACAGTTTCGGGTGTTCCGCACATTGTTCAACAACAGTGGAAGAAGAAGTCTACACATGGTCGATTTTTTTGGGGCGGAAGTTGAAAACCAAAAAATAAATATCTTTTTACGAAAATATCATCAGATGTCTTGTGTATTATTTTTGAGAAGAAATAAAATGTTTAAATTATTGCATTCGGTTTTTTACCTCCCTCATACTTGTGGTTGTGATTGCTCTATTTATTGCCCCATTTGTTGGGCCGCAACTGCAGTCCGCTCCTGCTACCGCCTATTTTAAATAAACACATTTGAGCGTCGCTGACTTTGGCGCCTCTGCCGCTTCCTTTAGAGAACTGTCGCTGCCCACGCGAAAAAGAAATATTGAACAATTTCGCTGACACAGTTTTTCTTTTGCCTTTGCTTTGTCCGCTTTATGCTTTTTGGCATTTGTAAAATCCAGCTGAATGGTGGGAAAAAAAACACCAACAAATTGTTTAACATTCAACTGACGGTTTGTTTGTTTGCTTACAATCATACAAGTCCCCTGACATCGCTCCCTTCCACATTGCTGGTCTCGGTTGAGACTAATGACAGCTACTGTAAATGACATTAGATAAATGCCTTACAGTGGTTAAACAAAATCGATACTATATTTCTTTCGTTTCGCAGAATAAATAACTACATTTATTTAAATGTAAAATGTACAGACAACTAAACTTTTCTAACATATTTCTCTCAAAAGACTTTGGGTTTTTAAACCCCTGAAATGCCGTTTCCTACTTTTGGATGTCACAGCGTCAACGACCAGCTGCTGACTTTTCATGCATGTAAAGCATGCGATATTCCCGGCTGTCAGCGCCCACAAATGTTTCGCATCCACATCCGCATCCAATAGGGGGAACGCCCACACGTGCAACAGAGTGCAAAAACGCGAGGCAGCTCAATAAATATGAATTGTTTGGGCTGTCAGTGTAAAATAGCTTGTTGTGTTTTTCGATTTTATTTACAACATCTTCAACAAGCCGCACCTTGTCTAGTTTGTTGCATGCCAATATTTAATTATTTATTTTCAAGCGGTTGTACTTTGTTGTGTGGGTTCCGTTTCATTTTGTTGCACTCCACTATTTCATAGTTACCATATTATTTTTTTTACGAATATCGCTAACAAACCTGCAACAATCAAATTGTTTTTAGTTTGCACGTTTTTAGTTTCCATAGCTAGACTGTTTTTAAGAATTTTTTGGCTGTTGTGAATTGTGTATTCACCGAAATGTGGTAATAAAAACCAATTAAAAATAGTGTTTGCAAAAGGTTATTTCAAAAACACCAATTTATGAAGCATTTCAATTTTAAAAACAATTTACACCATTTAAAATGTATTACACAGTTGAACTTTGGCAGCACAACATTTAATTTTAATATTCGTAACTATGGCGCTTCGTTAGTTGCATCCCCCAGCGTTGACACACTTTTCAGCTGTCACACATGCATATTTTTCAGAAGTTAACTCATTTGCATTTTGCCATATACTAACATTGCACTAATTATGCAGTAGCCCTCTTGCAACCATACGCCAACTGCTTCATCGTTTCATTTCAGGCCTGTGGGGCAAAAACCGTTTACAACTGGCTTTTGGCCTTTATGATATCAACGCCAACAACCTTACCTCTATCTATATGGAGCAGCGCGAGAATCTGTTTAATGAGGGCGCAACATTATAATATATTTTTTTAGGAAATGAGGGGCTTCTTTTGTGGCTGATGCCACTGAGCCGGAAACACTAACGAGACAAGTCTGCAACTTTTTGGTCGCAATATTTTTGGCAACGTTTTTACAATTTTAGTTCTATCTGCCAGTGAGCATGCAATTTTATAGAATTTTATGGCCACAGGCAAAATTTGTGTATGTGTTTCTGGTTTTTATTTGTGGTCTCTCCCTTTCTGCTTTCCTGTATCGCTGCAGTTGTGCGATTTCAAATTGCTGTCATCATTTGAGGTAATTACTATACCCTGATCCCATTAAGAAAGGGGAAAAGGGTATAATGGTTTTGTGCAAAAGTATGTAACAGGCAGAAGGAAGCGTCTCCGACCCCACAAAGTATAAATATACTTGACCATCAATAGCCGAGTCGATATAGCCATGTCCGTCTGTCCGTATGTATGAGCCAACCGATCTCAGAGACTATAAGAGCTAGAGACTCCAGATTTGGAACTTAAGCTCGCCTAATCCCTAGGCAGTACAAGTTTGTTTTCGATAACTCTTTCCGTTTCCGATATACACATGGGATCGATAACAACAAAATCTTGAATTAAGAAAACTTTGAAAAACAATTAAAACATTTAAAACATTGGACAAAATAATGACAATCTGTGAAAATTTTATTGAAATCGGTAAAGAAACACCGGAGAAATGGGACAATCAAGTTGTGTATGCAGTATGCAGTATGCGCGTACACACACATACATACTTGCAAGCAATGAATGTACGCATAAAGTATAGGGATCAGGGTATCGTCTAGTCGGGATTTCTCGACTAGAGCCTTCTTACTCGTTTTTGTATTTGGATAATGGAAATGCTGCAGCACTCAAAAGAAAACCATTCATGGCACATTTCGTATATCTTGGTGGCATGATTGCAATTTAAGCTTGCGGAATTTAATTCAATTTCAACGTTTCAAACTAAAGAATGGCGTCTTGGATTGACAGAGACAATGCGTTGTCTTAAAGGATTAAGTGATTAACAGGCAACAGCACAAGTTCTTTGTTACTTGACAGGCGCAACTGTTGGCCAACATGGCAGCTAGATGTCGCACCAGAACCATGACCAGAATCAAGGCGAGGCACCAGAGCCCAGGAGAAGCAGTTTTGTTGCTCGTTGCTTCTGTCTCTCTTCCTTTTTATTCTCCCACTGACAGTTTTACGCTTCATTTACATAAAGATACGCTATAAATTTGGCACGCAGATGCTGTCGATGCTACTGGCAAGGATAGTAGTGTACTGACAAATGTTGGGTTATTTGAATAGTGTGGTAAAGACAGTTTTTGTTTGGGTCAGTGATGTGAAAATAATGACCAGACAGTAGTTCCATTTGCTAGTTGGGCTAACCAGCAATTAGGGTTTGGAAATTATGGGCGAGATGAAACCAAGTTAGAAGATCGAAAACTGTGTTATTAACTCTAAATGCAGTCTTGGTGTAGAGGTCAAGAGCCAAAATGACCTGGTCTTTGAAAATCATAGAAGTTTTGACAAAGTCATGGCAATTTGACCAGTTCCTCAAGAATTTTTCCTGCTTTAAATTCTTATATTAAAGTTTTAACACACAAAAAAGAACTTATTCATCAAACATGAATAGATTTACTTTTTTTTGTGGAGTTTCTATTCATAAATAATATGACTGCTGGCAATGTATTTATTTCCCATCTGGCGACATTTGCGGCAGTTTATTCAACGTGGTTTTAACAACATTGCATACTAAATCTTACGTGCTGGCTGCATAAATTAGCTAAGGTCATTACCATATCCACAATAGCATTCGTTCAGTGAACAGCAACAATAACAAAGACTAGCAACTAACAGTTGTGGCAGCTGTCAGAAGGTGCCGTGCGCCTTGAGCGCCATCTGTTGTCGCCTTTGCACTGACCTTAACCTCGTACTCCCCGCATCCAAAGCGGAAAACGAAAGCAAAGAAGAAACGGCAAAGCGCAAAACCCAAACAGAAACATCTTAAGCATAAAGTGAAAGTAAGTCAAAAACAAAAACAATGCGATTGGAAGCGCTGCAAAATGAGCAACAGCTAACAGCTGTTTAATCCTATCAGCTGTTCTTAAGAAACGCCTGCGCAGCACACTTCAAATTTAAGAGAGCATTTAGAGTGTTAAGAGCAACAATGTGCAGACGCTGTTTGACTTTATTGACTTTGCTTTTGACTTTGATTTGGACATTAAGCAGTTGTGGAAGCTAACAACGTTGTTGGCAGCAGCAGCAGAAATTCCCGCTAAATGCTGCTGCGAATGGCGCACAGTTTCATTCGCTTTCGGAACGTTTAGGCAGACATCGCGCATTTTCGTCGTTTAACCGTCGCGACGTTGTCGTCGTCGTTGGTCGTCAGAGTCCGGTTCTGGAATCCGTTGCGAATTATATCATGCGAATATTTTGGCATTGTTGTGTCAGTTGTACTTTGTATTTCGTGCGCAACGATTCGACTCTCGATCAATCTGCCTCGATATAAACAAAAATAATCGTTTCTTACGGCAACTTAATTGTGAAGTGTTTTATGTATATTTGTTTATTGAAAACTATTAAAAAAATCAAAACTGTTACCAAAAAAAAAACAAAAACAAAAAACTGCTTAGAGTTATGTGTTCTTAATGCTTAGCCAAATTGATGACACAATATTGGCCATGTTTTAAACATCAACATTTAAATACAATAATAAATAAAAACTATATCCTCTTGGAGCTTGTGCCTAAGCGTACAATCCCCGATTGCTGTAAGTGTCAGTGTTGAGTTATTACAGCAATTTATTTGCTGCTGCTTCGTGTTGGGGCCGACACTTAAAGTTACGCAGAAGAAAGCAAAACTGAAACATAAAAATGTAATAAAAAATGCATACATAAGTAATTGTCGTGATTTTGTTCTCACTTTCTTTATTCAAGAACACATTTTTCTTATTAATTTTCAACCCTTTATGTTTGTTAACAAATAAATCACTTGAACGCTAGCCAATTTCATTCAAATTCATAAGTCCCTATTCTTTTAATTCATTCTACGATAACCATTTAGGAGAAAGATGCCAAAAATAAATAATATATAAGCTGCTTTTCCTGCTTATGCCGCCAATTTTGAAAATCGCTTCTCTAACCTTGCTTAATTGTCAATCCTTAATCACTCGTAAACATTTGTGTTTGTTTGCAGTTGAACAACACGCTTGATTTGTTTCCACAATTCCGTATAAAATTAATGAAGTGTGACAAATGCCATCACATTTTATATAGAACAATTGTTGGCACTTAGGCTGCCATTTAAATTTATCGATATTGTTTAAGATTTTGGGCACTAAAAATGGTCCAATTATTTCTTTTATTGCTATTTTGAGATAAAATCGCAGCTCAAGTAATTTGACAGCAACTTTCTGCAATCCTTTTTGGTACAGCCAAAGTGTCTGGTAGTATTAGGGAAGCTGTTAAAATAAAAATAGGAAAATACACATGACGGGAAAAACAATACAAATAATCTCAAAATGGCACATGGCAAATAAAAGCGCACGTTGCTGGCACGTGATGACACAAACTAGAAAATGAAAATGCTACTCAAGAATTGAAAAGATAAGTGTGGCATCGTCGACAGTGCACTTATATGTGTGTGTATATATGTGAAGAAATTCTAAGGGATTGGTGAGAAAAATAGTAAAGTTTACAAAGCACTGAAAACAGGTGGAAAATCGGACATTGTTTCCTAAAGTGTGACGCCCACATTCAATTGTTGGGATGGTTGTGCATGCTATAAAAAGTTTTTTGAGTGATTTGTCCTACATAACATAAATGACAGGATACAAACCGCACCGCATTTGACAGCTATTGAATTGCTCGTTTTGTTCGCATATGTGTTTATGTCGTGTCAAATGCTGCTGTGGTAATTAAAATTCGTGTTGAGGTTTTGTGGATCTCGAGCCAGAACGGCAGGAGTTCAACCCCTATTGAAGCTGGCCCCATGCTGGGCGCTATCAATCAATTGCCTTCCACGCCTATGCCATCAAGAACTTAATTAAAATCTATGTCCGGTAGCAGCAGAATGTGGCTGCTGTTTTAATGACTATCAACTATACAGGTCTATATTAATTCTCACTTAATTTTTGCCATGAAACTTTCACAGCTGCAACTTTAATGCTTGGTCATGCCTACGTCAAATTTCATCTCTCTTTATCCCACCCAGCCTGAGTCGTTTTTTCATTCACTTGTTATTTTTGTTGTTACCATTATGCAGCAACGACGGCATCATGTTTTAATCAAAAATCAGTTGAAAGTTTCATCTTTTCAATAGGCGCTGCTAAAAGTTTGGCCCAAACTCTTTGCCAAACTTCCTGAGTCAAGTAGCAGACGAAAAGTAATTTTTTATTTTTTGTCTGTCGAAACTAATTTCAATCATAAATTAAAAATTATTTTGTGCGGTTAAAGGAAAAGAAAACTGAGCGCTGAAGTGATTTTTGCTGCTCATCGTTTGACTGAAAGTAAACAAGCAATTTCCATAATGCGGCGTATGCGTAATAAGATCGAAATAAAAAATCTAGACTCAGTCAACTGCCATATTAACATTGTACGGCTTTATTTATGCCGCTTCTTGTTTCCTGCTTATTGAATTTCGCTTTTGGGCTGGTTTGCTGGGCTTTGTTTTGATATTCCACATTGTTTTTTTTTTTTTTTCTTTTGCACGCACAAATTTTTCTTTATTCTTTATTCTTATGATTTTTGTTTTACCTCCCCTTTTCATCACATTTCTTTTGTTGTTGTTATTTTGTATTTTGATTGTGTGCACGCGTAATTTGAGCTGATATACGATAAGCAAGGAGTGGGGTGAAGGGAAGAGCGTGGGCACGGCGCGGTTGTGGGCGTCAGCAAAACCTATCAATTTGGTTGCTGATTGTTTTATATTTTATTTGTGGCGTTGACCTGGCAGCCTTGGCCCTGTTGCCACAGCGATTGCCGCGGGCCTAGTTCTTTGGCAATGCCATTTTTTACGGAGCACTTAGACGCAGATTTGTGTGCAACTGATACGTCAAGCAGCTGGCACGTAATGCCAATTATAACGAAATTACATTCACGGTAGTGCACCGATTTATTCATGAATGGGCTGCTTACTTAGCTAACGCGTTGGTGTGACGGTGTCCTAAGGGTGTGCGGGGGTAGTTATCAAACAAAAAGCTTAAAATAAATCAAGATTTTCGAGACTGAATGATTATGGCACTTGCAACTTTTTTTTTTTGTTTTACGCTATTAAGATAGGCTCTCTATCTTAATGTCCATCGTAATTTCATAGCTGCCCAAAAATCATTTGTTTTATGTATTTAGTATTTGGTTTATGTGATACAAGATTTGTGACTGCATACATCTAGGTCAGTTGATAAAAACATTAAGAACGCAAAAAAAACTTGTGATAAGTAATTCACGACCAAGTTTTTAATTTCTGATAAGGGTTCTCAAAAAAATGACTTACACAATAAAATAAGCAGCGTCAAGTCAAAAGGACAAACAATGCCAAAAACTTTCGCTGCAGCCCGACACTTGTCCCCAACTGTGCCACAGCTTTACAACTCTTGGGAATGTTGCCACAGGCATTTGGCTAGACACAACATGAATATAATAAAAAAGCGAAACTAAGCTATGAAAAAAGTTTCATCCTTTAGCAGGCGATTTTTTTGGGCGAACAATATATATTATGTCAAAAATAAAGTTACTAAAATTGACACAAAAATTTTTGTGGCATTTTACAAACAATGATAAAAACAGAAACAACAAAATGACAAGCTGAACGAACGTGCCTAAGACCACTCGTTTATGCTAACAAAAGATACTCTTTGCAAAGTCACAAAATATGCGAACTCTAAACTAACAAGCTCTTGTCGTAATTATGTGCACTCAACAATTATTGTCACCTAAAAATGTATACATAAGCACCACTTTCGCAGCTTAAAAACACCCATTTCACATTAACAGGGTATGCACAAAACAAGCAGTTGCAAGTTAAATTGACAGAATAAATAGCTGAGCATAATTTATAAGCACTCGCGGCAATAGCGGAAAAGGGAAAGGGCAGCTTATTATTAATTAGACTCAAAAAAAAATCCAGTGCTTGACAGTAATAATAATTATTATTAAACAGCGTGTTGCAGTTGAAAGTTTTCTGCTGTGCGAATTCTCATGACAAGTTTTACGTGACTCAAGCATTTTTGGGTGTTCTTTTTTAGCACTACTACTCGTTTCCATTAATTGTTAAATGCTGTCAAAAAGGAATGTTGGCATCTGGCACTCCCTCTCCCTCTCCAGCTCTATCTTTGTCTCTATCTTTATTTCTATTTGAACTGCTCAACGTGAGGAGAAATGGAAATGACCATTTAAGTGCAAAGCCATGTGTTGAATGAATTTAACAAACCGGCTGCGGCATTTTGGGCACAATCAGTGGAAACGAGCGCGACAGCATTCCGGGCAAATTGTTTTCGGATGCAGACTCCACGTAATTTTGAAGGTTACATAGTAAATGTATCAAAGGGTTACCAATAAAACCAACAACAACACCAAACGGGTATATTTAAATTGAGTTGAACTTTGTGACTAAGGGCAAAAGTGAGCAAATAATTGAACTTTCCAAACTGCAATTAAAAAAGTAAGTCTCAAGAGAGAGTTTCGACGAAAATGAATTTCTTTCGGGTATATTTAATTTGAGTTAAACTTTTTAAGCCAAAAATTGAGCGAGGTAGCATTTTTTCTTGAATATAATTAATGGCCTCGAAATAAAGTGTAGAAAACCCAAAGAGTTATAAACATAATAAGGTATCAAGGGTGCCCAACACGTGTTAAGGGTTTAGTGCTGCGAGGAAAAAAACGAGAAAAATCCTCGAAGCAGCAGGTAAGCGAGTAACGCAGAGGTGTATTTATATGATAAAGTTCAAGATGCCCAACAAACTAACATACTGATTAAGTTGCTCAAAAGTAACAGCTTGCTGTTCTACTCTATTGGGTATAAGAGATTCGATCATCATTGCCTCTTAGCCTCAATATTACGTCTCATGGTTTTTTGATGACCGGCCGCAGAAAGTGGCGCTGTAAACGACCTTGCGACAGGTGGCGTTGTCGCAGGACATCGCAATGAAAAGGCTGTAATTCGGTAATGAAATGGGACGCAGCTGAAACAGAAGCCATCGCCATGAAAGTAAACTTAGGTATGGCACGACCTTTGGTTAACGGCATTTAGATAACGAGCGCGCTTGATAGCTTTTGTTACGGTTACTGCAAGCTGTAGTCCTAACTGACCCAAAGCATGACACACATGCACGAACTCGACAAACCTTTTGCACACGCTGACACAGTGCATGCGGGTCAAATTTCATTTTAAATGGCAAACGTACAAGAGGATCTACTTATGTATTAGATAGTCGAGCAAATGATGAGCACTCGGGCACGTTGTTGTTTACATTCTGCAAATGAAACATGCCATCGTTTTAAGTTTGGTTTTTTTTTGCATATGCATAGAATATATTGAATATAAAATAGTGGATACCTGAAATGCCAGGCAAGATTGACTTCAACTGCAACATGTGCGTGTGCCACTTTCTGCGTGTCAAGCGCAGTCAAGTAAATGGAATGGGTAAGCATTACACGTTGAGTATGCATTAAGTGCTACAAGGCGTGGGAAATGGGGGTGCTGGTGCTTATGATTTTACTTACTGGGGTGGCGTGAAACGCATCGCCAATTGTCGGACGCTTTGACACAGTTGGGTCATAAACTAGCTCAAGGATCTTACACCGCAGTCAAGTTTTATATAACTTGAGCTAAATATGCGTGATAACCTTTCTGATTGGGTGCCTGCTTGTCTGTCTGTGTCTATGATTGGTTTACTTTAACTAGCTGGGCATAATTATGAGGTCATCGGTATCGGTATTGTGTGATATCGTTTGTATTTGTATGCCATAAGCACTAGTCAGTGATTTGTATCATGTCTGTGATAGGAGCTCAAATTGATTTCCATGATTGATTGAGGCATGAACTATGAAAGCGTTTTACTAATCAGTATGTTTGTTTACTAAACTAGCTTTTATTGCTCACCCAATATTCTCACTCTTTATCTTCCAGTTCTTTAAGTAATTGTGATGGTTTACTATAGCGCATAATTAAAGTCAGCAATATTATATGACCAAGAACCTCTTATAATATATCAATGTTTGCCTCTTCTATAATGATTCTTCCTCACAATTATGAAAGTTTGTCACGTTTATCAATTAAAGCGAATAAAACTTGCCACAAGCTGGTTAAATAGCAGTGATGTTAGATTAGAGGTGAGCACGTGTTTGGTTTTTGCTTTCAAGGCACGCACGACAAAAAAGCACATCACGATGTTTTTGTGTAAGAAAAGATTTTGATTTTGAGGCGTGCAAAGGGTTTCTATTCATCGTTATATGTTATTCGTGAAACTTATGATAAGAAATACCTTTAATAAATCACAAAAAATAAGCACGGATATTTAAACTTTAACTACTTCTGAATTTCAACCACCTCTTGTTTGCTTATATAAATAACTAACTTTGGTTTTTCTTACTAATTACATTGTATTAATTTATGAATACATTAAAACATATTTAAATTTCACTGCCTACTTCACGGCGCGGAGTAATGCGGTTTATGAATATGTATTTGTAGTTGGTGCTTCTAAAAGCAAACGAAAGAGGCAACAAATTCACAACCTTGTCAGCTCTCACATAATTCAATTAGTCAGCTTCATTGTTAATTAAAACGAACGAACTGTCCAGCAGCAGCAAAATCAGCAATGGTATGTATTGAGGTCTTAGGACACCCCAAACGGGTGACAGCTGCTTGTAATTTTCTGTGTGCGACTTTTTGTGCTAAACTGCGTAAAATAATTAAAAGAAATACAACATATACTGCCAAAGCAGTGCTCGTTGAAGTGTCCTTGCGGTGCAAGGCATCAAGCTAAGTAGATTTCAAATTATTCCATTAGTGCTGATGACATTTGGCGTGGATCGAGAGCTAGCTAGGAACGAGACTCACATGGTGATATGATATGTGAAGTGCTAATGTGTCGTCTGTCTAGCTGCTGACCAACTTAATTAAATCTCGCTCGTTCACTAGGCGCCTACTCCGGAAGATACGTGCATTAAATACACATTTGCTAGCAGAGCTTTGGTAATGCAAAAACATAATTAGCAATTTGTCAAAGCAAACAACAATTAATCAAAATGATTTTAGCAAATCTGTGGGCGTCAATGCTTTTTCTTCCTCTTATATATTTATCTATTTGTTTGTAGACTTTTGAATTAAAATTGAAATGCAAATCGCACGCACGACGGCCTCCAGCTCAGTCCAGTGATTTATGCTTAAGAATAAAACAACAACAAAGTAAATAAGGAACATCAATCAGAGGCAAAGTAGCTATGACAAAGCGGCTGAGGCAAGGTGTTGAACTGGTCTGGGTTGAGTTCGCAGCTGACAAGCTCAGCATTCTGTCATAATAAGACACTCTATTTTTGCCATTTTGTCAGAGCTTCCTGTTGCCTGACAGTGCCACCGATAAGAAGCTAACAATTGATTGGGGCGGAGGCAGAAAAAAAAATCTGAAAAAATCCAGATAAAAACTCCATCGTCAAGCAGATAAAAGATCAACAAACTACAAAAGTTGTCAGCTACATTTTAAAGCATTGGCAAATATAAATGGGAATCTGCACTGGGACTGACAGGACGTGTCCAAGGGATGTATAATAAATTAACTATGGCCGACACGTAGTCGCATAAAATATTTGTCATTCCCCCCAATCGACCGGTTCACTTTTTGTCCAAACCGTACTTAAGCATGTCAAGTGGTCAGCAGACATACCAAATTAACATTCCACGCAAATACATAGATACAAAGGCGTCACAAACACACACAATCACGCACTGTCGCACAGATAAGTCCCCCGACTTGTAGCCTGGTTGCGTAGGTTGTTCATATTTTTTTTCTTTCCTTTTTTTTTTTAGCAAACTTGGCAGTTTTCCCCTTAGGCAGCTGAGAGCCATTTTAATTTTTGTACAGCTGCCTTTAAAAATTTGCCCAAAGTCGAATTAAAAAAATAACAAAAGGGGGAAGTCTGATAGGTCCTGCCATTTGACAGCCTATAAAGCCCACGCGGCGTATGCGTTTTATTTACTTTCATGCTGAATTCTATGCATACTTTGCGTAGCACAAGTTATTTCTTTGTTAACTTAGCTAACGCAACGCCAACGTCATGAAACGAGCTAGCTAATGTGCGTAAAAATGTTCTATGAGAAGTTCGAAATGCAAAACCATTGCCCCAAAGGGCACAGAGTTTCAAAATGTGGTAGGGGCAATTTAAAGCTAATTTGCTTTAATTTTTGTATATATTTCATTGCTTATAAGTAAGGCAAGTTTATCAGCGTGGGCATAAATTAGAACAGACAAGTTAAATCCTGATAATTATATTTTTTTGTTGCTTTTTATTTTGCTGACTACGTACTTATTTGTCTTAATCACGGATGTTATTTCTCAAGTGCTTGCTAAGTGATTTTCCAATTGATTGGACAGCCTTGAACAATGAAATGAACTCGCTTTCAATTTGACAATCAATCAGGCTGACCCAAGGGTTCAACTCTGGCTGCAACTCAATTTGCGGGCAACTCCGAGCAAATTCCAAACTTACCAAGCATCAACCAAAAAGGATAATAAAATAAAACACCCTGCGACCCATGCGAAAAGCAAACAAACGTTGGGACTAAACATTTGTGTTTAGTGACGGAGCGTGGCAGCCTAAAACAATTTCGTGATTCCAAATGGAAAAAATGTACATGAATTGGCATAAAAGAACATCAAACGGTACAAACGGCAAATGGTCGACATGTGTTGCCGCAAGTTGACAGGATACTTTTGAAAAGATATGCAAAATATTTAAACATAAAGTCACTTTTTTTGTTTAAATATTTTTTTTTATCTGGCTCATAATTTGAAGGGTATGCGTATGTGTCTGTCATGCAATAAAGCTGTTTATGATTTATTCAACGCGTTCATAAATTTCACAGTATACCAAATAGTTGCTAGAAAATTAAACACTTGAGCAAACTGTTTTGCATAAGGTATGTGTGTGTGTGTGTGCCCCAGGTGTGTTGTTAAAGGTTCTGATTTTGTACCGGATTTTGTTTTTGTTGTTATATCGCAAGTAATTTTAAATTAATAAGGTTATTGCTGAATAATTTATTAGAAAGTATTCTAGTAGAAAACAAGTAAGAAGAAACCCGACTAGACGATACTCTATTCTTGTGTAAGTGTGTGTATGTATGTACGTACATACTGCATACTTTTCAATCGACTTACATAAACATACATACGGAAAGACGGACGGACAGACGGACATGGCTATATCGACTCGACTGTTGATGCTGATCAAGAATATATACTTTATGGGGTCGGATAAGCTTCCTTATGCCTGTTACATCATTTTGCACAAAACCATTATACCAGTTTTACTCATTTTCAATGGTTTCATGGCATAGCAACGCAAGTAAAAAATGGTGAAAAGTAGGTAAATTAATTTAAAAATTTTTTATTATTTTTTTACAATAAATCATTTTTCCCTGCGCACAACTTCTATCTGAGCTCTGTGTACTCATAAATAACTATGCAAATCCAGGGATAAAGTCAAATTAACACAGAATGATTTCCTGTAACCAGCAAATTGAAAAGAAAAACACATTCGGCTAAATTCAGTCTTTGATTTATGAAGGATATAAAGGAAAATTATTTTGTAATTCTAACATTCTAACTTGGTGGCTTTTATCTAATGCCTTGTTGGCCTTAGCCCTCAGCTAAGGTTATAACTACATAATTTTGTTAGTTGGACTGCAGATATCGTGTGGAAGATATAAAGTTGGTTCTGATTCCAATGGCTCTGCATCTATTTCTGTACGCAAATGAAATTAACACAACATTGAGCCTAGGCTAAAGAAGAGTAGCGACAACAATTACAACACATTGTGTGAATGCCACGAAGACCAATAACAAAATGAATACGAGCAGCAGTCACCACATGATGCCGACAAAGAATATCAATGGCAAGCAGCAGGGTGTGGCTGGTAGTCCAAACGCGACTGCCACTCACAAACAAATTTCTACATATACGAGTATATATTTAGTATGTGTATATGTATTTTTTTGCATTTTCTTATGCCTTTCTTGTTTTAGAGGCGACGCCAGTTGTTGCTGGGCTCATTCATATCCATTGTGGCAAAATGCAATCAAATTACTTTGATGTATCCATTAATGTCGTTTACTTTAACGTTGAGAGCAACAAACAACAACAGCAGCAACAACACCAGCAGCAACAACAACGGGAAAAACGAAAATTGTAAGCGGTAGCTGCTGATTATGATAACGAGATGTTTCTAGCTGCCTGTTCCCATTGCCTTCACAACGCCTTTGCCTTATTTCATTTTGTCGGCTTTCTCACTGTATGTAAGTGTGTGTGTGTGTGTGTGAGTGTGCGTGTGCGTGTGCTTGTCCTTGCCGCACTGAAAATCACAGCCACACTATGCCCTGCGAGACATTTTTATTGGACTAGCGGCTAGGCGTCTCCAAGGAATCATGGAATGCAAAATCTTATTTATATACATATAAAATAACGCCCCGAGGCGCTCCGCAAGTAATTCATTTGAATTATTATCCATTGAATTGTGGAGCTCAGCGACAAAACTCAGACACGCCCATCGCCCATTCACAGTCTTTTGTCCGCTGTTGCCCCCTGTTTTTGCTAAGCTTGACAGCTTTTGTTCTAAATATGCCCCACAAGCTGCACGAAAATTTCCATTTAGTTTTCAATTGCATTTTCAATGCTACGCCCTAAATTTTCATACTCTCACTAAGGGTATTATTATATTTTCAATCAGTATTGAATAAATTTAAGATTGGATTTAAAGCAAAATTAAAATCTCTTAGATACTCATATTGATGAAAACAAGCATCAAGTGCCTTGGGGTATATGTCTCTTGTTCGACCGATTCTCGAATATGGATCTTGTATATGGTATCCCAAATACAATTTTTGCTCTTTGCCCTTCGGGGTCTTAACTGGGATAATAGTACTAACTTACCTCATTACCACAGTAGACTTTTATTAATAAATCTTCCCTCTCTTACTAATCGTAGAACTATGCTAGCAATAACCTTTGTTCACAAATTAATACATGGTGAAATAGATTTCCCCGTACTAATTAACCAAATTAACTTTGCAGTACCCATTACTGCCCTGCATGCCTGTTATTCTAACTATGCTAGTCATAATCCTTTTCGGATAATAAATTAAGTCTTCGACATTCTTTGTTGTCTTTTTAACTTTTTACAATTTATGTGAAAAAGTGTAATTTCCTTATTGAATTATGGCACTTCCTATCAACATTATTTGCTCTTTTCCGCAACGGATAGCATTTCATTTAACTATTTTCATTATTTAACCAGTTAAGGGTTTCGTGGAAAACGCATTTCCTTGACAAATACCAGGAATATCAAGACAAAGGTGCACAAAGTGCACACCTTTGGCCAAGCATGAACCAAGGACAGCAGTAAACTTGTACAGGATGGGAAATGTCTTAAAAATTTATTTTATTTAAAATGCACTAGACCATATTTTTAGGTTATTCGCTTAAAAAAATTTAAACGCTTTGCTGAAAATATTCGCGAAGACAAAAGAATTTTAGCAAACCCATTAAGCTTATTAAAAGCTTTGTGAACTTGAAGCTCATTATTGACATCGGTAAAAATTGTTTTTTGTTTCAATTTCTAAGTGATAAAACATTTACTGCTATTTATTAATTCACTCTTAGTTTTTAACACGCTCCATTTTGAGCACACTACTTATGTTTGACCCCTAACAATATTTAGCAGTTGGAAACCTATTTACAGATGCGAGTCCTTGAGCTGTAGTTCAATGGCTATTTACGTGCACTTATTTTACCACTTTTGAACTTGCGGTTAGTTTTGAATGGTTCGCTCAAGGAGCGGTCGCCTCAATGCTTGTATTTAATGATAGACTACTTGCTTTCTTGACTGAAGCCACGTCTCATTTTGAGACCTTTGAAAGAGTTCTTAGTATAAACATTGTGAGAATTGCAATGGCACTGGGGAATAGTAGGTGAAAGACTAGCCAGCTTCTTGACATGCAGCCAATTGTTGTTAGCATTCAACTTTTCAATGGCATGAGCCGGCAGCTACTATTCAAATCAAGTTCATGTGAAAGTCAGGTAAACAAATTGTTTTATAGGTTTCCAGTACGCCCACTCGTCGTATACGCGATAAACATATACTACTATGTTATAAAAGGCAGTATTCGAAGAATTAAAATGCAAACATAGTAAAATTTTAAAGTTCAATTTATATGAAAAACTTTAAGCTTCGTTGGTTTTTCCTTTGAAACTTACTTAAACTTGATGCAGCTTGAAAGTCGGTCTTAAATATTTGGCAACAAAGTTTTGTAGCCTCAACTAAAGTAAGCTCGTTCAGCTGAACTATAAGTAGCATTGTTTTGCCTCTGGGTTAAGGACGTGTTGCTCTCGCTTTTGGTAGCCATTTACACGCTGCAAACACTGAAAGTAACTTGTACTTGCTAAAGACCTAGCTCCTGCTACCGTTGCTGTTACAATTTCTGCCATTCACTTGGGCAACTGGCAACTAGCTAACCGATTTCTGTGCTACACGCCACATACGTTTCAATTTGGCCCGGTGATTTGCAGCCCGAATTTAGTACGGTTGGAAAAATCCACACACAACATTCTGTACTTCTTCACACACACGTACTGTTATTGATGAAACCAAAAAATTATATGAACTCATGTGTGATTGCATTGATAGCTTCAGTTGCTGTTGTTGTTGGTTGTTATTGCGGTTTCTGTTGAATTTTGGCTGCATACACATGCACATATCTTGATTACGTAATAGCAACTGATAGGTTGAGTAATCAAACTGTTGGGGCTTTAATAGCACGTAGTCTTGATTTTGTGCATTTGCATAGCTGTTCTTAAAGTACACTCTCTTAATCCGACTACAAACTGGTCGTGTGCAGGGAGTACAAATCATTTTGCTGTTATTTCAGTTGTTGCTTAAGATTGTAGCTCTAATTTCTGTTATATTGAAGACTTTTCGTTTAATATCAATTTCGAGTCTTATCAATGTCACATTTTTGCTGCTGTCGACAGAGCATCACGATTACAAAGACATTTGAAAACATGAAATCATTTTCTTGGTAATGAGATAAAAAGAACAACACACAACGGCAAACTTTTTTCTTTGAAATTCAAGTTTCAAGTTTTCTTCTGCTGCAAGTCGTCTGCTTGTGCTTCCTTGAGCAATTTTTTCCATATACGATATGCAAATGTCAAATGAGCTCGATTTTGTTCCCCGCCATTCACGTAGACAACATGACGTAGGCGTGACAAGCGCAAAAAAAGCACCGAAAGCAAAATACATGGAAAAACACACAGAGAATGTTGGAGGCAAAAAAAAAGCCAGAGAGAGTGATGAAAACTAACACTGGTTAAAAATTCCTTTTAGCATATTTGATCTGCATTCTCTACAATAAATCGAGTATAAATTTCACCATAAAAAAGTATTTGCCAAATAAGACGTACTCTCAAAAGCAAAAGGAGCAACAACAAGAAAGAAGACTCTAGTCGAGAAATTCCGACTACACGATACCCTAAACCCTATACATAAGGCGTACAGTCAGTGCTTGCAAGTATGTGTATGTACGCACATACAGCATACTAAACTTCAATGTTCCATATCTCCGGTATTTCTTTACCGATTTCAATAAAATTATTGTTTTTATTATTATTACAAACTTTCTATATTTTGTTTAATAATTCAAATGCAATCTCAAAGTTTTTCAAATTCAAGATTTCGTTGTTATCGGAAACGCGAAGAGTTATCGAAAATCGAAAACAAACTTATACTGCCTAGGAATTAGGCGAGCTTAAGTTCCAAAGTTCTGGAGTCTCTAGCTCCTATAGTCTCTGAGATCGACGCGTTCATACAAACGGACAGACGGACAGACGGACATGTCTATATCGACTCGACTGTTGATGCTGATCAAGAATATATATACTTTATGGGGTCGGAGATGCTTCCTTCTGCCTGTTACATACTTTTGCACAACTTCATTATACCCTTTTTCCCATTTTTAATGGGCTCAGGGTATAACAACGACTGACTGACATTTGAATTACGAGGTTGCGCCTGAAAAAATCACAACGGGACACCTGTGCGTATAAGCAATTCGTTAGCATAAACAAAGGAATGAATGCCTTTCACTAATTTGACAAATGCCAAACAGCATGACTAGCACATAAAAAATGACTGAAAATTAACCAAAACGGTAAAACTGGTAATTAAGCCAACAAATAGGTGCTTAATACCCTTACAGAGAATATGCTTCAGAGGGCGTGCAATTGGGAACGTTTTGTTTGAGGCACGTTAAAAGATAAAAGTATGAGATTTTCATAACACATAAGAGATCTGACTTTATCGTTAATCCGCTTCTAAGAGTATTTTGTATTCGTCACACTGAGTCGATAAGGCTCTGCTGTTTTTGTTACATTTCGCATTCGAAAATTGCCAACATAAATCGTTATAATTTTTTTTTTTGTTCATCCAGGCAGAGAAAGCCCACAAACGACTAGTGAATAGAGAGTAGGCGTTGTTGAAGATGAGGGGAAGGAGATTTAAGTGCGGAGTGTGTTAAGTCAACTGTCATTAAGATTGTGCTGGGTATAGCCAGCGGAAATTTGTTAGGATATTAGCTGACAGAATGGCAAAAGTCTGGCACAATATTTACAACATTGAAACTGTATTTGTGTTTGTGTTTGTATTTGCACTTGTATTTGTGTTTGCATTTTTATATTTGTTTGTCGCTGTTTGTGTATATTTTATTTGTATGTTTATGTTAGATATACATAGAGTCATGGTCAAGCGCCAACAAACGTGCTGCAAGTGCGATCAACTATTACCACTTACCCATGCCGTACCCCCCTCAATTTCTGCTGTGTATGACTCGATTTCTTTCGTTAACGCCAACATCACAAATATATACATACTGCAAACGCATTAAGCTGCAAGCAGCTGTACCGGTTCAAGCAATTAAAGTCTCTTTTCACTTTTGTCATGGGTCTGAAAGAGGTTTAAATATGGCGGCCTCTCACAAGCATAATGTATGCAAGTTAAAGTGCTTAAACGCATCTCTAATGTGTTGCTGTTGCTGACAGCCTTCATTTGAGACACGCCCGTCTATTGTTTTCGCTCTTATCGTTGTTGTTGTGAAAATATCGCATTTGCTGGAAAGTCGCATAAGCGATGAGAAAAACACAGCATGCTCTGTGGAATGTCAACATAGTATACGAGTATAAGTAAATTCAACATAGTTAAATGGTTAAGTCAATTTTTATGCAAAATTGCTTGTGCCGGGTGCAAAAAACTTTCACAAATTTTAAAAGTACTTAAATTGAAAAAGCTCTTAAGGCAATAACAGGCTTAAGGCAAAGAATGCTCTGCACAGAATCTAAGTTGTTAAATAAAATTGTTATCTTTATCTGCTTCAGTTTGATTTTGACTCAATTCGGCTAAAACTTCATTTCGTTGAAAGTTAAATTTTATGTAAATAGCAGAAAAGCTGTCGAATGTTTTTTGACAATATTTGATATTTGCTGCTGACAAGATCATAATGTTAACTAATCAATATTAAATCTTTTGCTTAAATCAACAACCCATACCAATCTTATCTATCTATCTATGCCTGATGGGCACGTACATACCTGCCATCACCTCTCAACCAAATGTTTACATATGCATACCTTTTTAAAAAAAAATATTAAGTATTTAATGCCCATGCTCACTTTCCATCTTGCTCTCACTTACACAGTTCGCAGCAGCTTCTTCCCCTTATTTATATAACTGGCAATCTTTTAACAAACTTAAACTCCATCCGCATTTGGCTTTTTACCATCCCTCCAATCGTGCAAGCCAATCATCAACTCAATCGCTTACATTTCCGCAAACTGCCAGCTGTTATTTGAAGAGAGAGAAAATCTTTGTTGGTTTTGTTGCTGTTGTTGCCACTTCACGCGCACATTTGCGCTCACTCACAATACCCATTCACAGTTTGCTGAATTGCAGAGTTCACTTACATTTCTTGTTTGTTGGCTATTTAAAAAACAATTTAATATAATGCCAATGGCAGCGCTTGGGTAAACAAAAGTGCCAAAGCAAATTAAACTTTTTGTTTACATAAAAATAAGCAAAATGGAAATAGCGATGGGTAGAAGTGGGTGCTTTTTAATAGAATGTGGATACTTTTGTAAACAAAATCAAATCAATAATTGTAATCAATAGCACAAAATGCATATCCTTAAATGTCGCCACTGGCTTTAAGCTTCGGGCAAGCGATGCGTACGTCAATGCATAAGTTAGGCAAGTCTCTTGCCGGCAAAAAACAATTGACAGATAGAAAGGCAGGTTTGGACAGCTTTGACTTGGGGACGATCCTAGGCGATCCTTCAATTTGACTTGCTGTTCGCCGTTTTTCATTGTTTGCCATTGACAAAGATAAAAGACACTGTGCAATGCTTTCAGATTTCTGTGTATGCTGCTGCTATACTGATGAAGCGTACGCGTATATAAAATCTCAGAGATTTGTGGCTGCCATGCACAGGGGCAAGCTGGACACAGATGGACATTATTGAGTTGCCCCCTTGACTCTGGCATTGGCATTCATCCAACTACATTGAGTAGCCACTTCACATTCTGTAACCAGTTGTTGGTGTTGTTGTTGCTTGTGTGCATTGAACTGTATGCGTATGAAAATGTGCTACAGTCTTTTGTTGCTGAGTGAACTCATACTTTATTCTCAAATTGATGACCAATATGGCCATTAAATAAAATCAGCAGCTTTGATTTTATTGTTTTTATTGTTGCACTAAATCCTAGCATACTTTTGTGCGCCAGCAGCCGAACATTTGTTATGCTCTTTTCATTATTCATTTCATTTGTCATCCAATTACGCACAATATTAATGCACAATAGTTTTTTGTATGTGTAATTAATATGCGCTCATGAATATATGTGCCTAGCTTTTAGCATTGTTGTTGTGATAATGCCGACACGGTGTTTGTGGTATTTTATTACATTTTGCCATAAAGTTACAAATAATTGCGGCATATAAGACAAGCTAATTAATTTATTAAAGCAAATTATATATGTACCAGAAAATAATCAAAAGGCAGGTTAACTTTCAATTAAAACAGTCTTGGTTTTTAAGTAGACTTTACTGATTTCGTGCGCTTGTTGGGGCACTCATTTCATAAGGGTCACTTTCCCTTATCATAAATGCTAAAGTCAAGTTTCTAGAGCTTTAGTTTATTTATAGTTAAACAGCTTAAAATCTTATTATGGTTAAAATTTTTTTTTTTATTAAAATATTGCATTTTTCAACGTGTTTTAAATTAATTTTCTGGAAATAAATTCATAAATAAACACTAATAAAATTTTGTATGCAATTTTAATACTTTTGCATTTGCACACATTTAATTTAATCTACGTGCAAACATTTTACCTTGAAGAAAAATTTCATGTTAAATCCTAAAACAAACATTCGAAAACTTCCTGTTACCCACAATATTGCCTGCATTGCATATTTAATGAGTAGTCCAGTTGCAGCTACGTGTTTTTGCATTTCATAGAACGTGTTAATTGCAGTAGTCTTTGCCTAACCCCCTTTTTTGTTGCTGTTGTTGCGCTGTTGCACATATGCAATTTAAATCTGTTGGCGCCGAAAGTGTAGCAACCGCAACGCGTGCAGACCATTGCACGTGACAGATAACAAATTGTTCTGGCTAGAGATAGAGGAAGTCCTGGCAACACAGATGCTCGCAGATTGATAGATAGCATTTGCAGAGCAATGCATTTATCTGCGTGCACTGCAGGAACAAATCTAATTTAGTACAGGATATATATCCTCGTACTAATGTGGGTCAGCTGATGTTGCTGCTGCTTCTTTATGATGAGCTGCTATATCATTTAGTTGCTTTGAAGCGCAAACAAAGCCTGACCGCAATTTTGTAGCATTTAGGTAATCGGCTTAGAGCTGGGTGGGTTAAGTAAAATATTCAGGTGACTGGTACGCGGAGAATGCGAAACAATTTACCATGCTTATTACTGACACGCCATATTTAACGTAATCTCTCTTTCGTTCAGTTTTCTTTAATGCAATTCGCTTATTCTATTTACAGCACACCGAATATATAGATATATCTTTTTAACAATATTGAATTATTAATGCGTGCGCAGACCGCGCGTTCTATGCATATGCCGCCGCTGCTGTCCTTGACAGTCGCGGCTGCACTGACTGACGACCGCCAACAGCAGCAATAACAATTGAGTGTCAACAACAGCGACAACAACAACAACTAAAACCAAAACAATGGCTGGAGGCAGCAACGATACCACCCCGCTCTATTGCGGCACGGGCATGGATAATTTTCATACAAGGTAAGTTGGCAATGTCAATGCCACGGCCACTCCCCCAAGGACAGACAGGACGAGAACAGACGACGGTGGACAGACAACAGACAACAAAGACTGAATGGCTTTGGTTCTTTTTTAATGTCATCAAAAATCGATTACTGAGTTGTTATGTATCTTCTTTCTATTGTTTTTTTTTTATTTGCCACCTTTAATGAAATTAGTCTTAGTTAAAACTACTAAATTAATTTGTGGGAACAATTTTTTGTTTGGAAAATTATATAACATAAACATTTCATGTAATTAAAATAAAAACAAGTAAGAAGGCTCTAGTCGAGAAATCCCGACTAGACGATACCCTGATCCCTATATCTTACGCATACAGTCAGTGCTTGCAAGTTTGTGTGTGTGTCTGTAAGCAACTTCAATGTCCCACATCTTCGGTGTTTCTTAACCGATTTAAAAAAAATTTTACAGATTGTCATTATATTGTTTTATTATTCAAATTGCATCTCAAAGTTTTCCAAATTCAAGAGTTTGTTGTTATCGATGTGTATATCGGAAACGGGAAGAGTTATCGAAAATCGAAAACAAACTTGTACTGCCTAGGGATTAGGCGAGCTTAAGTTCCAAATCTGAAGTCTCTATTATAGTCTCTGAGATCGACGCGTTCAGACATACACACAGGCAGACGGACAGACGGACATGGCTATATCGACTCGACTGTTGATGCTGATCACGAATATATATAATATATATACTTTATGGGGTCGGAGATGCTTCCTTCTGCCTGTTACATACTTTTGCACAAAACCATTATACCCTTATTACCCATTTTTAATGGGATCAGGGTATAAAAAGGGCATCGAACGTTTTTTTTATTTTTATCACATGCACAAGAATCTAAAAACGAGGGTTTAAGTTAATGTACAAATAAAAACATATTTTAAAGCTGATGTCGACACTGTACTTAAGGGGGTCTGTTGGTTCAAGGAAATGAAAGTCCGAACTGTTTTTTATTAATATTTGTACGTACATGTATAAAACTTTATCAGAGATTTTAATACATAGATTTATGATGTGATAACAGTTTTAATAAAACTTAAGCAGCTACGACCCTGTGGAATAGAAGAAAGGAGCCGAATGGGAGAACCATAATTCCAATTAAGAGCCATAATAAAAGTGCACATATCAGGTATTTAGCTTTGAAATCTTTGCAACATTGGATAACCATTTTGGATTTAAGAACCATTTCTAATGCCTCACCATACGTAACAGGCAATAAGAAAAAAACGTTGTCTTAACGTGTGTGTGTGCATAGCAAACAGAACAATTGCCTGCAATACCAATAAAGACTGTAAGCCTGCAGCATTTGCCTACGTATAACAACAGACAAACATTTTATGGCCATTTTGTTTAGTTAGCAGCAAAACGAGGCATCCAAAATTATTCTCGCATTTTACGGCCAACTTTCAAGTCTGAATCTTTTTTTCTCATTGTTTAAGGACAGCTGCAGCTTCTGACAGCAGCTTTAATATTGCCTCGTGCCCCCAAGCGGGCTTTGTTCTTGAAATTCAGGAGATGAACTGGAGGGAAGTGAAATGAGAATGGCTTTTCCGTTCTTCCGTCTGTGTGTCTTTGTTTTTGCTTGCTGTTGGGCGTCGTTCAACAAAATTAGACTGAACGTAGCATGTATGGCGCTCAAGCGCAAGTCAAGTATGTGTGTGTATTTGAGAGTATATCTCAGCCAATGGCTGGCTTTTAAACCACACATACGTTTCAACCTGCCAGTAAAATGATGTTGTTGCACTCTAGATGCCTTAGCATTCTAATATAAACATTGAGATGTTAAACAGAATTGTGCCTGCTTCTAGCTTGTTACCAAGCTTGTTTGAGTTTGCGATATAGCTATAATGTTTATCGCACTCATACCTAACTTTCAGCTGCAAAATAAGATATTTATTTAGGAAAAGCAAACAAAAATTTCCTGAGATATTAGATATTGTTTTCTATCCTCACATGCAAACATATATGTAATTGAAAATGTATAATTTTTCTTCTGAGTTTGCTTTCTACCTTTTAAAGTTAAACTCGATTGTGTTGCACTTTTTTTATTGCTTTTTTTGTTATATTTGCTGATGTTGTTGTTTATCTGAGACTACTGACAGTAAACTATTCCCCAGTTGAGCAGGGTTTTTATACAGCAGTATAAGCATGGCAATAACTGAAAAATATGCACAAATGTGCTACCTGGGACCCTCTTACAAAAAGTTGAGATTTCTTTCAGCAGCCACACACACACACATCCACATACACAAATTTTCATTTATGCAAAGGAAAATTGCTTGGCCAGCAATTACAAGTTTGAACAATGCCCATGTGGCTAGTAACTGATATTTACTTTTCAAAGCGCTTTAGGTTTATGCGTAGGTGGTGTTTACTTACCCCCCTCCCCGCCCAACATAGGCCTGACAACGAATCTTGATGTGAAAAACAATTCAAAGTTTATACGTCTATTCATCAACATGGATTAGCAAGAGCAATAAATTAAACTAAGCAAGGTATTTTCATTAGGGCAGACAGCCAGGATCTAAGATTCCAGTATTCAGTTGGGCACCTCTGAAGAAAACGCGTCGGTAATGCCACGCCCTTTAAACATTTTGCGTGGGCATACCGCCCCGAAATGAGTTTGATGAATGGTTTGTCTGTAAAATTCAGAGAGTGAAAAAAGGTTGCTTAACTTTTACAGACGCACTTGTGTGCGTGGCCACCTGCCACCTGCCTGGGCACAATGTCCTGTGCCGTTGCGCTGTTGTGTTTATTGTCCTGTTGTTGCTGTCCATCCTCCCATTCCAATGAAACACAATAGCAAGCACAAAAACCGCTTCAATATGGCACTCAATTTTCGGTCTGCTACGCTGGGGCCAAAAACTAGTTAAAACCCATTACAAAAAGTGCCACTGTGACAAGCTGTCTATCAAAATTGAAACCGTTTTTTGTTGTTTGCGGCTGCTCATGTGTGTTGCTGCTCATGTTACATATAATTTATTATGTCTTTCCACTTTTCTAGTTGTTATTTTCTGTTGGTTTGTTTTCGTGTTTTTTTTTTAGTGGGAGTGCGTTCGGGGACAAACGTCGCGACACATTTGGAAAATGAAACGTGTTTCTTATTGTCAGCAGAAAAAAATTTGAGCTACCAAATGAAAATGATTATTTTTCATGTTAATTGCTTGTTTTGTGCGTGTGTGGCAAAATTTGCCTTAAAGCCTCGCTGCTTAATATTACGCATACGTCGCGTTGTCATGCCATTTGACGCCATTTATGAAGCTGATTCCCCCATAAAAAAGGGTTGCATTCGATTCTATGTCTATCATTCCGCGTGTCTGTCTATCTTTCTGTCTGACTGACTGTCTGCCTGCCTGTGCTTTTTGCATGACTGTTGACACATTGGCGTTTTCTGTTTTTTTTATTTTTTGTGTGTGTGTGTTTGTGTGGTGGTGGTGGCTTAAGTGTCTTACTGTGAATTTGAAGGCCGTCTGGCTGGGGCGTGATAGCGTCAAGCTTCGCACTGGTGCCAGTCCCAAGCAATTTAGCACGTAGCACTTCTTTGACATACAAAGTAAATGGCCAAGTGTTAGATACACATCTAATTGTTGATGCAGACACATAGACAGTCCTTAATTTAACCACACACACACACACACACGTTACATTTAGACACTCTCACATTCCAACGCCTTGCCGCAACCACAACAGCATCTTGACGTGCCACATTTTAAGCGAATATTATCGTTAACCACACGCAGCTTCACCTAATTAAACTGTTCCACACACGTTAGCTTGACTTACTTAAAGTTACCTTTTAGACAATCGTAAAACGTGGTGGGCAAGGAGCTATATTTACAAATTAATTATTTATCAATGCATAACATCAAATACTCAACGTGCTTAAGCTTCAAATGACTGAGAAGAAGGCAATAGCAAGGTTTGTTGTTAATAGAAACGGAAGTCTATTGAATTAGCTATTACTTTAGTAAGTACCTCGCTGCTTGTAGGTTATTGATAAATAAATAACGTACATTGAACTTAAGCCTGTCAGCTTTATATGCTTATATTAAATGCTGTGTCAAGCTGGGAGTATGATATATATACTAAATAAAAAGTAATAGACAAATTTCAAATAATTATCCACACTTTCTCTCTCATTTCAGCTATCAAGATATGCATGGCTATGTCTCGCTGGTGGTTTGCATACTGGGCACCATAGCGAACACATTGAATATTATTGTTTTAACGCGCCGCGAAATGCGTTCACCCACCAATGCGATACTCACGGGTCTGGCAGTGGCTGATCTGGCAGTGATGCTGGAATATATACCTTATACGGTGCATGATTATATACTAAAAGATAGCTTGCCCCGGGAGCAAAAGTTGAGCTACAGTTGGGCCTGCTTCATCAAGTTTCATTCGATCTTTGCCCAGGTGCTGCACACCATCTCTATTTGGCTGACAATTACGTTGGCTGTGTGGCGTTATATTGCAGTGGGTTATCCGCAAAAGAATCGATTGTGGTGCGGAATGCGCACCACAATAATAACCATAACGACAGCTTATGTGGTTTGTGTGCTAGTGGTTTCACCATCGCTATATCTGATCTCAGCTATTGCAGAGTGGACGGATCAATTGGATGCGCATGGCAAGGTGATAAATAGCATACCAATGAGTCAATATGTTATTGATTACCAAAATGAAATGCAAGCTGTGATAGTGGCTGCTTTAAATGCCACGCCCACTAGCCCCATAGCTAATAATACGCAATGGATAAATGTGACAACAACTAGTCCTAGTCCCATACCTAGCCCCAGTCCCTTTCCTAGTTCTAGTCCTAGCCCGAGCCCTAGTCCTCTGCCCGTTCCCATTGTGGCTCGCAATGTTACCGTCTATCGACTGTATCACAGCGATCTGGCATTGCATAACACTTCCCTGTTGAATGCCACATTTCTCATATACAGCGTGGTTATAAAATTGATACCCTGCATTGCGCTGACCATACTCTCGGTGCGGCTCATTATGGCTTTGTTGGAAGCAAAACGGCGAAGAAAGAAGCTTACACAAAACAAACCGGCAGCGAGTAATGGCACCAAATCTGTTGTCAATGGCAAGCCAGCGGAGCGTCCACGCAAGAATAGTAAAACGCTGGAGAAGGAGAAGCAAACGGATCGCACAACACGGATGCTGTTGGCTGTGCTCTTGCTCTTCCTCATCACTGAATTTCCACAAGGCATCATGGGACTGTTGAACACTGTGCTGGGCAATGCGTTTCTCATGCAATGCTATTTCAAACTGAGTAAGTATGCTACCCAAAAATAATAAATTACTTCAGGGTACATCCTTAAGCTGATTGTTTAAATTTGAATTCCTTAGGTGACGTTATGGACGTACTGGCTTTAATCAATTCAAGCATCAACTTTATACTTTATTGCTCCATGAGCAAACAATTTCGCAGCACTTTCACTCTGTTGTTTCGACCCAAGTTTCTTGACAAGTGGTTGCCGGTGGCTCAGGATGAACTAAGTGCTACACGTGTAGACGGACTTCAACGCTCTGTTGTGGCGGCAGCGCCCGACAAGTGTCACCCAAAGTCGACACATAAGCAGCCGCAAGTGGTAACACTCGCTGGGAACAGTACAGTCACCCAAGTGACGAATCTGTAGCAGCAACAGACGCTTTGCTTTCCAAAACCGCCAATAGAGCGCATTCCGAGCCAGATGGGAGTGGGTGCTAGCCTGAAGCGTAGCGCGATTGTCGCAGTTGTGGATGATGTCACCGGTGCTGTGGATCATCACTTGTGTGTGCTTGATTCGCTTCCCGTTGGCAATGGTTCCACTTCAAGTTTGACATAGTGTACAGCTCGTGATTTTGTAGAGCAGGTTATGTAAATTAAACATAAAATAAAAAAATAAATAATATATATCTATGATTAGGTTTGGTGGTCCAAAACCACAGTTTTCGGATGATAAGCTATTTTTTGTGGTGTGCACAATAAATTATTGCATTAACTTGGATGTTTTGCATAAAAAAAAAAACAGAACAAAGATGTCATAGACACAAAAAAAAATTTTTGAATAATGCGCATCAGTCATACGCACCATTGGTTTTCGTGCAGTGCAATGTAGAAAATGCGCTTCACAGCTCATTGACGAAAATCTCGAAATATTTGGTGTGCACATGCAAGGACACGCGTGCCACGCCCCCGTCCTCTCCCTACTTTGCACCTGTCAGATGCAAATACAATTGAATGACTAAGCGTGTGTTATGTATATGCATGCAATATGCATTCAAAAATAAACTACGAATCTTATTTCAACAAGCAGCAACTATTCAATGTTTGCATTGTGTATATAAAATAAGAGTTTTTCAATACAAATAGAAAAACCACATACATATTAACATGTACAGTTAATGATAAAGTAATTGTATTAAAAAGTTTTGATTATTTTGGTTTCAAAATGCAGTGACTGTGAATAATTGATTGATATTATAATTTGCATTTAAATTTACATTAATATAATTATTACAGCTTTTTGTACTTCAGAAATAGACTTCTGATTTTGATTCACAAAATTACTGCATTTAATTATTTAAATCGAGCGGTTTAATTCAATAACATCGACTGTTTATATATATACTAAAATTAATTCTACATAAGTGATAAGCGAAAGCTGCTTAAAAGTGTTGTATATGCATTGAAAAACTATAATGATGAAAGTGTTTGCAATTGAGCCCCAGCAAATATTTTCAATCGATTATAATAAAAACAAAACAACATAAAGTGTGAATTGAAAACTAATTAAATTGAAATTGAGCATATTAATCCAATTGCAGCTTATTTTAAATGTTTCATTATTAGATTTTAATAAGTAAATCTCTATAACAATACACAAAACAAAATGTAGAAAAGTCACAAACAAAAAATTTAAACAGATTTAAGCTTAATGAAAATTATTTGATATGTTGTTGTTATATATGTTGTTTGTTACAGGTCTAGCTATAATTCGACTAAAATAAAATACATTAACGAAATTTATTTGTTTAAATGTTATGTATAAGTACTTTAAAAAACTGTAAAATTTTACATTTGGCTTGTGTAAGGCTTAAAATAATTATAATTATGAGTACGTAATAAATAAAACGAACTACTATAAATGTTAATTTGACCCAAAATTTTTAATATTTAATGCATATGCGTAAGTATTTTATTTACGGCAAAACATTGCATTTTGTAAACACATCTTATACATAATTTACCAACAGCTTAACAAGTTTTTCAATCATTTACAATAAAGTCCAAAGTAACCGATGTCACCCAAGAAGAAGCCAGGTCTCAGCGGGATGCCGCTGCAACATAATTATTCCGAATTCTGAGCCAACATGAAAACACATGATTTAAATAATGTTAATAAAGAAAAATAAACATTTGCCCTATGGAAATAAAGAAAGCTTGCCAGCAAAAGTTAAATGCATACCTTAAACGAAAGAACAAAAGAATAAAAGCAAAGAATATTACTGCCTGTCAGGCAAAGGGAAAACTCTTTGAAATTAATATTAAATATCATCTTGCGAAAGAACAAAGTATTTGACTTTAACTGTAATGACTTACAAGTAGCTTACGGCTTTGAGTTGCTTATTTATTAACTACCTTGAAAGCGCCTTTAGCCTGCTCATTAATTAACTCAATTAAATTTTGCTCATTTTCTAATTTCAGTTAATCTGCTTGGCAAACTTTTCTTAACTTCAACTCCTTCCAACTCTTTCCTCTTCTCAATACTAACACATTTATTTTTCAATTGCGTAATAAATGACATTGTTTTGACAGTTGGAATTGCTTCAACCGTTTTCAATAGCACACCGTTACAGCCGGTAATTTTCGAATCTCAATTAATAATGCTTTTAAATAAAGCTATAGGATGAACATAAATCACAGTTGTAGCATCATAAAATCGAGTCGTCAGGTTATAAAATGCAGCAGCGCATCGGCCACGGATATTTAGCTGGCCATAACGCAAAATTTATTGCACGTGTTTAAGCAATAAAAATATAAAATCAAGGTTATTATTGAAGTATTATTTACTTTGGAAAAACGTTATCGTTTAACAGCTTACTTGGGGCTTATTGCTCGCTTTTCTATGTATGAAGCATACGCACTGTCAGCCATTATTAAACTTTTCCATATGATTATATGATTGATTGAAAAACTTTTGTTGGGCTGTCAGCCCAGCAAATAGCTGCAAGGAGCAGAGACTAGAACATGCATCGTTTGATGCAGCTAACGACAGCTTTAGAGCTTTATCCCAGCACCAAAAGGACAACAACGGCAAAACGCCACTAACCCACCAACAACCACATCATACATATGCCGGGCAGCACAAGTGCATTTCAGGTGTAGTACGTGGGCTTAAGCCTAAATGTCGGTGCTTGGTGCTTAATGCCTGTCTACTGTTGACTGCTGCCAGCTGTAGCCCTTGCATATTAGATTTTGCTACAATTAGCAGGGAACTGCACCTGGCCTACGTTTGAAGATCCTGTTACTGGTAACACGGCCCATGGCTGCGAGCTCCCTTTTTTAATTATGCCCATCAAGCACAAATTGACTGGCCGTGCTTGGCAACACTTTACACATCCACTTGCCTCGTCCACTAACATTGCACTGACATTAATCCTGCACCGTAATTTGCAAAGTTGTTGTGCGAGCTTTAAAACATTTTCGCGCACGGAGTGGATTTGCAAAGTCAACTACGTGGCATCTGGCAGTTATCAAAGCAAAGTACTTTTGCCGGTTGCCTGTTTTGCTATTGCGCTTTAAATCAGCATCATCTAGCTGTGCCTTTCCGGTCGGTTTTGTCCCGCCTAGCTAACGTTGCTTCATCTAATGAGCCTCATTACTGTAATTACTGTATGTAACTGTAATAACTGTCGAAAACCATGACATTTGATTATATGATGCATGTGGCAGTAGGAGTTACCATGTGTATCTGTGAGTGATTTAGCAAAACTGAGTGTGCGTTATTTGCAACTTAAGAGCACAGCAGACTGCACGAGCTGAGATAACAACAGAAATAGCTACAAAGCACTATGAACGCAACTTGTGGTGAAAATTGGAAGCATAATTGATTCTAGATTTAATGATGTTCATTAAATGATAATTACATCACTTGATGTGATTAAATTGTGTTTAAGAATTCAAATTAGTTAAATAAGTTTGATTTGAGACATAACAGGCTTCTGCTTTTGAATGCTTTCAGAATATAGCTATAATGCGATAATGGATGAAACATTTAAGCTTGTTACAGTTTGCTGTTCTGCGCAATCACGTCTCTTTTGTTATTATATGCAGCTTTGAGATTCTACACCTGTTTTCTAGTCAATTTGCTGCGAATGAATGTACCCACGAGTGACTTTCAACTTGCAAATTATAACAGTCATCACCAATAGCAGCAGAAGAGCTACTCGCACTTAATTCATATATGGTAATTTAGAGTTTTTTTTTGTAGAAAATCATTGAGCACCGTCTCAAATCACCTCGACGGGGGCGCTATAAACTGCAGTTAGGAATGGATTCACATGATTTTCCAAATGCAATTTGTTTGCAGTTCGGCAAATTAGACCTAATTCAATTAAATAAAATGGAACTGCAATTGAATGGTACCTTCAAACTCAAACTAATATGTCTAATGGCCAGATTAACGTTCAATACGACTAATTTGTAAGTAGCTGCTGCTTTTGCTTTTTCATGTAAATAATAAATTAGTATCGTACATACATGTTTGCTTAATACACAAAGTTCAAATACAGAGTACATAAGTGAAACCTTGAAAGCCTGAACAAGGCATGTCTATATATAAATAATTGCTTTCTTGACCAGAACATGTAACTGTCAGTTATCCGAACAGCTGCTTGGTTGCGGCTTTTAGGATCGCCGCACGTGCGTAAGGGCCAGTGCATTATTTTCGTCTTGAAAGCAAACCTATCAGATATATTTAAAAATTTATATATATATATACAAATATATTTATACATATTTTTTTTATCTTTAAGCTAAGTTAGTGGTCGAATGAGCTTGTTTATCTATCAGTCAGTTTTTTAGAATTTCTATTGTAATGTTGGTAATTCGTGGATTTTAATAATAAGCAAAAAAATACTTAATTGAATCTTAATTCTCAAATCGATATTGATGTAGAGCATTCACTGAACGATAAACGTGCAAAATTGCAACTTCTTTTCATGCTTTAGATCGATTTTCTTCAATACACGGTTCCATGCTTAAGGCCTCAACGCTTGGTTTAACTAAACTGAATTTCATTACCTGTAAAAGCCACAACACAAAAAAAAAATAGAAAAAATGTCGAAATTTATTGAAACATGGCAGCACCAAACTTTGTTTGATGTTAATAATTAAGCAACCCCAGACGAAAGAGGCGTGGTAAATGCTTGCTGGGTCATAGCCCATACTGTTGACGGCTGCCGGCCAAATACAAAAATTGGCATTAACCACGTTAATTGAAAGAAGCCTTCGCAAGTGAAACTAACGCATTAAAGTTGACTTAGCTGTTCTGGCTACAAGCCGGAAATGTGGCAACATAAACACGCACTCCAGACCGGTAATTAAAGCCAAGTGCTAAGTTACCAATCTGATAAGCATATTTGGTAGGTGAAATTTAACATGAAACTTAAAGCAAAATCCGGTTTTTAACTTTTAAAAATAAATGTCAGATAAAATTACACGAATTGAAATTAATCGAAAATATAATAATACAAATGGAAAAGGTATTTTTTCGTCTTAATTTATTTGGCCAAAGATGGACCTCTTATATGCAATTCACCACACAAAATTCAATTGTTGGTCAGCAAAAGTATTTGTCCTTCGAAAGCGAAACAAAGGCAACTTGGCAAACTCAACAATCAGAGAACGAAAGTTTACAAACAGGCTTATAAATATTATGTATATTGTATACTGTGTGTAAAAGATAAAAAAAAGTAAATGAACAAACAGGAAATTATTGTAGTTCCAAGAAAAATTTTCTATTTCTTGTTTTCTACTGTTCTTGGCTTACATGGCAACAAATTAGATCAACTACAACTGCAACCACGAGTTTAGCATTTGTTCATTATACTGAATGACTGTATTGTTTTTGAAATTGGATCCAGACGTGCAGACAAGCCAATACTCACACACAGCGTTCTTTAGGAACGTGACCGACGTCATTTCATCTATATTCCATTTACTTTTTTTGTAATTCTATTTTTGCGTGATATTCTTTTCATTTTTTTTTTTTTTTGAAATGTCTTGTATTTATTTGTCATGGTTTCTCGTAACACCAAATAAAACGAACTCAATATGCATACGATACCTAGCCATTGATGCTTTTAATTTGTTAAAGAACATGAGAGCAAGTATTTTACTGTGTATCAGTTAAAATTGGGTTTGCCTAAAAACCTAAACTAACGGTGAGAAGAAAAATATTCTTTGATGTTTGATGGCACAGCTTCAAAGTAAAAGGGGTCATAAGTAGGGTAAGTATTTGATATTCATGTGGAACATAAGCTGCTTAAGTGTTAATATCATATATATACGTGTATACTCAATGAAATCAATCATCAAATCATTGTAATTATTGAAATCTTTGAACAAGGCCATGCAGACTATATGGCATGTGCCGCACTCAAATTAAGTGCACAACAACAAATAATCAAGATAATCAAGGCCCAAGTAATGGACAAAGTCTGGAGTTGCCAGACTCGGTTAGGTGTTATTGTTGCCAGCATAATTTGCATAATGTGTGAATAGTAAACTCTTCAACAACACTGAAGAGGCAAACAAGTTGGCGCCATTTTCAGCACCTGTCAAAAAGCTGAAACAACTTCTCTGCGTAGCACAAACACACATACACAAACTCATATGTACTTATATAAACACATACAGGCGAGACAGATTGTGCTTTAAATTGCTGCTGTTGTTTTTTGATATTCGTATTATTTTGGATTTGCTGCACTTTTTGTGGTTGGCAGAAAATTAAGCTTAAACACACACAAATAGTTGTTGGCTCAAGGGCAAGAGATGCTTGAGCTAAAAATCGGCTAAATTCTAGTCGTTTTTTGATAAATCTTTCAGCCATTCAGGTACACAACTTTTCAGTCCGAAGAGCAAACGAAACATCAGTTAATTAATCTACTTCAGTCATTGAAAAAGAAAACAAACAGACAAAAGCAAAAAAGTTAGTAAAGGAAAACTCAACTTCAGCAATTTTCTTGCCAGTTAAGCCCTGCTATTCACAAGCTCGCAAAGTTTTTGCACCCAGCAGCAAAAAAAGAGGAATAGAGATTTTTAAGTTAATTTTGATGTTTGCAGTGGTGCGTAAGTGTAACGACAACATCGCTTAATTAAGGCCAAACGATTTTTCTGTCATGGCAGCAGTAGCAACATGGACAAGCATCCCTAAAAGACATTCCCATAGACTCAAAGTGCTATCAGTAATTTGTTATTCCTTTTGCGGCATGTGGTGCAAACGCATATTACACAACCACGAATGCGGCGAAGGCAAATAGACGCTGCAGAAAGACAGAAAAAACCGCACACATTTGAGCAACATTTTTGTGGATATATATTTCTTCTCTTTTTTATGCAACGAAAACAGAAACGAAATTTTGTAACAGAAAACTGAAAGCCACTGGTAAAGATATAAAAAAAAGTAGGAAGTCGAGAAACCCCGACTGGACGATGCCCTGAACACTTTACTTTACGCGTACAGTCAGTGCTTGCAAGTATGTGTGTGTGTGTATGGGCATACTGCATACTCAATTTTAATGTTCCATACCTCCGGTGTTTCTTAACCGGACTCAATAAGAGTTTCACAAAGTTTGCAAAAATTGTTTTTTCACCGATTCTATTCTATTCTGATGAATCCTGTATTTGGGATACCATATACAAGATACATATTGGAGAATCAGTCAGACAAGAGACATTTACAGAATTTTTTGTTAAGTAGGGGTCGTCAAATTCCTTTGACCAGCGCTAAATGAACCCCAAGGCCAAATCCTTTTGCACAAAACCATTATACCCCTTTACCAATTTTTAATGGGTAAGCGTAAAAGAAACACAAATACTGAAAAAAGATATGTAAAAATAAATATTTGTGTGTGTTGAGAGAAACTAAGAAAACCATAATTGTTAAATTGCTTAAGTGTGCAAAATTTAATTTTTATAGAAAATCTTTGGCATTGTAGACCTGCATCAAGGCTGAGATAATCAAGGTTTAGAAGTGTATCATAAGATCTTGCTCCAAAAAAAAAAAAAAAAAAATGGTATCTGTTTACTCTTTGCGGTAGCATTAGGAAAGCATTAGGAAAGAATTGTGCAAACATCCGGCAAATAAGGTAGTCAAACGTATTTGAAGGAAATCTGGTTGAGTTTACCTTTTGACCCTATTTAGCAGCTACAGCAGCAACAACAGCACCATCATTAACCACAGCGGATTTCAGTCAGGGAGTTAACGTGTGTCGTTTTTTATGGCATAAGCTGCTGCTGCCCGATGTGTGCAATCCAATGATATTAATATTGTCCGACTTTAGGGTTTAACACTGTGGTTTGCTTATGCATGCAACTGCTGCGCACATATCATTAATCGAACAATTACAATAATAACACCAACAACCACAACAACAACAACGGCAACAACTGTGATAATAATGAAAATACGTTGAGCAGCATGCTACAAAATTTTGATAGAAAATTTACATAACAGCTTCCGGCATTTTGGGTCCACACTTATTTGTTGCTGCCACTCTTGCGTTGTTGGCAATCTGCCAATTGCTTTTGTTGTTGTCTTGCCAGTTAAGCCCCTTGATTGTCTATGTGTGCATGTGTGTGTGTGTGTGTGTATGTGTGTGTGGGGGGGGGGGGGGGGGCAAAATGTAATTTGCACTTGAACTGTCGACGACGTGTCGTTTAACGCACGCGACTTAAAACGACAATTTGTTGTTTAAATTTAGCCCAATACGCAAGATGCAAACAAACATCCACACAAAGGACACAAAAACAAACTTCTACCAACACCTCCTCAGTTAATTTGCTTTATTGCTAAAGCGCTAAATTCATTTGCACATAGCTGTTGCACGCGGTTCTTAGCATAACGCTCCATTAAGTCACCGCAAAAACGTAAGCCGCATTTGGATACTTGCAACAGCTGCTGCTGCTGCAAGGTTCAATGTTTGGCCTGCCCTTGAAAAGATTTCAATGCCGATTGCTGTTCAACTGTCAGAAATGTGATTGAGGATATGATTGATGCATTTGAAGCTGAAGTTTTTGGGCAGTGTACGTTGTGTTGTACCTACATTTATGTATACATTCTACGGATGAGATTTTCATTCAAGGAATATTGAACCTTATATCATTCTGATGCTATCGAAATTGTTTAATCAAATTAAGTCGTATAGGTTTAGCTTCTATTTAATCTTTGTTTTTCTTTAAAATTTCAATCAAAATCTATCGAGTTTCCTCTTCAAATAACAAATAAAATCATCTGATTATAGCGAAATTATCTATTCAGGCGATTTATTGATGCCATGAAGTATTTTTGCAAATTCTGCGTAAATTTTTTGATTTCGTTCAATTTGCATTCACCCGTCGCCAACTGTCGGAAAAACAGTAAAATTGCGGAAAATGCTATAAAATACAACTATAATGTGCAAAGTATTCTGCTGAATCAGACAATAGCGCATAGAAAATAACTTATTAACATAAGCCAATCAACAGCTAAGCAACAGACAAGCTTTAAATTGAAAATCGTTTTAGAAATTTATGAGTTCTTATAGTTGCTGGTTTTTGACAATGACATAAAATAAAATGGAACAGCCAATGAAAGCAACTTTACAGATTTCAGCTAGTCGCCAGCTTTGCAGCTAACTTCATTAAGACGTCTATTCATGGCAGGTGTTGTTGGTTTTTTTGTTTGGCTGTCAGGTATTACTTGTTTTTCAGCTTTTGACAGGATTGGAAAAAGTGAACTGTGAAAGATATGAGACCTTTGCCAAGCCGTAACTAGCCAAGAACTATGCGAAACGTGTGCGAAAGTTGAGACAAGGGATAGCAAACGAAATCGAATTCAAAGGAAAATTGCCACGCTGACCCAAAAAAAATGAAGAGTGAATGAGCAGGTGCACAGAACGCGAGTCCTTGACAGAAAGTCATCAGCAATAAGGTGTCCATAAGTCGAGTAATTAAAGGGAACAGCACTCAACTTCCTTTATTGCTTTTAAACAATTTAAATTTTCATTTGACCGTTACAACAGTGGACAATGTCATTAGCCTAGGTTAAAAGCATGCTTTCATAATACATTTTAACAGAAATTTTGTGCAAGCGCAATGTAATACGCAATTACTCAAACTTGTAGCCAAAGTTTGCAAAAATTATGTTCTGGTATCCTGCACGTTCTTGCGTTAATCAACTTAAAATTTAATCAAACAGCTGGTTAAACTTTGAAACTTGAAGCATTTTACATAAACAATACAGTGCACTTTCCAAAATGAATATGGAAATTCTTTGAATTACATATGAAGCTAACATATTTATATAGAAAACAACTTTAAGGCTGAAAATAAATATGTTGCTCACATAAAGTATTTATGTAACTATGCATTAATGTTAACCCTTAGTCTGCAATATAAACTTAATCAGTACATTAAATACCAATCCCAAAAATTTACATCAAAATCCCATAAAAATAAGCCCTCAAGCCAGACCAGACTGAGGATTAAAACTAAACCATGGTATGGCAATGCAATAATCATTAAGCGTTCAATGACATTGATGCCAAAAGCGTATCCAAATTTCTATTTAAATACCTCAAAGCTCAAAGAAAAACATTTTATTTGAGCATTTGCTCAACTAGCTTACAGCTCAAAATAGTTTAACCAAGCACTTGAATGCAGTAGCGAATTTTCGTTGCATACCTAGTACCAAAATTGACAATAAATTGCAATTAAAATGAAATGGTATAGCAATGAAAACCACAAGTTGATGAATCTTGAAATCTCTTTGATTTATAGCATTCAACAGCAAATGACACTCAACATCTTTAGTTTAAATACCCTTACGGCAAGTTGTTGCTTTTAAATTCAACTGAATAAACTTCATTTAATTACTTTATTGTGTAACGTAAGTAAATACTACACAAGCGTATTTGACATTGGAATGGTAAACATCATTTTACATTTGTCACAATAAGTCGTTAGCGTGTTTAAGCTGATAGTTTATCTGGCAAATCCGCGCTTAAGCGTTGGAACTGTTAAGCGCTGCCTAATTAATTGCCACGCCTCCTATCAGCCGCCTCTGGGGTGCTTTTGAAAACGCAATTATAAATGGACATGGGCCCGAGCGTCAATTAATTTTGAAAATATGCTAATTTGCAATGGAAACCTAACCGATTTAACTCCCTTTCAGTTCCTGCTCTATTCTATGATGCTCTTTTTTTTGTCGTTCTGCTTTGAAACAAGAACCCAAACGGCTTATCATTATTTGCACAGGAAAACAATCGAAATGGAACCAGTGGAAACCTATAAAAATGTATAAATAAAAACGTTTTATTTGCCATTGGCTTGCTGGTCTCTCACTCTTTTTTTCTCTCTTTGGTCTCTATGGTCCGTCGTGTGGCTTGGTGTGTTATGGTCAGTGGCCATAAATTTAATGACTTGCCTTTTGGCTGAGATTGCGTTATTTATGGCAGGCCACGTCACGATGATACTTTCCCTTTTAATTAGATTATGCTACGCAACATTTCCATTAAATTGATGCTCATACTCGCTCCAGCTCAATGATAAAACAAAAACATTAAATTTAATGGCCTTAAAGAAACAAAACCAACACCAAAAGCCATACTAGAACCTACAACCCCGCACATACTCACTCAGCAAGGCCTCAAACGAGTCAGATGACAAATCAATGCCATTGTCACTTCTGACGATAGACGGATTATGCGGCCAACGCTGCAATCTGAATCAATTAAATCGAGTGAGCAACAGCTTTCTAGTGTCTAGTGTTATTTCTGTTTTTGTTGTTGTTGTTACCAATAAACCACAAAGTGGCCTTTCAGGATATTAGTCAGACAAAGATGATATAAAGATTATGTTGATGAGAGGGAAAACTAATATTGATTGACATAACTACTTAAATATTGCTAAATTTGATGGGTACACTTTTATATGGGTAATTTTCGTTTTATTGCTGCATAAATTTTTTTTATATTCATAATGTTTTTTTACACGCACATCGTTTTGTCCATATTATTGTTGCCCGGTTAAAGCTGCGCCATAAAAAAGTAGGATATTCGTTGTCATTTTATAGAGCTCACAATAAAAAAGACATATTTCTATTAAAATAATGGAAAGGGCCTTCCCCTTCTTGGTATTTACTAATTGGCCCTAACAATCATTCATCCCGTATTCCATAACTTGTACATATTATTAGCGTCATTGACATGCAAACAAATTAATGTTGGCCATCGATCAAAATTGTAACGAACTTAAGAAAGGGAAAATTGCAATTAATTAGCGCCAGCAATTTGACCAGTACAATAAAAAAAAACATCATGAAAAGAGTGGCAAATAGACTAAAAACGTGGGCAACTTTAATGATGTCCTTTTAGGGCATAAGAATGGCCACAAAAAAAAATCCAAAAAAAAAAACTGTCGTCTGAAATATATTTATCCCAAGGAAAAAAAGAGACACAAAAGCAAACACAATGAAAAAAAAACTGTAGACCCTGAACCGAACGAAGGCATCAAGTGGCTTAGTAGTATACGCAGCATATTTTACGATGATTTTTTTCTAACCAACCAAACAAAAAAGGCTTCTATTTGAAGTAATTTACTCAAAGCAAATTTAAATTAAATTCAATTGCTTGGGCTTTTATTAAAGCGAGACTAAACAAATACCATTCACAATATACTATTAAAGTTATATTGTATAATTTAAACAATTTGCAAAATAATATGTTTCAAGTTTTTTTTATGCGAATAGAAAAACTCACTTGCTTGTTTGTCAGCTCATACTGCGTGTTAACAAAAAATTAATGTTTTGAATATTTCATAGCTTTTGTGTGTGTGCAACTAACAATTATTGTTTGCGAAAAAATAATCAATATTAAAGTGTCGCTCACCAAAGGTTACACGTGCCTTGTTCTTTTTTCATTACTCTTTATAAGAAAAAAAAATTATTTCTCTTTAACTGAGCTTAATTAAAATGTTGATATTGGTTACAGGCACACAAAGATAATCGAATCAACGAGGTGGGTTTTTATGCAAAACTGTTAAGCTCATCTCTATCTCCTCCTGCTCGAAAGAGAGAAATATTCCTCGGGGTTAAACGTTTAATCGCATATTAACCATTTATGTGTTAAAGTGTGTGTGTGTAATTACTTGTACGTGCCTTGCAGTTGCAGGCTTGCAAAGTTAAATTAAAAAAGTAAATGTTATAATGTACACTCTTCAGCATAATTAAGTTTTCACCAGCCACACACATTTCTATCTTTGCTTAGTGCTTCGAGCAGCCATTTTACAATGTGGGTAAATCTCCCTTGTGGCAATGTGGCAAGGCGTTAATTTGCTTGTCCACACAAAAGCTGCTCAAAGTTTGCCACACGTTGAATAATTTTAATGCCAGCAAGCATTTCATGTACTCATCCACTTTGCGGTCGCATAAAGGAGCAAGATGGCAAAAGCGTAACGCTGCTTAATATTGCTTCTGGATGGCGAGGAACAACAACAAACTGTCTCCAGACTGCTTCATAAAGTATAAGTTTTCAATTAAATATGCTTGCGTCGCCGTTATACAGACATTGCTGTGGTCGGAGCCCATTCTTTGCATCTGTCACAACATTTTTTTTTTACACTATTTGAAATATCAATTATGCAAATAGCAAAAGAAAAACTCTTATTTTCATAATTTACAATGCAAGCTGCATAAAAAGTAATAATTTCAAGTGAATGCATTATTGTAATTTACATTTATATTCCTTTTGTGCTTATCCTTTTATAGTAATGACATGTCTCAAGTAAAAAACAAACATTACATCTGATGGTCAAAGCTATAAAGATTTTTTATAATCAGATTTTTTTATATTAAATCACTGCTTCAACAACTTATTGAGCTTTCGAATGTTTGACAAAAGTTTTCATATTAAGTTTTGCTCTCTGTGGTGGCTCCAAGAGATAATAAATCATGCAACAAACTTGGAACTCAATTATATATATTTTTTGTTTTTCACAATAAACTCACTTTATCTTTTAATTTAACATGATATTCATTTTCAATATTGACTTTCACTTTTTATACAAAAAGTTCTTTAATCAGAAATCCGTACGAGCATTTCAAAGACTCAGCAAAGAATTTGTGGTCAACAATACCTTCAATTTGCTTTTGTTGTACACACTTATACAAAAAAAAAGTATAAGAATACTCATTGAAGCTTTTGGATACATTATATGTATATATATATATATATTTATATATATATATTCTGATTTTGTATGTATAGCTGAAATATATTTGTGTTTTTTATTCTCAATGAATGGCTTCAAAAAAGTTTACACTTATTGAATGGATTTTATATGATTATATTTGTTTTTCTGATTTGAATTGGTTTCTCTTATCGCTTTTTGAGACTTGTTCGATTGAAATTTCGAAATGCGATTGAAGAACTTTTTAATTAACGAAATGCAAACTTTTGCATTTTTAATCACTACCTGAACATGGCTTAATTGCTATCAACGCCTTTCTTCACGGTTGTGATGAATTCGTTCTACTTAAACCATTTGTCTAGCACCTATTGCCCCAAAGCTTTGCCACGTGTTACGCCCCATAGCTACTGGGCCCCAAAAGTTACCGTTGCTAAGCACTTTCAAATGATTAAACACGCCCACATGACGCCCTTTGTCATCCCTTTTCCCACTCGCACACGTCCTAGAAAACATTAAGCCGCGGAGTTAAGTTCATATGTATGTATATGTTTGTAAGCCGAACCTGCACTTTGAAAACTTTGTGAGCACGAAGTGTAGGCGCGTAAGTTATTGTTTTTGATTGGTTTAATGAACCAATTGGCTCATGTGGCGGCCTTCTGTGCGTGGCAGCGTTAACAATAAATTTAAATAAGCCAAACATTTGCAGCTGACGGTGAAATTTGTGGGGTGCTCCCCGCGAAATCTCCCACACAAATCTCCCGAGGACTTCAAAGGCCTGCGGCAGCAGCTGTGCCTTCGCATTTAATTATGGCCGTTGAAATAAATACAAGTCTCAAGTGAAGCGCACACACAGAGAAATAGAAGCCACACACACATACACATACACTATGCATGTGTATTTATATATATATATATAGTATGTATAAATACACAAAAGGAATACTTGTAGGCGTGACCCTTGCCATAGAGCATATCGACATGGCAAATGTCGTTGTGTTGTCGTTGTCATCTGGTTTGTGGGCAGCTGTTGACATTTGACTGCGACCCGACCGATATTGCCTACATTTACTACATGGCTCGGTTGGGTCAACAACAGAGAATGCTGCTTGGCTGATTCTTGGTTGCTAATTAGACAACAGCAGCAGCAGCAGGCGAAATCCCAGCATCTAAAATATGCCATACGCAAAACCAAAATGGTCTCAAGTGTCCGAAAATGTTGAATACAAAACTTACACAACACAAAAAAAAAAAAAAACATTTCCTAACTCAAATTGACCACAAAGTGAGTTAAAGAGTTTGCCCCACATAAAACACTGAATGTATACTCAACCCAAAAAACAAATGCAAAAGTTTCTCTTTTGTTTAATTTGCAATTTCTAATTTAACTTTTATGACATACAAATAAAAAAAAAGGAACTTTGCACTCAATTTTTTATAACATTTTATAAAGTGACCGTTGAAAAACGAGCTTTCAAACATGTTCATATATTACTTAAACGGCATGTGGCCGCACTTAACTTACAGTTAAGTATAATTAGATTTGAATTGCCGTTGCGGTCACCATTGCGGTTATTGGCGTCAGGACAATTTTGCAAATTGCAAATAGCAAATTGTTACCAATACAGCATGAAATCTGAGAGCTAGATTATGGCCAGAGATTGAAGAGTATCAAAGGATCTTCAAGCTCTGTTTCCAGTTTATTTTATTTATAATAAGCTGCTTTAGATAATAATATCAGCTTTGATAATACCTAGCTATCGAATATCAAACCCTTAACAACAAAGTATCTATTTACATGCCCATTTGCATGTATGTTTTTCTTTATATGAATGCATACATATATATTTATATTTATAAAATACACTTTTCTATCGCTATGGCAGCCGTTTCTATCCAATCGAAAAATATCCCACTCCAGCACTTATGTAAAATAAAAATAATAAGCATATTTATTATTCACTTTAGGCTACTCCCAAAACATTCGCAAATTCGTCATACATCGACAGTATATATATTTATATATATATATTTGTTTGCCATTTTCTTTTCCATATTCCTTTGCCCTTGCCTCCCTCTGTATTCACATTTGAATTTCCATATTGCTGCTCTTTGCATATGTGACGAGTATGCATGTATGTGTGCATTGTACATCATTTTGATAGTGCTAACGTCCCGCCTCTGGCTGGCTGTCCCTCTCTCCTTCCCCTATTGTCAACAATGTGCATATAAAGTCGTTTTCCCATTATACTGTCCACTGTGGCTTTATTAAAAAGTTTACAATGAGCTGCCGCAACAAATATTGTTGGACAACATAAACAAAATAAAAGCAAGCGAAAAGAAAGAGAGAAAAGTGGCAAGCAACCAGCCCATCCCGGCGAAGTACACACTGGCATATCATATGAGTGCCACATTGGGGATGGGCAGTTGGGAATACTCCAAGTGCATAACTCATACGCCATGTTGGCCTACTAAGCATGTGCTTAAGCATTAGCTCCTTTCAGATCTTATATTAATTTTGTCTTCTCTCGTTTTTTTTTTCTGTCTGTGTTTTTGTTTAGTCAAACACAATGCCACTTAGAGCATTGTTAAAAAGCTAACAATTTCGAGCATTAAGTGCACACATATCATATGACCGCTGAGTGGTAATTTTAGCTGTCCAACTTTCCGGCGGGTTTGGCCACATTATATATATATATATATATATATGTGTGTGTGTATACTTCAGTAATCAGTAACACCCCACGAATCTTTCCCACTAATGAAGCCCCCGGGCAGTGTGCATTTAAGATATCTAATTATGCGCAAATTACACAGCTAACTGTGCGCCGTGGTTAATTAGTTTAATTTTATTATATCGCTTAGTGGATTTCGCCAGTCTATAGATGTATGTAACAGAGCTTAACGATATTTATAAACTTACTTACTTGCTGGCTGGATATTTATAAACTAACTAACTTGCTGGCAGTTCATCAAAATCGTAGAGGAAAACTTTCGCGCAGCGTTTGTCATTAGTGGGAAATGTATATTTTCTATCCTTGTTGTTGTTGCTGTTGTTCATAAAGTTCTTAGCTAAATATGTTGCGTGTCAATTTGTTAAATGTCATTTGCAGCACAAAAAGCGAAAAGTTTATCCACAATCTACATGCACAACGGCGCAGCTTCGTCATGTCTCGTTTGTCAGCTAAAATCGAGCCTCAAAAGTTATCCACAGCATATGGTTTGTGGGGTGTGTGAAATCGTGTTGACTAATTGTGGTTTATAAACTATAGCATAGAGTGTCAGTTAGATACATTTGCCTCAGCGATATTGCCTTTCAGATATAATTTCAAAATGTGTTGCCTACATCTCAGACCATTTAATTTATATCAACCACTGACAACAACAACCACAAGAACGACAAACTTCCATCACAGCCTGCTCAAAGTTTGTTCAAACCAACTGGCCAGAGAATTCTTTTTGCTTTCACCCGCCCCGCACTAGAGCACACGAACAAAATACGTCAACTCGCAACTTTTGACTGTTACAAATTATATGATTTGACTTATTTCATTATTTGCTTGTTATTTGCTGTACACACAAGTATTGAGGGTATATATATATAGCATTAAAATCAGGCGCAGAACCTTAAGTTAAATATACATACGAAAAAGGAAATTTTGCTGCTGTCCTAAGCTAACTTCTTTTTTTAGCTCATCCTCTTTGCATGCACGGGTGCGTTAGTAAGCCTTAAGTTCGGCATTGACTTGCCAAACATTTTAATAGTCGCTGGCAAATAAACCACTTTGGACTGTGCCACGCACACTTCGTCCTCGTTCGAAGCGTCATGTTAAACCACAAAACAATTTAAGTTGGAAACATTGAAAACTTTTCTATTTGTCATGAGCGCTAAGCAACAACAAAAGTGACAACATCTGACTGCCAAAAGTTGTCACAATAAAACGAAGTTAATGCAAAAAACAAGACGAAGATGAAGTACCCTCGATTGGTAATATTCTTTGATATAGTTATGCAATATATATAAAAAAGGAAAACATACTAATTTATTCCAAAAGTAATTGAACTTTTCTTAGAATAACATTTTCTATGCTAACTCAAGCTGAACCAAATAAATAGTATTTTAAGTTAGAGTATATCACAGAAACAAAAAAGAAGTAACTCTAGATATTGTGCTTCGAGCCGCAGGCTAAATAAATTCTTTCGAAAACAAAAAGCGAAACCTACAAACAATCTGTTAGCAATTTTCGGCTGAGCACTCTCCAGCCACTCAAGAGCGGAGGCTGGGCAAACAGTTTCTTTCGTTGTTGAGGCAACGCCTGCTGCATCTTTAACTTCTGCCAGCTTGCCACCGCTTGCCACCGCTTTCACTGTGCTGTCATCTTCCAGAGCGTAGATACTCTCAGAAAAGCAGTTCCTACGCATGAATGGACATTGCGCATATGTCACATTGCATTGCTTTGCGGGTGGTTCAATTGTTTTTGCTGTCACACAGTGCGTACGATTGACATAAGCACTGGATGTTCTTAGTGTCTCTTACAGCGCTGGCCTACGTGTATCATTAGTGTGAATGTGTGTGTTTGAGTATTTTCATGGATTGTGTATCTAATGTGCCTGTACATTGATTAATGTTTAGCTACAGTTGTTTACATTTTTATGGCTAATTGATTAGACAATCAAATAAAACATTTGTGACATTGAAGCTATTTATGTTACCTACCTTTGACACTTGAACTTACCCATTTTGTTTTCTTAGATTAGCCCTTAACATATTAGCCACATTAATGTCAGTTGCTCAGTTAAATGGAAATAGATATTTCGGCAAGAACCTCATGACTGGGTTTTAAAGACTTCATCTAGTTCGAATAACAACTTTAATCAGCACAACACAAATACTAAAAGATTTATTAGAGACTACATAAAGTACAACTTAATCATTTTATATGCAATATATTTTCTTGCAGTTAAGCTAAAAATATTGTTGATTGCTCTCTTCTATGCATAAATATAATTACTTATCTTATGCACAAGCAGCAAAGTTGAGTACGAGCTGCGCCTTGAACTCTTGCCAAGTGACTGCATCATAAATTAAGAGATTTATGTTAGATTTCACAAATGTGTGTCACAGTGTTGAAATATGCAGGCGACTTGCTCGATTCATACACAATGTCATTTAATTACGCATACGCTGCGTGACACAAGCAGCAGTCCTCGATTTATATACTACACATATATAGAATACAGAACAAAATTTATCACTTGCTTGCAAAATGTGGATTTTCAGGGTTTTTTTTATTCTTAAGTTTTGCAGCTTATGGTTAGCAGACCGAAGCCAAAAAGTCAGCAAGGCGGAATAATTGTCGTTGTATTTGCATACAAACGAAAAAATATTACAAAAGCCACAAAACTAGAGATCAAGTATGGCTTGGCTGGGTAGGTCATTGAAGCTGTAAAGCTGCACCACATGTTTTCAATGGCTTCACAAATAAAATTCAATCAATTCTCTTCTTTTTTTTTTTCTCCCGACTGGTTGGCACTATATTGTCGCTGTTAGTGAGATTTATTTGGAATTGTAACCAAAAATACGTTTCAATAATTCAAGTGACAGTGATTCAAACTCATACCAACAAACTGATTATTTTGTGCTTTGCAGCTTAATGGAATGTTTCGTTTTGTGTTTAGATAGTAAAAAATTGGCTTAAGCAACTAACACCTTCTATTTCTACTTAAAACTCGATCGACTCTTTTCGTTTGTGCGAGCTTGTGTTTTGGGTAAAGTTTCGTTATCGATACACAGCAAGCAGAGAAACGATAAAAGACTTTTTGAATGTTTTTTAACTGTTAAGTAACAAAAATAACACCTAAGAAATATAAAACTTATATTTTAGTCATGATGAGCAATATCAATACCGACGATAATGAATTAAACCCAACACACTCAAGGTATGTGAAGTTAAAATCCGAGGCAGTCAAGGTATTTTTTCTCTCTCTCTCTCTCTCTCTCTCTTTGTGTTGCTTTTGTTAATTCCACTTGCCACTTGCAGCTTAAAGTCGAAATGTACCAGAGTACAACCGCACGTCATCTGGCGGCTTTTAAAGAGTTGCGCACCATGGTTGAACAACAGGTAAAGCTAAACAAGGAAAATTTAAACTCTTTCGTTAAGCTTTCACATACTCTCACTCTCATACTTTCTCTTTTTAACATTTACAGCGCAACATCATCGAATAGCATGAGAAGTCGGCCGCCGAAAAAGATCGGTGGCTTGTGGAGCTCATCCAGATCAAAAAGAGGTCAAAAAATATATATACAAAAAAATATTTTAAAAAAATATTAGAAAAAAATATTTAAACAAAAATTATTCTTCACATACCTTTTAAAATACCGTTTAAATGCAAAACCTTGTGCACTTAAACCAGAATCAAACATGAAAATTTATACAGTTTAAAGATCTTTTTATTGTCTGTCGCTCTAAGTTCTAGCAACATATTTTATATTGTGATGTCAACTTATATTGCTTACATAGTTTGCCAGAACCTTTAACTTCATCCCACTTACCCAATTTTAGCATAAACAAGGCAAAAACTTACTAAGACCAATTCGTTCTTAAAGTTAAGGCAAAAGTTTTGCAACTTTTAGAGTCTCATATCCCATAAGAAAAAACACAAAAAAAAAACATCCGAGTTGTCACTCCATCCCACACATGTCACCAACTCTGCCGGCTGGGTGCCTTTTATTTATTTTTTCTATCCTGGATTTCCTGCTTGAAAATTAACAAGTTCATATGTCAGTGGTGATAACTTCCTTGCTTCTGCCACCGTCTGCTGTAGAATTTTTGGCTCTTATCGTTTGCCACACATCACCAACGACAGAAGATGCGGCGTATGTGTGATATGTTAAAAAAAATGCCTTTGGCGTCGGATGCCTTAACTGTCGCTCATTTGCATGACTTATTTGCCATTGTTGTTGCTATTATTATTATCTGTTGTTGTCGTTGTTAAGGTTGGTGCTTGTGCTCTTGAAGTTCTTATCAAGTGTGCCCAACACTTCATTAATTGTCTAAAATTAGCCATAAAGCAAGCAAAATATAGCATACAGCCAGTTTGTTGAAGCAAAAATGTTTTCACGTAGCAACGCCTAAGGCAGCTCCTGCAAACATTATTAATCAGCTCCTGGCCAACTTCAGCCGAAAAATGCGCGTTGCCATGACGAAAAATGTGTTTGGTGAAATCTTTTTGCAACTGCTTTTGTTTTGGTATTCCGATTTTAGCTTGTTGTTGTTATAATCATTCAAGTGGCCTTTGATTTGCGTTTGCCGTATTTTATTATTTCTTCGACGCAAAATAAAATAATTTGTGTAAAAGCTTTATTGTCGGGTTTGATGGGGAATCCCAAATAGTTAACCACAACGAACACAAAACAGCAAAACAACAAGAGATGAACAAAACAATAAGGGACAACAAGTAGTAAATAGGCGACTGGCGTATGCTCTTAGAAAAATATTTAATAATATTTATTATTCAATTTAGTTATTAAGAACGCTTCTACTTTTCCTCCTCACAATATATATATTTTTTATTTTTTTCATTAAATTCATCTTTTTTTTCTGTGGGCTGTCATTCAGTGTCTATGCAAAACTATACTCTATTGTTTTCTAATATGACCCAAAGAAAAACATGTCTAACAAAGGGCAAACCGACCGAATTCAGGCCACAAACGTATTTATTTCCGTAGGGTTAAGGGTGCCACCGTTGCGGTTTAGGCCCTTTGCTGACTTTTGGTATTCAATGTCAACAAGACACACATACACAAATAATACTAGTTGTCGCATTCACTCAACTTTTATTATGTTTTGCTTTGTTAGTTGCTTAAAGGTTTTCTAACCCAAACCGTGTTTTGTTTTCGTTAATTTTTTCTCAATTTGTAGCCATGGTCACGATCAGGTTTGGGTACAAAGATATTTTCATGGCTTGTCTTGGGTTAAAGTTTGAAGTTCGAGCTGTTACGGTTTTTATAGCCCTTCGCTGTTGTCGCTGATTGAGCGTGAAGTTGTAAAACTTAAGGAATGCTAAGTGTTCTGTGGCGTTGTTGCCAGTCAGCTAGTCAGCCAGCAAGCTAGTCCGACTCTGGGCAATAAAACACGCATGTTAACGGGAATGTAGGGGGACTAAAAAGAACAAAGCGGAAAAATTAAATAAGGCAAACATGGGCAATGGTCAGCTTAAAAATATGGAACATGAAGGTAAATGGGTTGAATGGGTGTAAGGGTTACGTGGTGAATGATGGTGTTGGTAGCGTTCTTTGTGTGCACGCCAGCTTTTATTTATTAGAGTTGTTAAGCTGGGCCTGACTTTGGAGAGATTACTGTAAGTAGAAACCCGCAGAGAGTAATCAGTGCAGCTCGCAATTAGCCATAAATAAATTGTTTGTTTTCTTTGTGCACATATAAGTTAATTTCGTTAATGCATTAATTAAAGGTAAAGTTGTGTAATTTTAACTTCAATTTTGATAGAGATACTACTTACCAAGTTCTTAATATTATATTCAACTATTTCAACATAAGAACCGCAAAATTACTTCTCAATAAACCTAACCTAACCATCCATATTCATAAAGCAAATAATTTGAACGTTTAGCCCTTCTGGAAAAATGGGTAAAAACAACTCAGACAAGAAAATCTGTATATAAATAGTGTTTTATCTATTTACGCTGTGGTCCGCTCGACCAGTTCAACCGACAGGGACTTTATCGATGTTGTTCCAAGCGTAATTGCAATTTACAATGAAACAAAAAGTGTTGCATGTACACACAGCACACAGCTGGATGCTTTCGCCACGCAAACGTCGAGAATTGCAGATAATCAAGTGGCCATCAAATGGACAAAGGGACGTCCGGGAAACGCGCACCGTAATGAACATTCAACTGAGTGCACTGCGAGTATATGAGCACCTTATAGGTCCTTGATTGTCCAGCTGCGTTTTCATTTAACTACATGCTGTTTTAAAAAGAACTTGTTACATTTCAGAACACACAATGAAATTTGTAATTACATTTTTTGAGGGTTTACAACGAAAAATCAACATCAACTATTGTTTGAAATGACGAAAACCAACATCAAGTTTTCTTTGAATTGCATTTCATCTTAACAATCAAGAGAAAGAAGAACTAAACAAACTTATCTTGTTTGTTTTTTTTTTCCTTTTGTTTTTAGAAATATTATTCATACATACATATATATCGCATATCAGATTCTAATCAAGGTAAATCTCTCTACATATATAATGAATTTCTATTTATATATATATATATATATATATATATATATATATATATATATTTATTATACAGTAAAACTGGTTTTTTTCCATTGAAACTTTAAAGTTTAATTTATTAAGTATTTAGTTTATTTGATTTAATATTAAATGTATACACACATATATAATTTTTACAAGTTCGTAAATCTACTCAAAAGGTTTAACCACATATACCAAGTTTTTATTTGAAATACTATAATCTTGTTTTTCTTTTTTCATTTTGTTTTTGGAAATATTATTCATACATACATATATATCGCATATCAGATTCTAATACAAGGTAAATCTCTACATATATAATGCATTTTTTTCATATATATATATATATTTTACGTAATTGGTTTTTAAACCTTGCTTGCATTTTTTCGGTTTTTCTATTTCATAAGTCGTTTTAAAATTGTTTTCCAAAGCAACTGAAAAGTTGCATGTGCATAAATCTTATATTGTATATATTATAGATCAGAAAAGTGTTGCAATCAAATGGTGGTAATTGCCTATTTATATATCTGGCTGGCTTAAAAAATATCGTACAGTTAAGGGACTTAAAAGCGAATCAATATAACAAACAGTTTTAGTTAACGAATAGAAAAAAGTATAATTGAACTTGAAAATAAGAAGTTAGCTCGCGCTTCGTCCGGAGCATATTTAAAAAAAAATAGATATATCAGCACAGACTCCATTAGCAACATGAAAATAATGTAAAAGTAACCCTAGAGTAGCTCATCGTTGGCATCCACAGGAAGGGGTCTTGGTAATTGCTGGCGACGCCGTCGGGCATGTAACGCCGCCTGCTCGGCCAGATCCATTGGCGGATTTGCACCATCCTCGCCCTGTGCCTGTGCCAGTCGCGCCTCCTCTGCCTCTAGGCGTGCCTTCAACTCTTGAGCCTGTTGCTTCTTCCGATGCTCATAGTTGACCAGACGCTGACCCACCAGATACTTGTCCACCTTAATCGATAGATACAGCTTTTTCAATTGCCTGATCTGGAAGATAATAAAGCATATGCTGCCCACAAGAATGAAGCTGAATGGGTACACAACTCGATATAAGGTCAGAAGTGTTGTCGGGTCGGACACAAATATCGGGAATATTGATTGAGAAATCACATAGGGTATGGCCAAGGCTAGGCCAAATGTGGTAACAACCGGCACCGCCAGATCACTCATCACAAATTCCAGATCGAAATCCCTTAGTCCATCCGTATAGGCGCGTTCCAGGGCACGCTTCAGATGCCAATCCGGACCCATCAAAGTAACAGCTATGGCAATTTTGGTATACAGCACACCAAGTGCCCAGTCCTGCCACAAAAAGTGTATGGGCGTCTGGCGTAGTTGTACACGCACCGGTATAACCACAATCAGCTCCAACAGCAATCCAAAGAGCAACGGCACCAACACAAATATTCCCAGCAGCGTCAATACAGGTAGTGCATATCGGAGCGCGACACGTGCCCAATCCTTCAATTTGTTGACAATGGCGGTTCGTCCCTGTGGCAGCAATGTCACCACCACAGCAATACCCCGCGCCAAAATCCAGCACAGATATCCACCAATTTCCGCCGTGTATAGCTCATGGGGACGCAGTAGACGTTCGTTTTTTCGTGCTCCCTCCGGATCGGCAAGAGGCACGTCACCCGGCACCAAGGGTGTTGCCTTATCTCCCGGCTGTCCAGTCCATAGCATCATCAGGCGACGTCCGATATAAACGGGCACAGTGAGCATCACCATACAAGCGCAAACAATAGAGAAGCACATCAGAGCAAGCAGCGCAATGAGGCGCAAAACAAAAAACGCTGGACGTTCGTATGGCTGAAAGCCGACGGGCATATCACGTTGCATGAACGCTTGATGTGCGGCAGCCAAATTACGGGGTGGCACAGGCTCCGGCACAGGTGGTGGTAATGCTGGCGGTGCAGCGTTTCCAGCTGCTGCATCGGGCTGGGCAGCTACACCATCGGCAGCTGGAGCTGTGTCATCAGCAGCTGCTGGCTCCGGTGCTGGCAGTAAATAGCTACGTATGCCCAGCAGCCAAGCGACAGCCATGCACCAAATGCGAAGTAATCCCTTTAGCCAAGCCCTGGTTTGGGTTTGCTCGAAAAAGCCAGGCAGCACAATCTGCAAGAATAATCATCAGCCAAATTACGCCATCAAGACATCATTTAATGCTCACCTGTAGTAATAGTAGCTGCAGACTCAGATCATTCACCTCGGAGTCACCACTAAGAGCATAGGGCAAGAAATTTGGCCAGACAACTTGAAGTATGCGTATTGGCAGCCAGAGCATGAGTAGCACAGCAAAGCCAAAGATCATAGCGGAGGCAATCAAGCGTCGTATATGTCGCACAATGGGCACATGAATCATTTCCTGTATTGGACTGAAATCGGGATCGTTGACATTGCGAAAGATCCAAAGAACACCGGGGCGCAGCACTTCGCGCAGCAATGATATAAAGGCGGCAAAATAATAAACATAGACCATGCCAAACATCCAGTGTACAAAGATTGATGTGCCCGGAGCCGCTTTGAAACTTGCTTTGCGATCCTTAAGAGTAGCGTCGAGCAGTGGCAACGAACAGATATCCAGCCACCAGCCGCAGATAAGCGGCTGTAGGCCGATCTCCACCACGGACAGCAGCGATACTTTTACAACAATGTAACAGAGGCCAATGAACCAGCAAATGCGACGCATTCGAAAGATGCGCGCAAGGAAGTGCAGCACAACGAGCGTCAGTCCAATGCAACAGTAACCGAATAGGGTCGTTATCATACCATGGAAATGTAGCAATGGCTTCTCCGGCTGCAACAGATCCATTGAGCTCAGTATGAAGTTGCCTGCACAATACGGACAGAAAGCGAACGTAAAGATAAACATTGTGTTTAGGGAGATGATCCAGAAGACGTGCTCCAAGAAGACCAATGATCCATCAAGGCCAAGCAAACGCTCCCAGGTTAGCTCTTCGGCGGCACGATCCCATTCCATGGGATTCCAGTTCTGTTCATCGTTATCCACATCGGCAGCAGCAGCTCCAGCACCACCGCCGTTCCCAGCACCTGGAGCCGCAGCAGGCGCAGCTACCATCTCCACACCATCACCTTCGTTATCCGCTGGATCAGCCACTGCGGGTGCTGCATTATCCATGGGCACATCCTGCGGTGCATCGCCATTGTTGTTGTCATCTTGCGCGG